>VYXD01015328.1:986152-1054564 GCA_013397195.1 Hylia prasina
CCGAGCTGCTGCGGATGCGGGCCCGCGTCATCATGGGCTGCCGCGACCGGGCGCGGGCCGAGCGGGCGGCCCGCGAGATCCGGGCCGAGGGGGGCGAGCGGGCGGACGGCGCGGGCGAGCTGGTGGTCCGCGAGCTGGACCTGGCCTCGCTCCGCTCCGTGCGTGCCTTCTGCCACCGCGTCCTGCAGGTACGGCCGGGCCCGCGGGGGCCCGGAGAGGGCACGGGCTGGGCGGTGCTGGCGCGGCCTCTGCGCTCCGTGTTGGTGCCCGGGTTTCCGTGTGCGTTGGACGAGGCTGTTCTTCCTGCCAGCAGCGCGCTCCGGAGGCTGGGGAAGTCGCTGAGGTCACCGCAGGGTTTAGGAGGGTGTAAGCAAATTGGCCGTGAATTAGCTCCTGGAAGCATGAACTTCGTGATAGTTTGGTCTATTTTGGTTTAAAATATTCTCGATATTATCCGTTCTTGGAAGGAAAGGCTTTTTTCTGTGTGAGATAAATGATTTTTCTACCTTTCTCTCTGAATTAACTAGCTTAACCTTTGTTGGTTTAGTGTTGCTGCTCAGCTTTGCCACCAGAGAAATAGAAGTTGACAGGTGCACTGCTGACATGCTCCAGACATCCTTCTGTTGCCTCCTTAGGTTGCACCCAACCCCCAAGGATTTAAATCTCTCACCCCCAACCAGCAGAGTATAGTCAATAGACATTCTTTAATAGATAAAGTTTTCGCAGATTCCTTGAAAACTTGAGTTTAATGAGAAGGGGGACATCCAGTTGCTTTGCCTGACAGCAATGCCACCAGATCTGTAGAGCAGAGGGAACCACTCTTGGAGGCATTATTTCATTCCCACAAAAGGCATCTTTTGGGACTTTGATCTCACCACATCTAGCTACTGAAGTCATGAGACATGAAGTCATGGGGAGCCAGGCTTAATAAGTTCTGCTGCTGCTCAGAGATGTGCTTGTTAAGTATTTAAAAGATGTTCAGACCCTTTTGTAAGAGGGGAAGAAAAGAAAACAGGGACTATAATTGCATTAATTTTCAAACTGCTTTTCTAAAATTTAAGTGTCAAGTTTTAAGTTCTCTAGTGGGACACTTTATAGTCTATATATGTATGATTCCAGTGATAAGGTCTAATCTTCCATGTTGTGGGAAAACCTGCATAGATGAAAGGATGTAAAATTTTTGTAATTAGTACACAGCAAAAAAAAAAAAAGGCATACTGTTTAACTTTTAAAAATTATATCTTTTATAGTACAAGGTATCAGAGTGGCTCTTAATTGAGAAATAAAGGAAAACAGAGTGTGCTATCTTCAGTGTTGCTGATGACATTTGTGACTTGAATGCACCTGAATGACAAGGGATGTAAGCTCAAGAGATATTTTCAAGAGCTTTTCCACCCCAAGTTTATGTTATTTACCTTCCCTGTCTATGAGGCCTGTTTGGAGCTGTGATTTTGGGATTTATTTGGGGGTTCTTGTGTTTTTTTGTTTGACATAAAGAAGATGTAAGCATTGGCAGGATGGGGAGACAGCGCACTCCTACTGCTTAGCCTTATTTGGGAGCTTTACTTTACATGACTCAAAGTGTTTATATCTCTCACTCCTTATTCTCACTGAAAAAAAATAAGACTGAGATGTTGGAGGATTCTGTGGGAAAATGGAGAAAGTGAAAGCGAGCTTAGAGGCTGCAAGGAATAGCACTGCCCATCAAAGCAATGTTTTGTGCACTCTGCTGCACGTGGTTGTAGTAGCTGCCTGCTTAGCATTGATCACATCACTCTAGGTTATTATCTGTAGGAATTTCACAGAGTAGCATGTGGAGGTCTTGCTTCTTGAAGTGTCAAGTGTTGCAAAATAAATTCTCCAGTCAGATGTTTTTCTCTAAAGAAGAAAGAAGGTTCAGTTCAGTGAGCAGATCTGCAGTCAGTACTTCTTCACTCCTGTCCTGATTTAGTGATGGTGGCTGACCATTGTGTCCCTTTGGGTGAAGAGAAGTGAGTTTGGTGCTCTTTGGGTCACGCCTTTCCGTGAGCAGCCACAAGTTCCACGGAAATCAGTCTGAGATTGAAGTACTTGACGTTTTGAGTGATCAGATGCCAGCACCTTTAACTGAATGCCAAGTGCAGATTTGGGGTTTGCTCTTTGTATCTTTGCTGCTAATGGCAGCAAAATAAAAGGGAAATGGTGCAGAATTCATTTATGAGGCTTTTTGTTTTTATCATCAAAATGATCCAAGATTGTCTCGGCTTGTCTTCCAGTCCCTGCCTGCATTGGTTTTAAAGAATTAAAAGCAATGAAAACTCCCAGTGCTCATAGAGAAAATTAATACCTTTGCCTCTGATTCATGCAAGCACAATTTGTGCTCTTCTAGTCTTTTGTCAGAGGTGGGTAAGAGTGTTGAATTCAGAACTTATTTATGCAGCTTACTTTAATTTGTACTTTTTTAAAAATTACATTTTTGGATAAATTGGACAGCTCTTAAGTTTTGAGTGGTTTCTGGACCATGAAGAGCATGAGGCATATATCTAAATTATCAATGCCACCTCTCTGTTAATTACATATATTTTCTGATCCTGGAGTCTGATTTTTGCTGACCTGAACCAGAGTACTGATCCATCAAATCTCATGTGCTGAGCACCTCATAGAGCCTCTGTTCCTTAGTTCCTGGGTAGACCTATTGGACTTAGGTGAAACATGAGGGTTACTTTTCTATGAGTCCTGCTCCACAGTTCTTACCCAGCAGCAAAGTGATGTGTACTGGCTTTAAAGTAAGACAAGTTTAAAATAATGAAAACATTATTTAGCAGAGTTTTTCATATCCTCCCAGTGAGATGATGGCTCTACAGCATAATGGTTCCTCCTCAGCCCTGAGGTTAATTGCCTGTGCTAGCACCTTTGGGTTCCATGCTTGTATGTCTTTTGCACACTAGATCCTCTGCTGTAGCAGAGATTTGCCATAAATTAATGTGTGTCCTCTTGCAGTGCAAAAGACAGGTTGCTTTTAAAAGAGAAAAAAGTGCATCACAAAGTAATTTATCAGTGAATTGCTGTAGAAAAAGCTGCTCTTGGAGAAGCTTCTAGTTGTGTTCTTTGCCTGCATTAGGAATTGATACAGACCTACTCCCAGGTATTTACATCCTACTGGGGTCAAATGCACAGTTGAGTGGTAGTTCAGCTTAAAGGTGTTTTGGCTTTTTTTCCTAGCAACGCTTTAAGAGAATGTCAGAAAGTTACAATTCAGAAAACTAGAAATGAAATTATTTCTTTTTTAATGATGCCCAAGGAGAAATTGAAGCATAATAATGTTTTACATGGGAGTTCTAAAATGGATTTTTTTTTTTCTTTCCTCTTTAAAGGAAGAGTCAAGGCTGGATGTGCTGATAAATAATGCAGGCATATTCCAGTGTCCGTACATGAAGACAGAGGACGGTTTTGAGATGCAGTTTGGTGTAAACCACTTGGGCCACTTCTTGCTCACCAACCTTCTTCTGGGCCTCCTCAAAAATTCTGCCCCAAGCAGGATTGTTGTCGTGTCCTCAAAGCTTTACAAATATGGAGAGATCAACTTTGAAGACTTGAACAGTGAAATAAGCTACAATAAAAGCTTCTGTTACAGCCGAAGTAAACTGGCTAACATATTGTTTGCCAGGGAGCTGGCCCGTCGGTTGGAAGGGACAGGAGTCACCGTCAACTCCCTTCATCCTGGGATTGTCAGAACAAATCTAGGCAGACATGTGAATATTCCTTTGCTGGCCAAACCTCTATTCAACTTGGTGTCGTGGGCTTTCTTCAAAACGCCTCTGGAAGGAGCCCAGACATCTATTTATTTGGCCTCTTCTCCTGACGTCGAAGGCGTGTCAGGAAAGTATTTTGGAGACTGCAAAGAGGAAGAACTTCTGCCCAAAGCCATGGATGACTTGGTTGCAAGAAAATTGTGGGATATCAGTGAAGTGATGGTTGGCTTACTGAAGTAAGTGCCAGGGAGTGTCTGCAAAAACGAATGCAGATAGCTGTACAGTGCATTTTGGCAACAGTGAAATTCTCACTTTAAATGCTGTGGGAATACAGTGTATTTTGCTCAGTAAGTATGAAATACGAGAGTGATTTATGTTGGAACTCTGTTTTGAAATGAAAGACAATCTTCAACAGACACAGGCATTCAGAAAAAAATCTGAAATAAAATTTGTGGGTGTGAATATAATTTCTGGTTAAATCTGCTTAGAAACTCATGTTTTACAAATAAAAATTAAGCAGAAGTGTGTTTTGCAATATATACGTATATTTGTCATTACTTGTAGTCTGGCTGAGAAATGCAGGGTACTGATGGTGAAACACTTTCTGTAAAAAGTTATTTGAAAATAAGTTAATAATAGCCATCTTTTTTTAAGCCATCACAATGACAAATGGAATAAAGAGTTTCCATGATATCTTGCACTGTAATTGTTGAGGCCTCTGAGTGCCTTTCAAAGGCTTGTCAGCCCCATGGTTCAGTGAACAAAATCGTTGATCCATGCATAGTTTTTCTGTGAAGCACAAAGTCAGCTATTTTTAGTGATGTTGCTGCTGTTCAGCTTGTAAGTACACTTGGTTATGCAAGTTGTATTTTTATTTTTGTGTGTGTTGAACTTGCTGTTTCTTGAAACCTTGGGTTTCATTGAAAGGCTATTTGCAAATTGTATAATGGTCTTGATAGGGCTTTGCATGGCATGAACTATGTAAGACTTCATGCAAATTAGACTGAAGAGAATAAGCTGCTCAGTGTATTTGGCTTGACTGATAGCACTTTAACTCAGTAATGAGGTTCCATAAATGTCTCGTACAGCTGACTGAATATTCTTTAATAAAATCTTTTAAAAAGAAGACATAGCATTCATTCTTTTATTGTGGGAATATCAGAAACCAGCAGCCTTGACAGAGTAGCCTTGTCTCAAAGCAGGAGATGAACTCGTGTGTTGGTTCAGAGAGCAAATGGAGTGGGGTTGGTAGAAATAAAAATGGGTTCCAATGAAATTCATAAGTATTGCATGAGTGTGTACTTTTTTTTTTTAATTCATATAACTTATGATTTCATATTGACATGTATACCTTTTTGTTTTGGTCTACATTATTAAAAGTTCTAGTAGTTAGGATATATGGTATAAATATGGAAGAATGGTTTAGAACAATCTATGTTACTATTACTCGAAGGATGTAATAAATGATGGATCAAAGATCAAGAATAAATGATGTATTTAATAGCTCCTTAGTTATAAATACATCAATTCTGTGCTTCAGGTGGTGACCTACTAAATTTTTAAATTTTTTTCTCTGTTTGTTTACTCTGACTCTTAGCCTACTTTAGCTTTTACACAGTATGCAAAAGTGGACTTGATCTTGCCTTCCTGTTCCCCAGCAAGAGTCTATACTGGGCAAGTGACTTGGGTGAGGCAGAAAGCAGCATTCCAGAAAATCAGAAGGCAAGGTGCAAAGCAGAGCAGGTTTGTAAAATCATGTAACAGGTTGAACTTTGCACTATTCACTGTAAGGCGAGGTGTAGAGGTGTATGTATGTGTTGTCAAAGCACACTCTGAGTGTTAAAAGTTCTCTGATGCAGAGGGCATTGTGCTACACACTTAAAGAAGTCCTGCTTTGATCTTCAGTGATGCATGTCTTAATTTTAAACACTTGTAAAAGGCTGCAAGCAGCTCGTTTTGCAGGTAGCTGAAGAATGAAGAGTTCATTAACTTCTCTGTAAAGAGTTTCAGAGAAGCTGAGCCAAACCAGCTGAGCCAAACCACAGTTTGTGTTTCAATACAGCTACAGCAATTCTACAGAAACACTACTGCGTTTTTGCTCTGCTGAAATGTGTGTACATCTCTTGCAAGGAAAGCCTTGGATGCAAAGGTGAACAATGGGGAGAGAATGATTAGCCTCGAAATGCTGCAGTAAAGGACTGCACTGAAACTGCCTGAAGATAGAGATATATGTAATTTTCAGACTGAATGACCTACACAGGATGTGTCTGTGCCTTCCAAACAGCAAAGGTGGATTCGTACTGAAATAGGAGATGCAGAACAAGAAGTCCTAGTTGTGTGTAACAGGCCATACTTCGTACATCTACCATGTACTTGTTTTTGTTCTTTTGAAACGTTGAAATAAGAGCCATTGTCAGAAAGGAATTACATTCCTGTAATCATAACTAAATTACAGCTTCATTCCAGGGTAGACTAATTCTTAGTGGACCCTTAATGGAATATTAATGGATGAATATTACCTGAAAACAATTTGAAAAGATGGATTGTTGGGGACTTACGGAAAGGTAGGCTTTTTTCAACATCTGAAATAAGTAAAATTTGTTACTTTGAGGGCTGAATGTCATTTTACTACTGTGGACTAGAAAGTTTTGATTATTCCCTTGTGCTTTATGTGATGCCTTTATTATTCTAGTAGTATCCAGGAACTAGAGACCTCACAGGTCAACAGATCTATAAAATCTAAGTGCAAAACCAAAGAAGAGTCCGTCCTTCAACAAACAGTAATGCTGACTCAATCTAGGTTAGAACCAAACATTTTGGCTAAGGAAGTCTCCACCTCGCCTCTTTCTCTCCTTTTCTTGAGCCCAGTAAACTCAGGTGTTGTGTGTATGATTTGAAGACTGTGGGCTGAATGTCTCCTCTTGGAGCTGGTAGTATGCTAAGAGAAGATCAACACCTTCACACTTGCCCACAGTATAGTGGTGCCTCCAGAATGATGTGGCATGCTGTGGCATACAAATACTCTGTATTACTATTGTATAACCAATTTGTATTGAGAGAATGCAGCTGAAAGTGTTGCATTCCAGGTGCCTACTTTAACCATCACCACCATTTGAGCACCCCATCCTCAAATTAAATTTACTTCCTATGAAGAATTAAAGTTTTTTAAATAAGGGTGAAAGAGGAAAGTAGTGACCAGGGATATCAGGCAAAGCCCGTGGAAATGCAGCTTTCATTGACAAGTACAGACAATGACAACATTGCTGGCAAGTGCATTTCAGATATGGAAGTACAAATATCTAATCACCTGCAGATATGTCCATGCAGTTAAGAAAGCCACAGCTGATTTTAAGATCTGCTGAAGTTTCTGATAAACACAAATGTTAAGAGGCTTTTTTGAAACACAAAATGTACCTTTAGCTTTCTTAGGTAAATGGTTAGAATTTGAGTGCTGGATTTTGAGTCCACAAGCAGTGTTGGGCCAGCACTCCATACCTGTACCCTGGGGATTTGAAAACAGGCTGGGATGTATCTAGGGCACAGTGACTCCTGAGAACATATTCCCTGCCTTTTTGCTTTTCCTGCATCTGGCCTGCTGTAGCTGGGAGGGAGAGGGCCACAGCAGGCTTAACTTTGACTATTTGCAGACTTTCCCAGTGAGGCTTTTGGCCAGTGTCAGCAGTGTTTCCAAGTGGCCTCGGTTCTCAGTGGTCACGTTTTATATGGCAGCAACATTGCACACTGCATTCCAAAAGGCTTGGTTTAGAATTGCATATTGGGGGAGGGGGTGTGTGTGTCTGTGTTTTGTGCAGACACATGTAGGTGCAATTTAATCTCTCATTTTAAAGGATAGAGAGGAAGAGCTGTCAGTGGTTAACTAGGGAGCTGAGGTGTATCAAGGAGAGTGGGTTGTTAGCACAGGCGTGTCACCTGCCACTGTGATGCTCTGGTTCATGGTGAGGCATTGGGCTGGGGACAGAGTGATGGTGCTTAGGCTCAGTGTTGAGCTCAACTGGCTAAAGCCACATCCAGGTATACAATGTCTGCCTTTGCAGCTGGAGAGCTGAGGGGAGGAAACATTTCTGTGCAATGGTCAAGAGAATCAGCCTTCAAATATCTTAAGGAGAGGCACTTTCTAACTGCTTCACTATAATTTATGCATCTTTGGCAGTGGTGCTTTTGAAACTTCCCTCATGGACAGACCAAGAATTTAAGAAAGAAGAAAAAGAAAAATATCCTTTTTTTATTATTTCTTTTTTTTTTTTTAATCCTAAATTGTAGGCCCTAGCTATCAGCTCCCCCTGCACACATGTAGGTATCATGGCTGAAGTTTGCAAGCAAACTAAATTGAAGTTGCATGTATTTATTTTATATGCCCCATTTGTTTAAGCCAAGGGAGACTGACTTTTTAAATAGCACTCTGAATCTGTCACCAATTTACCTTCCTTACCTTGCCACAAAGGCCAACATCAATCCCCAGGCAAAGGGACAACTCTGCTCTTTCAGTTACTCCAGTCAACACAGCGGGCAGGCTTATAAACCCAGTAGGGGTTCTCCAGTAAAAATTCTCCATCTTAATGAGATAAATGATCAGTTTTTCCATGATGCAATAAAACCAGAAGTATTTTAACTCTCCTCTTTTCAGTAGTTGCCTGGTTTGCCTAAGCTTGCTACTAAGTGAATGCTTCACAGGCTCCAAAGCCTGAGCCCTGTGAATGTGTGGCATGATTATGTTTTTGCTGAAAAATGTGGACAATTCCCACTTCAAACAGACTTAATTTCTTTTCACCTAAGGCTATAAGCAAAATAAACAACTTGCAAGAGTCATACAAATAACTTTAAAATGGAAGGCCTGTTCCCTTTTTCACATAACTTTTTCCAAACTAATCATTTAGAGAGTAATTGACTTGCAAAATGACCCAGGAGGCCTCCACAGTTGAATTATTATTTTTGATCTGTCCCAGAATGGTGCTGCTATTTCTCATAACAGAAAATGACAAGCTCCCTCTAGACTTTTTACTTACAGCTTTAGCTACCACTCGCAGCCTCACACCTGTCGTAACTGGATTCAGATCAGAGAAATTAATTAGAAAAGTTAATTAACTCCAAATGTCCTGTGTAACATGGAGAAAGGAATGCTTTCCTAATCACCTTTTTTGGGGGAAGCCTAGCAGAATGACCACCAAGCAAGGCTTAGAGCCCTTTCTTTCCACATTTAAGAATGATCACTTCAGGTAATTTGAAAGAAACTTAGTTAATCTGTATAAGGAAAATATCTATAGTTTATTTGCCATGAAAGACTCAGGAGGCCATCATGTGCTTGAATCACTTTATCAGGGTGCTGAGCTTTTCTCTCTGTCTGCTTCATGGGCAAAACAAGCAATCTGGAATCATGATCCCACTAAAAGCACTGGGAGTCAGACATCTAAATATTTTTACTGTTCTTGATCTCCCAGCTTTAGGTTTGGGCAGTAGGACCCTTACAACCAGTGGGGTGATGATTCTTTCAAGCTTGATGAATGAGGCTTTATGCACTTCTGTGTATGTGTGGCATTTTTAAAGAAATACTTCACAAATTGTGGAATTATGAAGGTGGGATGGTGGTGGCAGTAGCAGGGCTATGCGTATATTAAATATCCTGCAACATTTCCAGGATGTATTTTTTCCCCAAAGAAATGTCAGCCCATTGTTGCAATTGTTAGGATGTCTGCCAGTTTGCAACCTGGACTGCAGTCTGATGATGACTGATGTTAAGTTTATCAAAGTCCTGTTACAACCTTCCGCAACAGTAAGTCAGTGTCCTGTCCCTCCTGGTCACAGCTTGACCATCCCCTCTCCAAAGGCCATCTGCCCTGGAGACAAGCAATGCCAGGGTCTTTCTAGATGCTTCAAGAAAGGGGTCACAGACAGCATCTGCAAAATGACAAGTGATACACCTGGAGGTTCTGAACCAAAATGCGCTGCAAGAATTTTGGTATCATTTTATATACTTACTTACAGACAGAAATGCCTTCTCCAGTGTACATGGATAGGTATTTTAGACTTCAGGCTTCCATAAAGGCCTCTATATGCAACACTATGGGTGTATCTCATGAGTAAAGCATAGTAAACTGAAAATTGCTTCAGTACAACCAAACCGTTTGTTACTCTGAAGGGCTGCGGTCCAGTGAAAATTATTGATAGTTCTAGTTGACACTTCACTGGCTTTGAAAATACTTAGGAAGAGAATAGAGCTTCATTTTCCTTCAGTCTGCCCTCCTCAAAATCTTCTGAGTTCTAGATGTGTCTCAGAAGAATCACCACAGATATGAGAAAAAAAGGTAAGGTTGCTTTATGGAGGTTTTTTGTCCATAAAATTTTGCTGTAAGTGGAAAATTTTTAAAATTTCTTATTTATATAGCAAGATGTATTATGAAAAAATTGTATTAGCATAGCTAAGACTGGGGTCTTGGGCCAGTAGAACAGACTAAGAGATAACAAGCTCATCTGTAGTGGCAAAAGAGGCAACTTGAAAACTCAAAAGGAATAATTGAAAAACTTTGAATAAAGTTATGTTCTTTCTGCTTTTGGGTTTTTGGGAGGGTTCTGTTTGTTTGATTCTAGATACTTGGTACTTTTTTTAAAGGGTTTAAACTGCATAAAATATGAAAACATCCATGTTTCAACAAAGCAGCACAGTTCTTCACTGTGGAAAACCCATAAAATGACAGGAAATGGCTTAATGTGGTAGGTGTTCATTTTTAGGGGTTCTGTTGACAGAAGTTGATGAATGAAAATATTGTATTTCATTTTTGCCTTTTGTTCAGCAAATAGCATGGAATTTTGATGCTGCCTAGAGGGACAGCTTTGTACTGTGGTGGTCTAAACTGCGATTTTTCATTAATGTAACTCAATCAGAGTAGATGGGGCTTTTTTTGGGGTTTTTTTTTTGGTAGGTTTTTTTTTTTTTTTTTAGGAAAAAAGCTGAAGTCAAAGGGAAGACCAAGAAAAAAGCACCACAAAGTTTATCTTTTACTCATCTGGAAGAGTTTATTTTAAACACGGAACATTGTTTGCTGCCGTGGAAATGAAAGTGAGAGAGTTGCAGCTTTCTTCTGATGCCATCTGGCAGATGATTTACTTGCGTATGGTATTCACTAATCCAAATAACCCTGTGTGTGGTAGCATTGTCTCTTTACTGATCATGCAGCTGAGCTGGCTGAACCCTACATGGCTCACACAAGGCTATCAACAGCACAGTACAATAGGTTGTTTAAAATTAGAACAGCATTATGGAAAGGGATGTGCCAAATTCATTGTGCCTTTACCTACATTAAGCATTTTCCTTGAGTTTGATGTTTTCATGGTTTTATTCACTCCAGATCTACTTGGGCTTTAGCCCATTTAATTCAACACTTACGTGTAGCTCAGATGGGACCAGAGCACTGAGCATCCAGCCCTAGGTTGGTATCCTTGCCCTGATGGTAATATTATTTTCTCCTGTAAGGTCCCTTCTCAACCTCATGAAACTTGTATTTCTGCTGGGAAATAAAGCTTTTTTTTTTTTCCGGGAAACAAATTTTTTTTTTTTTTTTTTTTTTTTTTTTTTTTTTTTTTTTTTTTAGGACAGCAGTTATGATGTAACCAGTAGCTTTGTGGTTAAGGAATTCTCCCAGTTCTTAACCTGAGTCAAATTGTCTCCAGAACAAGATATTCCCATTTATCAGGCAACAGATCTAGCTACTTCATTATTAATATTAATATTAGTCTGCTTCCTCTTGCTGTAATGTAAAAGAAAGAGCTTTGAATGGCTATATGTGAGAGTAAAATAACCAGGGGATTATGCATCAAGAAGCAAATCCCAACCTCTGAGTAAATAGAAGCATTCCCTTATATCTGGTGATTAAATTTTAGGGAGAGGTGGGTATTCTGATGGTCTTCTATGCTCAAGATAATGTAACATCTCCCTTTTCAATGTATTCTGAGTGATTTTTCCACAGTGCCTAACTCTGCATAATAATTTGGATTGAAATTCTTAATTTGGATTGAAATTCCTCTCTCTGGTCTAAAGTTCTAAAATGTAAGTATTGAGTGTACCTTATTTCTAGTTACTTCTGGATTTTAATTGAATCTGGCCTTGATAGGACACTTTAAATAGTTAATTCTGTGGTTCCATTTGCAGTTGAGCAGTTTCTTAATTGCTGATTTTCCTCAGAGATAGACCAACATAACTCATGTGAAATTAAAATACATATAGTGTAAATATTTTGGTAGAAGATAGGGAAGGAATTGAGAGGTCAGTTTTTTCCTGCAGAGCAGCCGACACTTTGAACTCACTGCCTGTATCTGTACTACTGGGCATTTATTGCCAGAATAAATTATTTCCTTAATCACAGGTTGAAAGGGATAGTGGGACAATGTTCCTGTTACCATATCCTGTCCTCTCCCAGAAGATGTGTAGGTGCATCCAAACTGCTTGCACTAGGAGTGTCCTTGGCCGATGCTGACTCCTGAATGATGCAAGGAGTTATTTTGAAAAGTATTCATTGGCCAGAGCCAAAATTGTGCCAGGAACTGCCAGCACTATTGAACAGTGTGCATGATTGAATTTCAGTGCTTGGGCTGGTGCCCTATAACTCCTTAATGGAGTGCAATAATCATAGCCAAAAAATAGCCCTCTTCCTTCAAATGTTAATAGATAAAAGTGATTTTTCGAATTATATCCATGACATTCAGAGACTTGTCTAAAAAGCTGAACCATATTTTCTCTTAATAATTTTATGGTGTGCAAATTCCACTGACTTTGCTGCAATTTCTGTGGACTGACTCTGTAAACACATAGGGAATTGGTATTATTAACATCACCATGTCATCATGCTTTATTCATTTCCAATTTTATAACGATTGCCTGATCTCTTGGAATTGCATCCACTATCACAGCACTGGACTATGGAAACCTTATTTTATCAAAATGTGTTATTCTTGGACTAGAATTCAGAGTTATGCTGTTTCATTTTATAGATCCATAGATTTTTTAAAGCCAGAAAAGGCGCTTAGATTACTTAGTCTGACTTCCTGAATGACACAAGACATTTAATTTAACCCAGTTAGTCCAGCAATCTGTGTTTGGCTAAGGCTTATCTTCTAGAATGATGTCCAGTCAAGATCTAAAGCCATCAGTAGTTGGGAGAATCCATCACTTCCTTTGGAAGTGCAGCCCACCCTCTTCAAAATGTGTGGTTTGAGTTTTGCCTGAATTTGTCTGGCTTTCACTTCCAGCAATCACCTCTCATTACGCCATTCTGTGTGAGATGAGAGTGCTGCTGTTACTGCTCAGTATTTTCTCCCTGTGCTGATATTTGCACACTGTAATCACTGAAATCATTGCTAGATGTTTTTATTAAATTCTACAGACTGAACCCCTTTATTCTCTTATTGCAAGGCCCTTTTCCAAGGTTTCCAATAATTTCTGTGTCTCTCCTCCACATCCCAGCCAATGTTTTACATCTTTTGTGAAACAAGGAAACAAGAACTGGATGTAATACTCCAGTGTGTGTCCATTTATAGGCAATCCTAGTGCTTCTCAGTGCTCTCCCTCAATTGCTCTAAAACTATCACTAATTTAGATGTGCCTTGGGAAGCTCCTTGGCATTGAGGCCAGCTGGAATATCACAGTTTGCATCACTACTCTTAAATGCTTTTTATCTTTCACAACAGGATGTCGACATCCAAACTACTTTTTGGTATTGCTTCCTGTCAATTTCTGGTACTGAGTTGGTGTTTGGAAATCATCTGGGAAAATGCTGACAGAGGCCAAAACCATGCCAGAGATGAAAAATAACTATCCCGTGGTGTGTATGTTCAAGGGCTCATCTCTAGGAACATTTCCTGGAATTTTTTTATTCAATATGGTAGCTAAAATGGTCCAATTACACTCGAGGCATCACTTGTATTACTAGCTTCAGTGAAAGTATTAAAAAAGATACATTTTTTCTTTTTTTGCTTTAAGAATCTAGAAGACAGATGTATAGACTCAACTGGTCACCTTGGCTAGATGGAGATATTGTCAAGTAAGAGATGTCCTGAATTTCATTCACCGCATTTTCCTCAGATGCCTGTTTTTGAACAGTTCCTTTGTCTGGTAGGATTTGCCTCTCCCCACTTCACAGCTCACAGAAAGGATACTTGGACAATTAAGAGCCCAAGTCCAGCTTCTCATGACAACACTTAGATGAAACAACTCCTGCTCAGCTTCACTTTTATGCACTACTCCTACTCCTATGGAGATGAATCCTATCTGTGATAGTTATGCATCTAAATTACAGAAAGGGGTTTTTTTGGTTAAATTACCCATGAAAATAATATATTTGCTTGGATAAGATAAACAGAGTTTTAATTCATTTTCTCTGAATCTTACAGAAAGAATTGTACATGAAATAAAACCTTCTGTCCTGAGTTTTCAAAATTCAAACAGTAGTGTGTTCTTGCATGCACCTGGCTGGGTGAAAGCCATGGAAGGTCTTTGCAACTGGTTTCACCATCTCCAAGAGACAAGTGCTAGTGAAGCACAGAGTGCAGAGCACAGCATACTCAAACTGTGAATATGAGACTCTCATTTTCAGAGGCTGTCACCAGTTTAGTCTGTAGAGTGTGTTGTGAATTGTGTTAGTTTGGGACCCAATTTGTGCTCTGTTCAGTCATACTTGATACAGGACAGTGACTCTTTGTGGAGAATGGAAGGGATGGCAAATATCATACCTCTCAGCCACTCAAGGTAGATCTATCAGCAAACATGAATAGCAGTCTTGACTTTCTTCTCACTTGTAAACCAGCTTTAATATTCATTTGTGTGAGTATCCAAAAAGTACACATTGTTGTTCTTACCTCAGAAACACCTCTGCTCAGGAATAATTTGAAGTGATAGCTGATTTGGCATGAGCCAGGGCAAAGCCTGTTGCAGACATACAGTGGGGATTCATTATTGCTTTCATTGCATTTATTATCATCACCTTCAGTGACACATACAGTGTTTCTTTCATCACCCTATAAGGCAGTTAAACACTACAACTGCAGTCTAATATTTCTCAACACCTGCCCATCTGGCAAGTCTTTGTTTGCTGAAGTTTGTTCTGCCACTGTTGATTTTAGATTTGCACTTTTACAGCTGATCAAAGAGATGAGACTACTTAAAACAAGGGCTTCCTGAGCAAATATATCACCATTGGTCTAGTTTGGACTTGGAGATCCCTGGCAGTGAAAGACCTCTGGGCAACACTGGGTTAGCAAAAATGAATGTGTATGCAGATATTTATGATGCCACTCTGTTATTGTTAATGCACTGTACGTTCAGTATTTTCTTCCCTTTATAGTGGAAGATCATTTAGATGTTTCTTTGAAGACTAATTTAGGAATGTTGGCAAACATGTAACATGTGCAATTTATTACATTAATAATATCTGATGAAACAACAAATGTGAATAATCCTTCTGAGTACAGAGAAAACAAATGTGCTCTTTTTATGCTGTAGTTTATCTGATCTTGGTAGACTACAGTTAATATATTTTGAAACAAAATATGCATGGCAAATGTTTTCATAATACTCCAATTAAAGTATTTCTCATTTTAGGGGTTTTTTTTCTCTCTCTCAATCTTCCCTTTGTTTCCTTCAAATAAAAAAATTACAAAACATGGATGTTACCATCTGTAAAAAACTAAATTCTCCTCAGCTGTGAATTCTGTTCCAGTAGGTTCCCGTTCACCCTATGTACAATAAATAATATAGCATGGAAAACAGTCCAAAATCCAATGTAATTCACAGAGATATTAATAAATTCTATGTTCCTTTTCTAGTAGGGAAGCCAAGCAGCTGAGCAAGTTGAAGCTTTGCTGCTGAAGATTGAAACAGCATAAAGTAGGGCACAGGCAATAGTGAAGCCAATAATATAGTGAGAAATCCATTTGCATTGTTGACTCACTAATTTATTTGGTGTGCTATTGATTTGATCTCTGCCAAGAGAGACAAAGGGCTTGGTCACAGCTTTGTTGAATGCATTGTTAGGGCTTATATAGAATGACTGGAAGAAAATTGTAATGGACAGGTCAAGATTGGGCTAACTTGGGAAAAGCCTGGGAATTTTTGACTCTAGAAGTTGGATTCCTCTCTTTGTTCCTCCACTCCTACAAGTTGCTGAGCCTACTCCAAAGGGTTGAGGGTGCTTCACTGACAGACTCCATATGCCCAGTGGCATCCCACTAGGCAGGCCACTGGATACCCTTAGAGCATCCCAGAAACCATCCTTTAGAGTAGTGAATCAGAGAAATACTCACTCAAGCGTCAGTCTTTCTGTTTAAAACTTTCCACTGCTCACTGGTGGAGGTTCAAAAGTGTCAGTCTCATTGATTTTCTTTTTTTTTTTTTTTTTCCCCTTTGTTTGTCCCTAATTCTCTTAGAGGAGTTTTGTTTTTTTTAAAAAAAAACCTCCTTCCTGATTGCTAACTCTAAACAGGGTAGCTAATGCCATTGCACTGGAGGAAGTCAGCAAATGAACCCATGTGTAAATGAATGTCATTAACCATCAAATTAACTTCCTCAGCAGTGAGGAATACTGTACTTCATTAAAATTCCACTCCTATTGTCAATTTGCATCTAATTTACAATTTTAGTCTAGGAAAGCTTATCCCTGTTTTTTGTTAGCTAGATTAACTTTAAATACAGTACTTAAATTATGTTTTTTGGATCTTTCAGCAAGTCAAAGTGGCTGCCAGTTCTCTAGAAATGAGCAAACTGGCTGTTTCTTATGAAACATACTGTTTGCTTGAAATTTGCACTGGGGCATGGCCATGTGTTTGTACATGTGTTTCAAGGATGGATCCGCTCTCTGTTCATAAATTACAAAATTCCTTTTCATTACTCCCTACAAATTCATCCTGAGTTTGATGTTCGCAAAGGACCCAGTGAGATTTCAAGGAAGAAATGAAATAATTTCAGATCATTTTGCCAAGCTTATTGATAATGATAATCAGCCTCTGATGGTAACCAGCTAAAAACCCCAGCCTGTAGAATTGTCTGTGGTTTGGGGATTTTTTAAAATGTTGTTCAATATATGTTTTTACCCTTTTCACCAACAAGAAACGTGGGTCTTCTGTTGCCTAGAAAAATTGATAAATGGATGGTCTTGAAGAATAACTGGTGGCTGGGAGATTTTCAAAGTAAAGGATGTTTTATCAGACTGCTTAAAATATGTTGTTATTAAAGTCTGAACCAATGAGCATTTTGAGTAAAGGAAGTTTTCTGTTTAACTTCTTGTTAGATGGATATCCTTAACTTATTTTGCAGTAAAATTGCCTCTTTCTTGTATTTCTAAATTCTAGAAGTAGCAGAAAGAATATGTTCATACTTTTCTTTTGCATTTTAAGAAGGGGGGAAAAATTAAAAATGTAATGTTCCATCTGCTTTGAAGGGCTAATTATGCATTTTGTAGAAAATACAGTGGCAAACACAAATACATGTGACAGAGGACATATATTACTGCTTTCATATCCTAGGAGACATTTTTCTATTTTCAAGCTGGTGTCTAGACAATTGCAGTGAAATTCCCCCTTAGACTAAACTTAATATGTGCACATTCTGCCCATTCTACCCTCGAGATCTGAATTCTACAGCTGTGGTAGTGCTGCTAAATCAGACAGAATAAAAAGTATCTGAGAGATTTGAGATAGCAACTTTTTTCAGCAGGGTACTGACACATATGTCTAAATTCCTCTGGGGCTGACCAAAAGATAAATATGTATTGAATTAGGGCTCAGACTACTTGGGACAGAATTGAGCTTATTTCAGGTGAAACTTACCCTCTCATGTATTTCTGATCACATAAGAATTTTAATTCTTATCAAGAGGTAGCAGCTAATACACATAAACAATTTTCTTTTTAAAAGTTTTGCTTCTCCTCTTACTCAGGAAATTGATTTGCTTCTTCTGGGACACGGAGACGTCCAAATGTCAGCTCAGGAATAGCAATTCCTTTTTAGCAAAGTTGTGGCAGCAGTTCTTCTAAACATTGACAACAGCATGGATGGGGAATCTCACATCTGTAATAGTTTGTGATGTGTGGTTGATACATCATGTTGCATGTATAGGTTAGATGTGAGCTGAAGTAAAACCAAGGTGAACTGGCCGGTCCCTTTGCCATGCACCTGGTACCCTCTTTCTGGTCACACGTGCTATTCTGGTTGAATATTTTCCCCAGTCAAACGTAATTTCTGGAACAGGTAGTATAAAATGTAGATTTTTATCTTTTATATATATTGTTTGATAAATTGCTCTTGCTTTCACAGGCAGACTGCTGAAGCAGGTCAGAGTTTGTAGTCTTTCTGTCAGCACAAGTTAATTTAAAGGCATCCTGTGTAATAATAATAGATTTAAATTGTTTATAAGGTAGATTTTAATAAACACTGCATAACAGAGCAGTGCCTAGCATAACCACTTGATTCAGTGCCAACAAAATATCATATTTCATTGGGGCTCTGAAGAAACAGCACAAACAATGAAGATGTCTGAGGTACGTCACAATACCATGATCAAAAGGACTGTATTATTTAAATATTACAATAAGCACAGTGATGTCTTTTGAAATAGAATGATTTTAATTCAGAAACATCTGCTTGAAAGTCCAAGGAGATTAGAAATGTCCGTTCCTGAAAACATACTAATTAAAGGCTCTAAATACTTAGAATAGTTCTATGCCTATGTAAGTTAGTCCAACTGATAACAAAACTCAACATGTTTCATATTATTTCAACTTCTTTTATTTGAACAAGGGAATAGATAAACAAAAGGAAATGATCCTGTTGTTTTTAAAATTTTGTGAAAATATAACCCAAACCGAGGTCATTCTTCAAATGCATGGTCCATATGGCTTGGCTGACACAAGTAGCTGTAAGGATAATATCACTTTGTAGGAACAGTGGGACTCAGCTCTCTCCAGCTCTGTGCAGTAGCAGAGTGGAAAGAAAATGTAAACTGAACTGCTCCTTTATCCACCATTTTTGATGCCTCAGATATATCTGCGTCAGGAGAAGCATAAACTACTGCAGCTTCTGGGTCTCTTAATAAAAATTCCAAAAATAATTATCTCCTACTTCATGTAAATGTAGGAAATAATTGTTTTGTGTTTGGCCTGCAAGTCATCAAATGTCATTACTATAAGTGGGCTTCACAAGTGGCTATGTTGTAGGGGAATGGAGAAATACTTCTGCTAATTGTAGCATTAGTATTTGGAAGAAGCTGCTGTTTAGATTGCTGCTTTACTGTTTTACTCATTAAGTACAATTCCACTACACTGGCTGAGCAGAGACCTTCCTGCTAAGTAGGCCACGTTGGGAAATATTGTTTTCCTTATTCATTAAGGTAAAGAAAGTTTAAAGTAAAGAAAGCTGTGTGTATGTTGTAATTCCCATGTTTCCTTGAAACATTAAGAATATAAAATACATATATAGTCAAATGCCTGTTTCAAATTTTTTAATGTCAAAAACAAAAAAAAAAAAAAAAAAAAAAAACATGAGCAAGGCAAGGTCTCTGGGTGACTGATTTGTCCTGATACTCACACACGTTGAGTTGTAACATCCTACAGGCTGCATGTTGGGCATAGTGAAAAAATTAATACAACCCATCAACACAGTCATCAGGGATACATCTCAAGAGGTACTTGGGCATCCATCCTGTAGAATAACAAGTCAAGGTGTACATATCCCAGCACCAGCTCACTTACACTTTCATTTCTGTCTTGCCACATTCAATGTAATGCTGTCTGCTAACACTAAAGATGTTGCTAGAGCCAACTTGAAGGTGGTGCTTCCTTAAATTGTCTTTGATTTATAGAATGAGTTGCTGGACTCCTGGTGGCCAGCCAAGCCAGCCCACCACAACTTCACAGTAGATGTGACTGGAGTGCATATCAGGGTGCTACTCTCAGCTACGTGGACAAACTCCAGTGTTGCAAATCTTTACATTCAGATATGTCTCAGGCTGCAAGAATCAGAAGACAAAAATTATTTGTCCAGTTTCTCCACACAATCAATCACAAGATTTGAGCATGGAAGAGTGAGCTCCCAGAGTGGTAAAACACCAGCTCTGTCAGGAGGAAATGCTGAAGAGATTGAGCTGAATTTCAGCTGATCCTCGAGAACTTAGTCCATCATGTATGCTGCTTTAATGATTATTAAATATTTTTTGGAATTAGGTGTGTTTACCAGGACAATCTTGGATGTCAAAACCTGTAAAGGATAACCCCTGATGATGCCCAAATAAGTAATCATTCAGATGGAGGCTCTGTCTATTGTGGAGATGAGATTTACAGGCAGGACAACAGTCACTGGTCCTGCTGGCCACACTATTGCTGATGCAGACCAGGATGCCCTTGGCCTTCTTGGCCACCTGGGCACACACTGGCTCATCTTCAGCTGCTGTTGACCCACAACACCCCCAGGTCCTTCTCCTCTGGGCTGCTTCCTAGCCACTTTTCCCCAGCCTGTAGCACTGCAGGCGTTTTTGTGACCCAAGTTCAGGACTTACCTTGTTGAACCTCGTGCAATTGGCCTCAGCCCATTGACCCAGCCATTTTGCCCTGGACTGGATGAATCTTGTTGGATTTACCTCACTGCCCATGTAGGACAGCTGAGAGGAGCCAGTGTACTAAAGTGATGGAAGTAACAATTGGCTTTAGAATAACTCCAAGCAAGAATCAGCACTTCAGCCTTCACTCACATAGTGTGACTTGCACATCTGACAGAGCTGACTGCAATGCTTAATCAAGGAATTTGCTTTAAATAAATAAATCTACAAAAGCTGGATTTTCCCTTTCCACTCCCCTTCTCACAGCTGCAGATTTCTGCTTGCTGCTGTAGCTGCACATCAAAAGAACTTTTCATAGTCAGAACTGACCACATATATTTCGTCTTCCAAAACAACTGTTTATGGAGACTCAGTTCTTGGTGTTTGATGCTTAAGACATCAGTGGTAATAAGCAAAAAACAGTCACATGTGTAGAAGAAGAAACAAAAGAGTGGGTGCTTGGCATCATTCTCTCTTTTAGCTGAAGTCCCTGTGTTTCCACAGGAACTGTTTGGTACACTCTCACTGGCTGCTTTAGGGCACTATCTTTGTTCTGTCTCTATGGACTCCTCTGCAGAACCCAGACTGTTAAATGCATTTGTTTATTTCACTCAGCTCATGAGTACACATCTTTTTTCATCTGGATGTGTCTGTACTCTCAAATGACTATGTCCCCACTTCCTTCATCCATTGTGGTCCTATGGCAGTCTACCCTGCACAGGTGCAGTGCAATTCACTTCTGGGCTTCCTCCAGGAATGGGTTAGTTCCATTAGAAACCATCAGATGTGTTTCTAGGGGAAATTTCACTTCCAGACTGCTACCAGTAGGAAGAACAGATAAATGTACCTGGCTTGGATCTCTACACAGCCCTGTAACTCTCTCCAGGCAGGGTGCTTGGAGACTCCCATACACTGTGATACTCAGGGTACACCACACATAATGTCTGTCTCATGCCATGAAAATGCTGCTCTAGCAGGACAGCATAGAAATTATTTTTAACATCATCAACTGATAAAATAATCAACTCTCACTGCCACAGAGATACTACACAGGGAGAGAGGAGATCCACAGGGAAGTGCCTGTGTGTGCATGGTCAGTGTGCTCTGGACAACCTGGGTGTGACCACACTGCACCCTGAGCTCAAATCACTCCCCAGAATACTTTTAGCATATAGAATAGCAATTGAAGTAGCTTCTGTGGCTTATTTCAGAAAGTTTTTGCAGAGCTGTATTTGTAACACCGTGAATTCTCATAGGATACAGTGGGCAAGGGAGCTATGAAGGTTCAACAGCAAGAGAAATCACTGGGGACATTATCACTTTTTTTTTTTTTTAAGCCTCATAGATCTACAAGTGGGGGTGACTGTATGTCATAATTCTCAGAATCTTTAAAACTGACACCCAGGAAATACAGAACAATAGCATAAACATAGAACTGTAACTTACTTTCTCTGAAATGGTGTTAAAAACCTGCCAAAACACTGATTTGTAATCACAGGTAAATCTTTCTAACAGTTGTTCAGCATAGAGGAGAAAAACTTTTGCAGCTGTCCTTGGTCAAATGTCAAACCTTCCTACCAACTATTTCTTTTAGCCTCTGAAACCTTCCCCACAGTGTTAAAAAATTTACTCATTATGCATAAAAGATGGACCCTGGTGTTTCTTTTTTGCCTACAGAGATTAACGTATGTAATGCACTCTCCCCCCATCAAGATAATTAGCCACCGTTAGGAGCTCCTTTCTCTGGAAACCTTTCAATCAGTGAAACTCATTTACATAAGGTAGTACTTATAAGTCAGAATACTAAAATTAATTCCAGTGGGAGATATGCAGATTTCACTTTTTAGTCCAAATCCAACCTTTTTCCTTGTACTTTCTTTTCTGCTTATCCTTCCAATCTGGATTTTGCTAATATTTTTTAGGCCTGAGCTAAAAGAAATACACATCTCCCTTTATGGGAGAAATTATGTTAAATAGCCACATTGTTTATTTTTACCTTTGGAAGTCATTCAGATATAGCATTGCTATGGTTATAGTATAAAACATCAACTGAACAGAGTAATAATAACACCCAGCTGTTAGACCAGTACTCTGCAGGTCTCAAGGTGCTTTATAAATGTCATCCATGTAATCACTCACTTTGGACAAACACAGGAACTGAAAGAACAGAAAACTCAGATGGTTATTTTCATGAATACTCACATGCCAGTAGTAGAAATCGGTTTGCTGGATTCCCAGACCGTATCTAACAGTCACTCGAGGCTGTCTTTGAACACTTGATACAAACCCTGTTCCTGCTGTAGTCTAATAAATTTTAGCCAGAAAGCTTTTTGATGGAAATGAGAATTGCTTCTTACAAGTACAGCACTGAAGCTGTTCCTCAGCTGTAGTGGCCAGACCGGTATTTTTAAGGACTAATTTTCTGCTTTGGGAATGGCTCTGGGTTCCTGGCCAAGAGCTCTGAGTGTACTCTGCCAGTTCTGTGGGCTGGGATAACTGGCCAAAAGCCTACTGGCGGCAACCTGGGAGTACCGTGAGTATCTCTGAGTACAAGAGTCATCTTGGAAGCACCTCTGCATTTTACAGAACAGAGAGTCCTGGAAAAGAAGGGAAAAAGCCAAAGAATGAGATTGAAAAATCACATTTTTAGCATGGATTTCCATGAGGATTTTTAACACAACAATCATTGTTTTGGGCATGTGAAACAACAAAACAAAGGTCTTCAGTGAAAGCTTACGGCACTCAGGAGAATTATGTACATGGAACCAAAATATTTTTTAATATGATTTTTTAAGTTTAACCGGTTGTCTTTTACATAATATTTTCTAGTGGCTATGGTAGGCAACTAAGAGTTGAGACTGTTTCATAAGCCTAGGGTCTGCCACATTTTTTCACCTGCAGAATAATTAAATGAATGCTCCTCAGGAGGCTTTTCACACTTCAGTAACAATCCTATAGCTCTTGAAGGATTTCCAGATGAAGGATGTATTAAAGGACAAAATAAGCTGTTATCTGCAGCAATTATTATCACCCATATGCGGACTGTGGCAAACTGTTGGCCCAAGTACATGGCCCCAGTACCAACCCAAGGCTCCAGCATAAGCAGGTTCCAAGGAAACACATGACAAAGGAAATATTACTTCAGATCCATATTAAGGAAAAAAACAAGTTTGAATGAGATGTGATTTCAGGTATGCCAGTTGCTGGCACTGCTCTCTGGTGCTGGAGATCTGTACAGATGTTTCCTTAGAAAGCAGAGCTTGCTGACTTTTGTTGACCTTCAGTGCCATTTCCCATTTCCCATCGTGGCCCTCAGGCAGCACCGAGCTGGGCGCAGCTCAGCAGACAGCTTGTTCTGCAAAACCAGGACTAACTCATGGATTTGCATTAACAAAATCCATGGGCAGGCTTATTCAGAACCTGCCCAGGACAATGCAATTAGCAAGATTTAGTTGCCTGTTCTAGTGAATGGAGAGTAAGTGGGGAGGTTGGGCTAAATCCCCCACCAGTTCAGGCGGGTTTGCTGCCATTGGGCCTGTGGTTGTTGTGCACAGTGTAGCTCATTACAGACCCATAGACTGTAGCACCCATGAGATCACTGGGCTCAGTTGTTTGACCCCCTGCTTAAAACAAGCCACAGGACTTCTCAAAATCTTTGCAAACACCAATCTCTTTTTTCCATAGAACTGAAAACCATAAACGTATATGTTACTCAGAGGTTCTTCTGTTTACATTGCATAAGGCTGTGAATAATATGGGGTCATTCTCTAGGACTGTTAAGTGAAAGGGAACTGTTCTATCTCAGGTGGATCGCAAATGAAACACCCTATAATGTGCATGGAAGCACTCGTATAGTATAAATAATATTTTTAATCAGTCATTGAAATAATAATATAAAGTTCATTTTATTACATTTGAAAAATAAATGTCTTCACCTCCCTTCATTGGACTTTAAAGGAAGAAAGTTTTACATTCCTTGTGAAAAAAAAATAAAGTAAAATATGTTTAGAGAAAGGAATGATCTGACTGGTTAGAGATCACAAATCACTAATAATAATAAGCTCTGAATATCAGATGCCAAACAGCTGCAGAGCCTCTTAAACATAATTCCTCTTTCTTGAAGGATATGGCAAGTTTGGAAAAAAAATTATTGCCAAACTCACCATGAAATGTGACAGAAATTTTTCTTTGAATAAATCACTGTCACCCCTGATAAAACCATGTACAAATGTCTTGGCATGAGGGAATGCTGCAAATTGGTTTTCACAATGAAGAGAGAGCCCATGAAACCTGATGACAGAAAACACAAATCCAACCCACAAAGTGTAGCAAACAACCCGCTCATATGGGGAGTTGATAGGTGCAGATTTTATTGGATGTGTCGCCAGGTATTGCGTGCTTTCCTGTTGCATAACAAGCTACTATGCAGTTTATTCCACTGCAGTGTGCCACCTGGTATAACAATGTTTAAAATTCAAAGAGTAATTATTTGGAAAAGTCGTATGAATGTTCAAAAAAGTATATGCAAGATGATTATGCCTGTGAGTCCATTCCTCACACTTGCACTTTACAGGGCAGGTGTCAAAATTGCAGCTTATATGTGTAAGAATTACGGAAAGTTTTAAATCCTCAATATGGAATATTCATTCCTACCAAGTGCCAAATATCCCAGCTTTATAGATACTGGAAAAGCAGTTCATCTACCAATCTTTGTCAATCTCACTCATATTCCTAATACTCTCCACTATGTAAATACAAATCACAGCATTAATTGCTATTTTTGAGCATTATGGAAATATGGTGTATTACAAAAGTTATAGAGTATCCAAGTTTCTAGAAACTTGTAAGAGAGTTAAACAAGTCTCAGTCTGTTAGCAGCATCTAGAGTTCCTGCTTCAGAAAATATTTATTCTATGGAACACCTTACTGTGCTTCAATCCATTTTCACTTTATCAGATATCAGAGCAGCAATGTAGTAAACTGTGTGACCTGCCAGTGTCCAACAAGTAAGACATCTTGGGTTCAGTTTGGAATTTTTTTAAACAATTTCTTTTGCACATTTTTTTTCTCCTGCATTACTGGTAGTTAGTAACATATTACCCTGTCATGGGGAAACAAGCAACGTCTGACTGTACTAGAAAAAGTTGTTTTCTCTCTGATTTACTCTGTAGTCACTCTGTCTGCTAAATCCATGTTCATCTTCCCAAGCTCCAACCAGGATCATACAGAATTCTTAATTAATATAGTCTAGTATGGTGGCAAAAAGTATTTATAGAGAGACAGGAAAAGTTCCTGCTCAGTGAAGGAAGATGGGTTTGCAGAGAAACAGTGACCTGCACTACTGGAAAAGGCAATCCTGTTCCAATTCTGAAGCATGGCATCAGAATGATTTGTCAAATCCAAGTTACTTAATAGAAAACTGACCGATACACATGACAGAAAACGGGTAAACAAGGAAGGATGTGGCTAAAATCCTGCTCCTCTGGGACTAAAGCTTTCCCCCTTCTTAGGAATCACTGTGCAGCTCAGGAGCCAGGGCTCAGCTCAGTAATGAATCTAGATGGTTTCTTTTTTTCACAGCTGAAAAAATAACATTTCCTCCTCATTTGTCACTACTGACAACACATTAGTTACAGCAATTGTTTTGGATCAAGGCTGTCATTGCTCTTTCTTCTTCATAGGTCTTTTGGAAGGATCAAATCTGGCCCTGTAGCATCGCTGAGTGGGAGAAAGGGAGTCTTGGACAGCAGTGAACTCTTCATATGATCCAGATGAAGCTAAAAATAGCCCTGCCAGAACAACCCCTTTGTGCTGACTTTTCAGCTGGTGTAGCTGGTTTTGCCTGTACACTATCTGAGTAGAGGTAGCCATCCTTCCAGCCCCTCCATCCACCCTCCACACAGGTCCTGCACAAACCCAGAGATGTGCTAAGGATGGGAGGCACCTCTCAGGTGCTCTACAAGCAGGACAGACAGTGGTGTGGGATAAAAGACAGGGAACTGCCACGTTTTGCCTGAACCCCATTCCACAGGGTGCAGGCTGAGAGGGGGCTGAGCAGAAGAGTGTTTCATTTGTGCCTTCTTTCAAGGCACAAGGATGATTTAACCACTGGCTTTCTCAGTGATGCCAAAACTGAGGCAGCTGGGAGCTGAGGACCAAAGCTGAGGCACCTGGGGAACATTAATACAGACTTGACTTCATTACACAAAGGTGAAGCATTTATAAATAGTGAGATGTAATTCAGGATGAACCTAGTTGATTTAAGTTTTTATTTTAGGATTTTTCTCTCCATTTGTGATGTTGCACAAGCCAGGATACCTATTGCTTGACCTTTCTTCCATTTTTACTCTGAGATGATAAAAGTTATGCACCTACAGGGGTATGCTAACAGATAAATACATCAGGGCTGGAGCCTTCTGGTGGGCATGATATAAAGAAGGGATTGTTTTATACAGTTACAACAATTTTATTACCATTTCTCTTACTAATCCTATTGTGACAATACCCCATAAAGCAGTGGGGCTTTGCCATCTTCATTGCCATAAGAATGCCCAGTGGCCTCACATATGTAAGGCAAACTGCCAGTGTACAGTTTCCAAGGTATTGGTGTCTAGAACAGAGTAAGCAGAAGATCCTGAAAGCCTTCCAAAAGAGACTTTTCCATGGGTACATGGCTTCCTCCATCATTAGACCTCAACCTTGTACAGTTGACGGAATATAAAATACATAATAATTTCAAGGCTGTATCTCCCCAGGTATGGGAATTATGAAGTGTTCTGGCCAGCAGTGAAAAAAAGCAGCTGTGGATGGATGTGCACACTGATGTCCTTCCCTCTGAGTCATCCTTATCCTTCTGCTGTGCCCCTGCTGCACACCAGAGAGCAGCACTCTAGTTTGCCTGTGAGGTCCCACCAACCTGCTCACACATCTCCATAAATTAGACCCTCATCACTAAGGGAAAAGTTTATATCTCTCGATAGTCCTCTTGTTTTTATGATAAAAACCATTATTATATTGTTTCCTCTGATAGTTTTTATCTAGGCATTGACTGGATAAATATATTTATAATAATTGCTACTGACCTCTGACTCCTAATAATAAAACAAGTATGTGCAGATGACATAACAGTTCAAAGAATTCCACAAATTATTTCTTTTTCCCTGAAATTATGAACCAAAATACAATACTAAAAATCTCAATGAAAAACATGATTGGTTTTACTTCCCTTATGCCTCAGAGGTGCTGCAGTGCTACAAAAGGACAATGGTATTCTGGATAATGGTGTTTTATTCCTCAGCCCACTGCATGTTTTAGTTCTCAGTGCTTCTAGTTCTTCCCAGTTTGTCTTGAGGTTTTGGGTTGGTTTTGGTGGGCTGCTTTATTTTGGGGCTATTTTTTTTTTTTAATTGCTCCCATGAGGATTTTTGAAGTGAGGAATATTTCTGGATAACAGAGCACACTCCCACCTTTTCCTTGTCTGTCTTTCTCTGTTAAAAAAATTCCTGTTGTCTTCAGGAATGCCCTGGACTACAGTGACACTACTGTTATTTTCATTATCATGTAACAGAAGAGCCCTAGTCATACACTATACCACAAACTCACTTATGCAAGGACAAAACTCATGATCTAGCTCCAAAATTGTATTAATATTTACACAGGCCAAATTATAAAATTATTTTTAATAGTTTTGTTTGTAAAATGGCCTCTAAAAAAACTCTAGTTACGGTCATAACCTGGGTCATTGTCTTTTATCAGTATCATAATACTTTGATGATATAACAGGAGTACTGGTATTCCATTATTTACATTCTTTTTTTTATCCAGGACCAAATTAACTTTGGGTACCTGGTAGGAACCCAGACAACCAAGTGAGAATTTGGCCAGAGGTGGAGAACAGAAATCATGAAAGAAAAGCTCAAACCACCCAGCTCTGAGGGGCATCTGCTGGCCAGGGCACCACTGGGATTATTCTGGATTCACACTCCTGCAAATTTTTCTGCATGACCTTGTGGACCACATCTTTCCTGGTCACTGGATGAAGAGAAACAGCCCAAGTTTGCAGCACTGTGCATATTATAATTCACTTCAAAATGAACACTGTTAAGATCCACTACTGGAGGTCAGGTATCTTTGGACTAAGCAGGGTTACAGCACATCCTGGGTCCCTGGCCAGCCATGTCTGTTCTGTTCAACTCCCACAGCCTCTAAAGCATGGCAGGTACATCCAAACTGCCTACCAAGAACAGTTTTTAGTCCTTGCTAAACTTTGAACAGTGGCTGAGGTTTGTTTGGCAAGATCAGAGACTGCTTTAAAAATTAAAAATGAGCAGATGTTCAGATTCCCCTGCTTGTACAGACATAGCCATAGTCGTCCTAAGAAATGCACAAGGAAAAAATGGGATCATGTAATTCTGATCCATTGAAGAAGCCACATTGAGGAACTAAAGTAATCCTAAAATATTTAGGAGAAAATATTTTACACAGCCCTTTTTCTAGGGCTCAGAACCCAACACCTTTGTCCATAGTGAGGTGACAATCTCTAATCCCAGTTTGTCCACAGAAATCTCTTTTAAAGTTCATCTAGCATTTCTCATTCTGTGAAACCAGAGGAAGCTCAGAAGCCAAAACCCTGCAAAAATAGTGATTAATCAAATATGATCCTCCTCTCTCACTGCAAACCACTGATGGTTTGTTTACTAGGTCCAAAATACCAGTTCTGCAGTCACAAAGACATGCTTCCATGGCTGGAAGTGCTGGAGAAGGCACTGATGGAGGGTGAGTTGAAAACACAAGTTGCTCCAGAAGACAGATGGGATAATGTCAGAGTGGGGAAGAGTGCTGCAGTCGCAGAAGTAGAACATGGTTCTGGGCATTACACAGTGCCAAGAAAGAGGAAAATTATTTTCCTCTGTTTTCTATTTTCACAAAGCATCTGTCTGCTAGGCAGGAAGGGTTAATCTGTCTTTAAGATACTTCAACCTATAGGATCTGGATACATGTTCATATATATTCTCTGTCATTGTACTGAGGTTAGTCTATGACCTAGAGTGGAAAAATGCCTTTTATTTCAATTAAATGTAAATTGCCATTGTATGCAGAGCCTGTGGAACAAGGCAAACAGTTAGAGAACAGGGATAAAATACATGACATTAATCACATATTATGAAAAACAAGATAGGGAAGAATATTGCATCCAGACAGCTTTTACATAGTTCACACTACTGAAAACACCTCCTTGCTATTCCAAATAAAACCTTATTATAGGCAGGGTTTTCTACAATGAAATTATGTAATATTGGAGGTGTCAGGTGTACTCCTTCCATATATAATGTCTGTGCTCTGTTACTTTCCTCTGTCAGCTAAAGCTCAAACAATGCCGTTCTGAGTCTCATTCTGGCATGCTCCACAGCCCCAGGGAAGAATGGCATTGCCTGATTTTGTCCCAGATTCTCAGGGCATGGGCTACTCCAACAGGCAACAGAGGGCATTTTGGCAAGAATGCACCCTGGCAACAGCACAGAAATGTCATCAGCATCTCCATAGTTGTTGCCATAGCATAAGATGAAGACCAAGTCCAATTTCACAGACTGTGTCACTACTGCTTTCAGAGAGCCTGCCCAGACTGTCCCAGCCTGTTCCTGCTATCTTCATTAATTACTACTGCGATAAGTATTACGTAATGTCTGTGACTTGTAAATATTTGATTATAAATTCAAATTCCTGTAAAATTCACTGTTAAATATTAGCTGCAGATAGGTTGAAACACAGATGTTTCTCACTGGAATTAGTCCAGAAAGCCAGAATTAACACCATGACTTCCCAGAAAACCAGACTCATGAATGGCAGGACTGTGGCTGGGGCCAGTCACACCTACCATGCCCTCTCTGAGTACTCACGGAAACCTGACAACTTCTTGACTACAGTATCAGAAACTTTGTCATTTGTTATCCTGTAAACTTACATATTTTAGCCCTAGTATTTCCATCTCTTCTCTCTCACCCTGCTTACAACTTTCCCCATATCTCCCTTTTTTTTGTGCACTCTGTCTGGTGTGTGTTCCAACTGCCCTGCAGTACCCAGTGGCTTTTACAGCTCTCCTGCTACACACCCAGCATTTGTCCCTTCATGCTCCTCCTGCTGCAGGATCTTCTGCCTCCAATCCCCTGCTTCCCTCCAAAGCTCCAGAACCAACACAGATCACTTTGCCTGGTGTCCTTCATTAAGTGTTTTGGAAACTAGGAATAAATGAGTTTATGGAGAAATATAAAATCATTACATTGGTCATATACTGAACTCCTTTTAAGGTACCTTGGAGGGATTTTTAAAGTCCATCTTGTTGTACCCACTAGTGCAAAGCCAGGGAATGTGTTTTCCTTGTACCACAGGTACCAGCTAACAGTGTATTCAAGTCATATTAACTTGAAATAGAACTACAGTAATTTCCAAACTGCATGTATTTCATCACAAGCCTTGTACCTGAAAAGCCTAGAAAATGAACATGTAAGGTCAGTTAACACTGTACTATATCTTTTTCACTTATTCCAAAATAAATGGCTGAATTTTCCCACTGTTTCAAAACAGCAGGTGACTAACAACAGAAAATATCTTGTTTTGCTCCCCTTAGACCACCTAAGCAATCATTTTCCCTGCTCCCTGAGCCCCAGGATCAGTGAAAAATTCTCCAATATTATAACTGAATTACAGCTGCAGAGATGTCAGTGACCAGAACACTTACATGCACAGAATATGTAGTGCCTGATTCCCCATTTTGTGAGATAGTCCTGCCTTCATCCTATCTCAACATTTTTTTGTGCATAAAGACAAATCTAGCGTCTAAGCTTGTAAACCCACTGTTTCTGTGACAGAAACCTATAAGAAAAATATCAAGCCAGCAACCTGAAGCAGCTGGCTGCAAAGACCTTTGGTATAAAAAAATTGTTCATTGCAACAGGATTTTCAGGACATGAGCATAGGTTGGAATGGACTTTTTGCCTTCAGCCCCCTTGAGGTTGATGAGAGATTATGAGGGTGACATTTTAATATAGGAATTGTCTCTCTGTGATAGAAACTGGAGGATAAAGAAACCCTTGGTTATTTTTTGAACTATGAGCAGGATTTAACAAAACAGCTTTTGGGTACATTTCTCTTATCAAAATGTCTTGCAAAATCAGAAGGTGATGAAATGGTTGGAGAAATCACAAATTTTCAGAACTGCAGTTAAACATGTGAAAATGCAGCCCAGGAACTGGCAGAGAAGCATCTTTCCATGAGTGGGAAGTCGACAGAGAAACCTTGTGATGACCCAGGAGTCTGTGGGAAAGGACAGGGAGATTAATGAGATCCTGAACAGACAAGCAGCTCTTATGGAAAACATGCCGTACTGAAGCTTCCCTCCCACTCTCTCCCATCCTGCAGCTTCAAGTGGCTCTGTGTCTGGATCCCCAAACCTCCAAAGAACTATCAGACTGGAAATGCAAGGTCCTCCAGATCCCAAATCACAGTTTCTCACAAGGCACTGACCACAGCAGTGCCCACCCCAGACCCCTCCAGCCCAAATATATTGTATTGCTGTGACAAATTACTTCCAGCTCTTCAGATTCCTGAAAGGTCATCAGGCAGAAAACCCACAGCCACCAACAGCTGTAGTCTGTAATGTTAAGAGTTGTGGGAGCTGTCTGCATTGCACTGTCACTGATAAGTTCGAATCATAGAATTTTCCCCTTTTTTCTGTTAATTTATATTGCTCACAGTATGTATTCACCATTTTTGCAACTTTGCACTTTTGGCTTTCAAAAAAAAATATTATTCATTGCTGTAATTTTAGTATGCATATAATAATAATGGTTTGAGGCTATGAAAAACATAATTTAAAATAACCTATATTTTCAAGAGCTAGGAAGTTTTTATGCACTCTGGGAAACAAGGGTACGGTTTACTGTCCTTTAAATTCAATCTAACTCACCCTCAAGAAAATCACTCATTTAAAATGGGTATGTAAATACCCATAATGGGTATTAATGGGTAGTAAAATGGTTCAAAACCATGACAGTTCTCCAAATCAGAATACTGACATCATCCAGAGAGTGTCATTTTACCTGTTTTGTCTAAGCGTGTGCTCCAGCACCCTCTTGACCTTCTCCAAATAAGTATTTAGGTATTGATTCTTTGTTGTTATGGTTGCTTGTTTTTGTTGTAGGAAATATTTTGCTAAGGAAGGTAGAGTATCAAGCAGTAATCAAAGAGAAGGTAAGATTAATAGGCAGTGACTTTATCAGCAGACTAACCAAGGCCTGGATACAGACCTACTGCTGTCACCCAGTTATCCATAGAGTTAAATTGGCTCTTTGGTACTGTTTTAGGCATCAAACACCATCCAGGATAATGCCTGGGCACAATTCAGGTGATACGGGCAGAGAACCACTCCTCTGTTTTGGAAGGGTATGAATGTGAGCCATGCCATGCCAGATGGCCTCAGGGACAAACTACAGTCCTTGCCCCATTTCATTTCCTCATAAAGATGTTGTTCCTCTCTCTGCAGAGGACTGGAAACCTCATTTTCTTTAAAAATAGAGGAATGAGCTGTTGCAGCCCTAGCACTGTGCATCAGATCATTATGAATCCTTCTGGAACTGCCTGATTAATCCTTGTTATCTGGACTTTCTGCCGGCACCCTGTCACTGCCTCTCTCCCTAATGCTGCAGCACAACCCCTTCCCATCAGGTAACACTCAGTTCCACTGCCCAGAAGGGCACCACAAGAGGCAAAGTGTCTTCAGGAGTGTGCTGTGAAAGTTTTCAGTCCAGACTGGAAAGGCCCATAAGTAACATGTAATGAACGTATGGACAGACAATTTCCCATCAGATACAAAAAATATACAGATGAAGACTAGGCTAAAAGGTTTTTGGTTTTGATGTCCTGCCCTCAGAAGTTAAAAAATGAAGGAAAGTGACATTCACTGCTGTCATATGAAGTCACTACTATATATTCTCTGGTTGCAAAATAAAACCCTTCTTTCTCATAAGATACCTCTCTCATCTGGGATGAGTTTAGGACCAATGCTAAGCTGATTTCAGTTATCTCAAGCTGTATGCATCTCCTTTTTTCTGTTTGCATCACAACACCTTTTAGCCTGCTACAAGTAATTGAAGTATTTTCCTGAAGGGCCTTCCTTTGCAAACTCATTTTCTCTCTTGGAATTCTCTCAAAGTACGAGACACAGCACTGTTAAGATGCAGCCTGACCTGTGGAGAAGATTGTGATGTTGTGGCCAAAGATTCTTCTGTCCCTTCTCTCAAGTAGAACTAGTTTTTACTATCCTTCCCACTCTTGCCTTTTCTGCTTGTTTCACTTATTTCTATGTGCGAATCTTTTTTTTTTTTTTTTTTCCTCCCAGTTTTTGAGTCCTACCACAGAAAGTCATTGCCACAATTTAACATAAATATAAATCAGTTTGCACTAAAGAGAGATTCTGGTCTCCCTCTACACCCCAAACATGCTCCTTCACCTATCCTTGACCACAGTTGTCAGTTTGTCTCCCATATCCAAAAGCATATGGAAGTCACTAGGGTCCAGTGAACAAATCAGCTTTTTGGGATAGGTCAAGAAATGAGTTTTCATAATTCAAACAAATAACTTCTGTGTTCACCTAAGATCTCCTAAAATTATTTTTGTTTCAAGCAAACACCTACCATCAAAAATCACAATGCTGGTTGTGGAAGTTAAGAAAAATAATAAGTTGGAATAGAGGTAGTTTCTATGTAACATCAGGTTTTCTCTTTAAAAGCAGAAGCTTGCACTTGTCTGAAGGAACCCAGGGTTTTCATGCTACATTTATGTCCTCTGTCTTACCAAAAGCCTACCTCATCTACTGGAACAAAGGCTGCATGCTGAGGGGAGCACATCTATCTTCATGATGGATGTTTGGCCCATGGCCTGAAGCCACAGCTCTGTAGCTGGAGATGGTTCAATAGGTTTGGTAGAATGGTTGTTAAAATCGACTGTAAGTCCTGAGCCAGCTGCCAAAAGCTGCTCCAGAAAGTGCTGCTCCTGGTATTCCCTGTCCTCCCTTGTTTTCAGAGCCTGCTCCTCCCTCTATTGCCACTTGTCTGTGCTTGGCTTTGGGGTCCCTGCTTAACCCTGTGGCCCCATCTGCACTTGCAGGGCTCTCATCACCTCTAAGCCATCAGTGACTTTGGTCACACAGCCTCTAGGACTCCTTTGGCCTGCCACTGAATCTGAAGAATGAGGCAGTCAAACCAGCTCATTCACTGGGAGTTTCAGGCTCTCTTCTCTCTGAAGGAAGGACTTTTGGTGTTTTTTCTCCTTTGGGGCAAAGGAAAAGAAGCTAATTAAAACCAATGGACTTGGAGAGGTGTTAGCTGCTGCCTCACACATTCGGTTTATAGACTGAATCTTGTTCTCTTTTGGCTTCCAGATTTTTCTCAGTTACTATTTCTCCTGTCACATACTCAACTGTTGCTTGTCATACACTCACTGCTTGTGCCTGCCCTTTGGAAAAACTTTTCTACAATCCTACACTTCATCAGTACAATAATTATTTCAGGCTTCCCTGCTAGACAGAGAGAGCTAGTGTGATGCACAGTGAAGTGGAAGTCTTCTTCTGGATTTCAATATGTTTTGAATGAGGTATTTTTTCTTGAAAAATTCTGTTTTTTCACCTTCTTTCACTCACTTTGGTATTCAAGATGTATGTGAGTGTGTGTGACTGTGTGTTTGTGATTTCCATCTCCCAGACTTTTAGCCCTGAAAGGGATGCAAATTTGGGAGATAAACTCTAAAGACATCATTGATGAAGCATTGAAGCCAATTCCATATTTTAATCCTGCATAAATTATTCTGGAACTCAGCCCACATTTATGATGTGTGAGAGAATAGAAAAATAATGGGATTACTCAGAAGTTTCAGATGATTATAAACATATGGTGCAGAAGGTTATAAGAACAAAACATACTGAGGGAAATATCAGTAAATGAAAGGTTAATAATGGAAAAAGTAAGTTTGGAATCTCATATGTGGCCTATTATCAAACACTACTGACATGAAAGAATTCCTGCAGAACTGCTAAAAGTGGACAGCTAGTAGTTTAATGATTGTAGCAAAAAAACTTTAGGCATTGGAAAGGAAACTATATGATTATAAAAGAACTCATCACATATTTAAGCCTCCTATGAAAAATGGCAGTTTTGTGTCTGAGATTCCGGACTGGGACTCAGATCTTGATTTATTTCCCAGTTCTGCTACAGATTTCCTCTGCGACCTCGGGCCAGTTACTTTGGGAGAAACATGTTAAAGCTCCTAAATGACTTACGAATCCGAGTCCCTTTACCAAAAGAGACATAGCAGCAGATGCACAAAGGGAAAAGTGTATGGGAATGCTGACCACAGCCAAGGCTATCCCCAAAGTGACAGTGTTCTACCCTTGCCAGTTCTGAGCACCAAGAGGCCTCTGTGCCTCAAGGAGAATGGCTGCCTTCTGAATGGTCATGGAAAATGAGCAGGAGGTGACATGGGAGGGAGGGATCCGCTGCCCTCTGACCTCCTGTGGGTACTGTTAAAGCAGGCAGTCTTGGGAATTGCTCCCTCTCACAGTTTCCAGCTTCTGCTCAGTTTTCATTGGTGGATCATATCTGGGAGAGGCTTAGATGTGATGTCTGGGTCTGTGCAGGCAGAAGATGCCAGGATTGACATGGTCAACCCTTGAAGGTATTTCATGGTTTACCCTGAAGGAAACAGGGACTCCTGGCTATTTGCATCCTGCATGGATCAAAAAAACTCAGGAACAATCATCAAAGGCAACTGATTTCTGTGTGGGAAACTTCACTTGGTTCACTGCCCGCCCACAGCCCACAGACTCAGCGCTGAAACTTACTTCCCAAAAATCCAAAAGAAGAGATAAGAAAGAGGGGCAGTTTGCCCTCTCTTGCTCCCAGTCTGTGAACTAGAACTGTAATAAAGACACAGTATTCCCCTTTTCTTCCTGTGACCCTTGGGCTTCCTTATCAGGAACAAAGCATTTATTTGTTTGCCAGTGCAGGATTTAGCTTCCTATGAAAACTCACATACCAACCAAGCAAGCATGTAAACATGAAGCACCTAAGCATTGTTGCCTCCAGATTTCTGACAGCTTTGAAAAATTGATCCTTTTTGCTGTTGCCAACTTGTGAAGTACAAATAGCAATAGCAGAATATTCTTTGTATCCCTCATCCATTATTAGTCCATGCTGTACATAGTCTCACAACTCTCACACAAAACAGGAATGCTAGCAGTAATAAACCTGTAATGTAAGTAGGAGAGCCAAGGATGGATATTCACTCTAGCTTTCCATGTGCCTCAGCAATGATAAAAAGATCTTTCAGACATCTCTTTCTTTCCCTTAATATGCAGCATGGTCATAACTCAGAAACTGCTTTGGCAGGATTCACAAACTGCTGTGTCTGTGTAAAGTCAGTTGAAAGTAAATAAAATACTTTCTGCTTCAGTCCCTTGGATATCTCCATTTGCCATGGTTTGCTTCATCCTGCACGGAAGTATATGAAGCTTAAGGTATGGGCTACATCATTAAGGTGAAAAATTTTAGGTTTATGACATTCAAAAAATATTCCAGCAGAGAATCTCCCTTAAAAGAATATCTTTTGTTGTCAATGGGTTTGGCATAAGCAAAAGATCCATATAAAACACATGAAAGAATGTAACATAAAGGAGAAAAGGTGGATTCTCATAATTTAGAAAGAAATATTTCAGTTTGCTATCAAGGAGTAGGAAAGTATAAAACAATTTAGAAATATCAAGGTAAATTTTTAACTTTAAAATATTTTCAACCTAGAATACTCCACCTACATCTTATGCCTGCTCAGCAAAGGCAGGCTGATCTCACTGTTAGTTGAGCTTGATGCACTAAAGGAAAGCCTATTCTGAGTATTGACGGCTGCAAGTTGCATTTCATCAAAGTTGTTTAACTCTTTTGGGTGAGAATAGGAACAATTACACATATCCAAGTAGCTAAAGTCTCAGTTAATATGTTAGGTTCCACATTCAGAAAAAAAAAAATTAGAAAGTTTCTGTCACTGTGACCTTCTGTATCTGCTTTTATAATCAGTGTGATCAAAGCAGTTCTTCTGTCATGGGACAGGATTCCCTTCTGGAATATTTCCACAGAACTTGAGACAGCTGTTGCAAAAATGTATTTTAAAAAGCTGCAGGAAATCTGTCTTTAGCTGATGCTTTTCCCAAGTTTTAAGTCTTGAAAGAATCTTTCTGTTTCCTGTAAGTAACTGTGTCCTTTAATTTGATGTATCTGCTTGTAGAAGGGAATACTTTTTCACTGATGTTTGTCTGAAATCACTTTGGTTGAAATGATCCCTTCTAAATCTCTTGGCTACTGTATTTGTCTGTTCCAAAGTACCTCTGAGCCATAATCTTCTGGGTCAGGGGGCTCATTGTGATCGTCCCATTAGACCTTGGGCATAAGACAAAGCACAATTTCAGTGATTCCTCTGGAAAACTTCTGGCTTCTGGTTGACATGACCATGCTTCAGAGGAACAGATTCACTGGGGATTAGACTGCTCCTGCTAGAACTGCTTCTACAGTAGGATGACAAATGCCAGGGAATCAGCTCAGTAGTTGTGGTCACTCATCCTGAATGTCCTGGCTGCGTCCCATCTGGGTCCTTCATGCTTTATTTTTGGAAGAACTACCAGTCCCAGTAAATTTTCCACTTATTCTTTCTTAAAATTTTGCTGTCTGTAAATTACAGGAATGTAAGGATACTGAAACGTGATTTTGTGTCAGTGTTTTGCAGAGCAGCCAAAACTGGTGTCATGCAAGCATCAGGCTGTGTCCAGATACACGAATGTTCTTCCAGGGAACTGAGACAGTGAAATCACACTGTGAGGAAGCACAGGTTTCCTGCCTGTGGACTGACCATCTCTTTTCACAGCTCAGTGAAACTCCTTCTCTTTCTTCTGTCCTTGGCAGTGCATTGCTATTCTCTCACTCCTGCAGTTCGGAGGTAAATGATGGTGCTCAAAGACAAATGTCTGCCAACTTTTCCTCCGTGCTCCACTGAAGCATAAAATGTGGTGTACATTGACTCCTTTGTGGTGGTTTTCTTCTCAGACACATAGGTCCATATTGCGGTGTGTGTTTTGGGGGTGAACCCCCGGGGAGTTCCCCAGGAGCCCCCTGGACCCTGGAGCCGTGGGTGTTCTCGAGCTAGCAGGCAAAGAGACTCAGACGCCGGCTGGGTGCTGATGAGGCGAGGTTTTATTCAGGGTCCCAGCCCGGGGAGACCGCATGGTCTCTCCGGGGTAGGGGGAAGGGAGAGGGAAGGGGGGAAGGGGAGAGGGGCCTCCGGAGACCTCCGGGCACTGAGGCCAAAGAGAGCAAAGAGGAGGAGCTTGTTTACTCCTGCACACTAAATACAGAGGTTCAAAGTGGGCGCAGAAAGGTTTACAGCCAATAGAGATACAGACATACGATACTGCAGGGAGGGTACACACTTGGGATAAACCATACATTTTCCAGGGGTAGACTAGGGCATATCATTTCAATAAAATTCAATTCCTCAGGTCCATACCCATCCCAGGGCAGAGCCCCATGGCTGTGGGGAACTCTGATGAGGGTTTTTCATTCTAAAGGGTTTTGTGCCCAAGACATGCATAGCAGAACTTTCAGAGTTCAGAGTCACTGGCCCCATGAACCATTACACAGCAGCTGAACTCCCATCATGAATTTACTGTTTTGACATCCTCAGCCCTTTCCTTGCATGTTCTCCACTACCTTAAAAGTCTGCATTTCCATCCATTTCTATTTTTTCCCATGAAAATACACAGAAAAAAGACCACTGTTGTCAGTATTCTTTTCCTCATAGTTAATTGTTCTAAATTTAAAATTTGAGGTGATAAATACAGCAAATATATTTTTAATTTGACCTGATGGATAACAATGTCTGAAAGTCTTTCAGCACTTCCTAGTACATTTTTACTGTACTGTTCTTACAGACTTTTTTTCTGCTTATGAGAGATCTTGATCACATTTATTTTAGTCTCCATTATTATGTCCCATTTTATTTCTTTCAGGATGACTGAGGAGTTTTCCTGTCTCTGAAATTTAAATAATTAGGTCTGTTCATAGATTCATTTATTCTATAGTCTGTGAAATCCCCTAATAAGGTCATATGCCTTGGGTTTTTTTCAAAAAGAATGTAGGATAGTTTTAAGTGGCTGAACTATGATTAACCTGTGGGTTTACATGAATGAGAGACACATTCATCTTATTCTATTTTTAAATGCAGGTTCAGACCTTCTTGCAAAGATATACTTTGTTTGAAAACAAGCTATTTGACTTAATTCAGATAGGATTGAATTATATAACAGTCTTTATCAGGTCAAGTTTCCTGATGTGTTGTCAGGTTAAAATGAAGTTAATCAGTCCATTTTTTTTTTCTTTTTTATTTGTTACGCAGTTCTGTAACTCTGAGAGAGTTGGAATAGATTTCAGTTAATGTGAGTAGAAGCCAATTAGGTAGATGAGAATCCCAGATTTTCAGAAGTGCATTACAGCCTTTCTAGAAAATAGGTCATCTGAAAAACTTTCAGAGCTAATAATTACTGAAAGTGGAATGGCTATTACTTACTGCCACAGCATTGTCTGATCTTCCTGGGACTCTACATGAGTCTGTTTATTACTGTTTTCTTCAAAAATGGAGCCCTTCTACCCCTTTATTTTTTTATTTTTTTTTAATGTGCTCAGTACTTAAAGAGTGGAGTAGTAAAGACTTAGGGGGAAAAAAAAAGAAAAGGAAAAAAAAATAAAAGAAAATACTATCTGTGATTAATATTTTAATCCACAGCCCTGGAAAATTCCCTGTGCATGATTTGAGCTGTTGCACAGCAGGCTGACTGCAGACATTGCACCTTTGTGCTTCTCAGGGTCCTATTGGATCTATTTATGAGACCTTCTGTAAAGGTTGGTGCATGTGGGAAAGGTATTATCAGTTTTTCATTGCAATTTCACCAACAGTCCTTTCTCAACGAGTGTGGAACCAGAGAACATTGAGCAAGGGATAAGGGTGAAATACATGGATAAGAATGAAACCCTGCAAACATTGAAGAGAAAAAGCTAGCACATGGACCTATTTACCTTACAGGATACATTTTGTGTTTTCCCAAATTTTCACAGTTCCCTGTGCATCATAGCATGTATCTGGTTCAAAGCTTCCCCTTAGAGCAAAAAGCTCCCTTTTTGTATTTACCTCATTTTACATACTGAGCAAGCAATAGAGAGAATTAGTAACTTACTGAACCAATCTTGTTGGATAAAGTGGTTGAGTTACTAATTTCATTAATGGAGACAAGTTGCCTTCAAAGTCAAAGGAGTGAGAGGCTTTATTCATAAGAGTAAGATGAAGCATTTTCTAAAGTGCATTTGGACAGTGACAGTGAATGGCACAGGAATTAGTCTTATACCTCTCTAAAGCGGTCTTGAAAAACTTCTTAGGAACTAGTCACCTCTGATAAATCCAAGTGTTTGAGAAAGACTTCTGTGCTCATCGCTGGACCTGAGAAAGCACATGAAAGGGGGGAAAAAAAAAAAAAAAAATGAAAAAAAAAAAAGGGTTTGTTTTAAATGCTACAGTGAAAAATTTTTGTCTATATGTTGTCTGAAGCCAGAGAAAGCATAAATGTCCAATGTGTATGAACAAGCATTCTTCACACAGTATTCAAGACCAGACATGCAGTTCATCTGAACAATACAAATTACATGAAATAACTGTGTCCAGTATGCAAGTCTGCTCAAGTCCTTGCAATGTGTCTCCCTTTGTTCCTCCTTCTCACTTAGCTAATACACATTTTGAATACGTACAATGGGGCTCCTGCCTGCTAAGTGGGCTTTAAGCAATCTTCCCTGGCAAAACATCCAAAGCAAAAGAGGGCGTAAGAGTGATTAATAGACGGGCTTTTCATGCCCCCTGGTGGAAAAGCCTCAGAGCAGCCGTAAGGATTTCCTGCAGGAAGGTCTGTAAACAGATGTGTGGTTCCTGAGACATAGCTGAGCCGCATTCCCGTTCGAGGCACTTTGCTATTATCGGTGTACAGCCCATGAATAAGAACGCACAAGATCCCAAGTTACAAATGAGCACCTGGACTCATTTAAGCGCTGCTAGCATGATGTACATTGCTCATACGGTATAAATTGCTGGCCTGAAATTTCTTGCAGGCAAATGATGCCAAGCTCTTAATATATATAAAATGAACTCTAGTAACATAAGCAAAATAATCACAATTTTCCCCACTGTCTTTCCAGGATTTCAATCTGGAGGGTTTTGAAGGATACACAATACCTTGTTACAAACCATATAATGTTTTAAAAAGTATCCTACTGACAACCTTGGCTAACATTGTATCTTCTATCTAGATTACTTCAATATGTCATGTCCCTATCACACTACTCTGTCCATGGTCCCAAAGCCAAAGATTTTTTTGTCTTGTCCAACCTTTCCATCTGGAAGTAATGAGCTTAATATTCTGGCTCTACCCCCATAAAAGCTATGTCACAAAAAAGTAGCAGTCTTACAAACTGCTGTATACCCTGAAGACAAATTTGAGATCCATGCAGCCTCTCGAAGCTCTGTTCAGATTCGTTTAAAGACAAGTTTTCCACTCTACTCCCATAAGACCTACAGCATACCACAAGACTGAGAGCCATTTGACAACCATTTATGCTTAAATCCTGTCCTAGACATGTCAAAGGACTCTGCTTAACAGATAATGAAGAACTAGGACTGCCCTTTGGGGAAAAACACATCGTGTTATAAGATTTGCTCTTACAATGGCTGTTCTTTTGGTTGCAATTCCTCTGCAAGCTAAAGCAGAGGAAACAGAAGTTCTTTGTTTTCACGTCTTTTCTTGTCTTGTGCAAAGTGAATGCAAACTCCTCTCCGTCTTGTTACATGCACAGAGCAAACAACCACACAGGGAGCAGCTCGATACCCACCAGCTCTGACCCATCAGCACAGCCTGGTGCCTGAGAGCATCTTCAGGGTTCCCTGCTCTGCTGCTCTGTGGAGGCAACGAGAGCTCTTCTGAGGAGGGTCTGCTTTAAATCTCTTTCCTCTCAATTTTCTTTCTTTTATCAAAGTGGGGCATCACTCTGAGCCGAGGTTTTACAAGTGATGTCCTAAGAAATATCAAGAGTTACCAAAACACTCATTATGAATTGTTTTCATTTTCTTGTAAGGTATTTTTCATCTCACTTTTCTAGTATTATCAAGTTTTTTCAAAAACTGGAATTCTGTGCCAAAATGTGACAGTATTCTCCAGACACCTCACCCAGGCTGCATAAATTTACAGAAGGGAACTTATCTCATGTACCTTAGGCACCTATTTTTAGTTGGAATTAATTTTCCTTTGGAAATGCCTCTCTTCCCTCAGTAACTATAGACAAAGATAGCCCTGGAATAATGTTCAAATAACTAAACTAAGGTGGCATCAGTCCCATTTTTTGATGCCAAGATTGAAAACAGAACTCGTTGAGTCAACTCTTGTGTCTGTCATATTCTTACATCATTATAAGAACTCATTTTATAAATCCTTGACTATTTAATTTCATCTAAATAGAAATCTTTCACATTTAATTGAAATTCTTTCAATGCTTCTCAAAATAGAAACTGATTTTAAGAATATTCTCTTACTCTTCACTAGGAAGATGTGCAGGTACAGGTGGATTAATCGTATATTCTTAGAATCATTATTATGCTACTGCTGGCCAGAGGGGGAAAAAAAAAAAAAAAAAAAAAAAAAGTCAAATTTAAAAATGCAGATGTTCTGAAATGAAAATGCTTTGCACAGTCCTATTAAATTTGCTGAAATTAAATTTTGGCAGGTAGGAATATTCTGACATTGCCAAAATATCCTATTTTATAATTTTGGCCCCCGGCATCTAATATTTCCTTTCAAAATAGTTTTGCATGTTTAATGTTCTTATGATGTGTTTCATTTTGTGTTCTCAGTACAATTAAAAAGTCAACCATAATCAAATGTTTCTCTCAGAGACATTTCAGTTAGTATGAGATATTTTTCTTAAAACTTTCCCTTCCAGATAATTTTGAAATTTTCCAAAGTTATGCCTAGCTGGCCTAAAACCAAATCTGAAAGTTCTCTGAAAATTTATTTTCTACATAGATATGATTTACTATTGATATTCCACCAAGAGTGCGTCAGTCATGGACCTCTTAAAAAGCTGAAAGGAAAAGAGATTCACTGTTCCCTAGAGAGGACTTCACCCTTGCTGAGCCAGGACTTATGATCCAATTCCAAAACTGCAAGAATACCCTGTACAAAAACACTTTTCTTCCAGTTAATCTGTGGAGAAATTGGTGGTATCTTTTGGATCACCCTTCAAAATTTTAAGTGATCAGATAACATACAATAAATACCGTCTCTGAAAGTACAGCTGTGTCAGTTTTTAGCATTAAAATGCCTGAGTGGTTTAAGTTCATGGTTGCTTTCATTTTCCTCTATGAAGGTCATGTTCAAGAAACCAGAAAGGAAGTTTTTCTTCAGAGCTGTAGATTCAGAGACATCAGGTTTGATCTGTTCATTTATTAGCATCACTCTGTGTAGCAGTGTCTTCAAATACAAATTTGCTATAAGGAGCCAGATCCCTCAGCCTATTGAGCTTACTTTGTTCGGCTTCATAGCTCACTTTACAGCAGTGGAAAATGATGTGTACCATCTGGAGGGTCCTTCTGAATATTTCCTCTGAGAAGATGGACTCTGGTTGTTGTAAAGCCAGCAGAAATGTCTTTGATGTCTGCGACACCTCTGCTGTGCTGCCTGGCATGAGGAAAGGGGTGTATTTACAGAAAAGACAGAGAATTTGGAGAGAAAAGCATTTTCACTGCCTGATTTTTCCCAGAGTCCATGAGTTCAACTCACTGGCAATATTTTAAAGCATTTCTCAGCAGTGTTTTGTTTGAATGCTGACGTGCTGTAGCACCAACCACACTTTTCAACCACTGTCTTCTCTGCTTTCCTCCTTAGCAGAATTCAGACCCAAATTGTTTCTTAGCACTTGGACATCCTTTCTTTTTGCTTCTCCCCAGGTCACCATATTCTCTCCTCCTCGGTGTGTGTTGACACAGGGTATTGACTGTATTGATGGCTGTGTATTGATGGCTGGGTGCCTGCTAGGCTGAGATGTCACCCTGACTACAGCTGGACTCTGCAGGGGGACAGACAGACACCTCTTGCAAGGTCCTCAGGCAGGCTGAGCTTAGTGAAGAAGGCTCCTACTGCTACAGCAGATCCCAGTGTATCTGCAGCTCCTTGCCTTTAACAGCTACTTAAGCTTTGCTTTACTCAAATCAATCCAAAATCTGCTATACTAACAAAAAAGAAGCAAGCAATTCTTCCCTCCACTTGCAATGCATATACTCACATGCAAATAAATAATGTTTTAAAAAAAGATAAATTCAGCTTTCAATGTCATAGTGATCTGGTCATGCACTGAAAATCGATCACAGAAGCAAAGAGGAAAGTACTACCTCTCTCAAAAAGAGTTTATGATGCTAGTATAAGAGTTAGAAATATGGGGTAGTCACAGGTGGGAAGAATAAGGAAACAATGAGGCAACCTTAGTGGTTATGAAATGTCTAAAATCTGAGATAAATTATCTTGCTTCATTTGGTCTTTCTCCCTGCATGTCTGATTCTGCAGAACTTATGATCTGATAATATTCGTCCTCAAACTTTTTATAAAAGAGAGTAAATTAAATCACTCTGAGCATAAATGTGTCCAGGATGAAAATGATTTATTGAAAGGATTACAAATATTCTGATGGTGGCTCAAGAGTTAGGATGATTATTTTCTTGCACAAAACTTGAAGAGCAAGCAACTACCTCTCAGTGTTCTTCTGATATCCAATTATTTCTCCACAGGTCACATAAATACTGATTGCTAAGCAGGTAACTTTTTATGTACTACTGTTGAAATCTGAATACAACTGCTTTTCAAGTTTCATCTAATTTTTCAAGACTGTCTTTCAGAGGAAATGGAACCTAATGTGATTTAACTGTTGGAGGAGGTAGAGGGGGGTTAAATTCAGTCAATTTATGTTCATTATAAACAAATCCAAATTCCTAGCTAGTATGGTATGACTAACATATGTCACATACTACAGCATGTCTGGTGTACCCTTTAACATTTTAACAGTCCATCAGACATTAATGTGACTTAAACATCAAAAACAGGTTCATTTTGCCATTAATATCCTGAAACAAGAACATCTAATATACACATCCTGAGATTTAATCTGTAAACATAACCAAAAATGTCTGGATGAAGGGGGCTTGTTTATATTTCAGTAGTGCTACTTCCATGAAGCATGTGTCTGCTATCTTTAGTGTGCAACTCTAGCATCCTACCATTGAGAGACCCCTAATGTCTTTGATACTGTTTGGGAGACTTATAAGTCTTCTGCTGACAAACCAGTCCCTTTGTAGATCCCCTAAAGTTAAAGCTACTGATAAACATAACTTGTCTTATAAAGAAGGGAAGAATTTTAAAACCACTTCAAACATGCTCAAGATTTCCCTATTCATTTTTCCGTGGTGCGAAAGCAGGTTCTGAAGTGAGCAGGAATTAAGTGGACATGCTTCTCTTTACTGAAGTAATGACTTGTTTAATAAACAAGAAAGGAGAAGGAAAAATGTGTCAGTGCATGCAGCGACAAAATAAGATCTGAGGAAAACTTAATAAAATGCAAATGAAATTTTAGTCCCATCAAATCCCTTTGTTTATTTATTCTATCATTATTCAAATACTTGGTTCTTGCACTGATGAATGCTCAAGGAGGTACTTTTCTTAGGAATTAGCATAGGACAAAGCAGATGTGCATTTAGTTTCCAAACACACTGTAACTATCAACCATGTTAGGAGTGAGTGAAGCAACCACAGTCAGGAAGATAATGAAAAAAGAGAAGGAAAAAAAATGAATAGTTATATACTTTGATATCTGCAAGATTGTTTAATCCAGCTCTTACGTAGATAAAACCGCAATGTAATTGCTATGGAGTGAATTGCATTAACAATGAAGGCCTTGGAAAACCAGCCAGATACATTCAAGGTCTGAAGTACAGATGAATACTCCATGCCTTAAATCAATCATTGAACCAGTGGAATTTGTCAACAGCATGAATTTTTTGAAGAAAAATGCAGATTCATCTTAACTTTTTACACCAGTGCATGTGTTTCCATTAAATTTTTTGTCAGGACTGTTTTGCAAGCTGAGGCTGGAATTTCTCATCAAAACCAGGCAGAGAAAATCCCTTCTCAAAATAGCTAATGGCATGGAAAACTCCTTTGGCATAGAGCAAGAGCAAGGACTTCAGTATGGTCTCCTGAGCAATCTTATTTCAGTATGTGAAACAGAGCCAGCACAAACCTGAGCACGGGCAGATGGTTGTCTGTACAATTAAATTGTTAGCATGGTCCTTGGCAATGGTTTGGCCTGGGCTAACTGCCTCTCTCCCAAAAGTGTCCCAGCACAGCTGAGGGGATAGTTTGAGCCAGTATAGATGCAGTCAGCATGTTTTTGGGGGGTAAAAGCAATTAACTGTGTCAACACAAGCCGTGTGAGCTGGCCTCAGGTCAGACAGCAGTCCCCGGGCAATTTCATTACTAGTACAGCTGCAATACAGTAGTCCCTGTGAGCACATGGGGGAGTTATAAGATACTAAGGGAAAAGACTTTTTCACATGCATTTTTGCTGCAGATTTTTCTGGAATGGTCTCAGTTTTGTCCCAGTACAGACTGAAAATGTTTTCTGAAACCATGGCTTTTTGGCAAAATAAAATTCTTGTTTTCTGGCCAACTCTAGTACCAATTTGACACTATTGACATAGAAATTAACAGAATGTATATTAGTTAAACCCCTAGTGTGGGTACAGTTTTGCAGATAAAAGAATAGTTTATATATATTTCTCTTCCTGTAGTGCTTCAACATTAGGGGGTTCATTCAAATTTCCCACTCAGATTCTATGTTAACTATTTTTCTTGTTCTCTTTCAACAAATGTAGCATGAGGAAAAAAAACACAGGAACAAAGAAGGACTGAGATATGAATGAACACAGGCAGCATATTTAAATACCTCTGTATTCTGAACACACACAACATTCAAGACATATATGTGGCTCTGATGAGGTTCTAGATGTTGATAAAACTTAGGGCATAACAGGGACACAGATAATTTACTTTAGGTGATATTGCTTTACTCCTCTGTACCCTGAAAGCTGTGTGCATGGCTTTGGAACATGTGCATTCCTCTTTCTACAGGCGTAGGTGTCTGAGTTTGTCAGCTGCAGACATGATGGTTCCACCTCCAGGTAAATGTCAAAAATACCAGATTTCTTTCAGACCGTGTTCTGTAAGAGCAGTTTAGAGAATGGCCGTGCATCCACATGTCTACACTTAAAACTCTTTGAAGTTAGAAGGGATTTCTTGCAGCCTGTCATGTTTCTAAACTAGAACAATGGCCTTTCCAGTGAAGATTCTCTGAAGTTTTCAGTCTTTGTGTATGAAGATTTCTTTTTTCAGAGATAAATCCTGAAAACTGAGAAATGCAACAATGGGAAGTAGTGGGGAGTGTTTTGAAGGAGAAACAACAATTTGTAAGGCTGTAGTTTTGTCCTCAGCTGAGATAACATGATGTTCTTATTTAGGACCAATTCTAAAACCTGAAGTGAGTAATTTAATAAACCTAAGACAGTTTTAGCAATTAGTGATGAGACCCTCCTGCATCAGTGGATCCAGACTTTTTACATGATCAACAAGCTTCACCTTAAAATTAGGTTTCTTGCAGCCTTGACTCTTCTAAACACCCATAAGATATTCTTATGCTTACTGACTTCACTTGCAGAGCTCTGTACCTGTTGTCCTTTTTATGGGGCGTAGATGGTATTTTCTTCAGTTTTCAGTTCCTGGAGACATGTTGCTCTGTTTTATCTTCCAAGGAGCAGTGACTGTCCTTCCCATCTTATGAGAGGAAATAAGAAATATGAATATTGATGCAAACAGCACTAGTTAATGTTCTATTCTCTCACACTTTTAAAGCTAATTGCATGATGAGAAGTTGACTCACATTCATTGAACATTTGGACTTAAAAATACACAGTTACACATACTTCCAACAAGCTAATGTCTTGCTCTTTTAATAAGTTCAATAAAAGTTAGACACCGTGACTGTGTGCTAACATTTAATTTCTAAACAATGGTCCATGCAGAAATCAGGTCCTCCACAGGGAATAGCTATTGTGAACCATATTTCTTTCCTTTCATTTTAGATTACTTGTGTTTTGCCTTACAGCCAAAATGAAACCTAGTTTCTCTCCTTTGACCACATCTCAGTGTGGATAGTACGAAGCACTAAAAGCTTTCCATTGCTGTGGTATATGCTGTTAATTGCTAACATATTCTGCCACATCATTTTTCACAGTATTGGAACTTTTTAACTATACCACAACTCAACAAATATTGACAGGACCAGACATGTCTTGGAAGATGGTACTGCTAGTATTTCCTTCCTCCTTTGGTTCCCACTGAGCAGATGTAAATCACTTTGGGACTGTGTTTCAGTTCTGAAACCTGTTTCAGTTTTGCTCCAACCTAATTGGAGGTCATGTGGAGTTTTCTTTTTTTCTCAAAAACAGAAAAAAAGCAGTCTTTGAGCTTTAATTGCCAAGAAGGTCTCCCCCACAGAATCCACTTAGGCAGATATCTTGTAGGAAATCCATGAAAAAACACAGCCCCCATTTTTTACTGAAAAATGAGACAAACTTGTAACTGGCAAATACTTAGCCTCTCAAGACCCTGACCACATGGCCTGCTCTTGTCCCCTTTGGCAGTTCTTTCCAGCTCTCTTCAGGACCTGGGCTGTCTTGGGTGATGCATTCTGCACAGAGCCTTTAGAACAGGGCATGATCCTCAGTAGGGCCCTTGAGTAATACTAAGATTTAAACAAATGATTAATAAAGAGCAGATCCCAGGCTTTAAATTGCATTTCATTCTCACCATTCAGATCTCGCTCCCACAAAAGGAGGTTGTCTACATTCATTTGGTGCAAAATGAGGGATGGATTCAGGTTTCGTGAGTCGAAAACCAGAGTTTTCTTCCTCCATTGGGGAATCTAAATTTTCTTCTGAATAGAAATTTAGATTAAATAAAAAATACATTTCTCCTTTCACAGCCTTCTTGGCTGGAAGCCAGGGAGTCCTCCTCTCTGTAATTCTGCTTATTCTTTGCAGGTGCTTTCTGAACATTTATGTTGCCTTGGGTGAGTGACTGAACATAAGTTTATTTTTCGAGATGCAAAATGTGAACACTTCTGCTTGTCACCAGTGAACAAGCTGCCTAACATCTCCACAAGTGCATCCATGGTATTTCACTACTTGATGTGACAGAAATAGGATTTTAATTCTATTTCTTCGTTGAGTGCATAAAAATACATGTAAATACATTTCATGTTACTAATTGAATTAGTTTCTTGCCCAGAGGTAAAAGACTGGGGAGAAACCAACTGAAGAAGCAAATAAACAAACAGAAGTCCCATACGGTCACTGCTGCCTCAGGAAAACAGACTTCGACTCATTTCCCAAATTTTCTCTAAAAGAACCACAACAGAACATCAGTGGTATGTGAAGCTAGGGAAAAGACACTTGAAAGAGGGAAAAAAAAAGGATTTAGGGAATGCCTTTTCTTTGGTTTTGGTTTAATTTTGGTTGTGTTTTGTTTAGTTTTGGGAAATTGTTGTTGTTATGTTCTATTTAATAGTCCTATAATTATTTATCCCTTGAACAACATAAGTATTTACTTCAAAGTGATACAAATACACTTTCCCTCAGCCCTGTATACATTCAACTTCATTCTCTTGCATCTTCTCAGGGCCTTGGAAGATTTTAGTTGAAGCAGAGCTGTGCCCTAATTTTATCACTGCTAATACAGTATTGGGGTGTGTCACTGGAATATTAGGGTATGTATCCAGTATATGCATGGATATAAGGACTTTTCTTGGGGCTTTTACACACTGGTAAAAAGGGAATAATTTTTTTTTCTGTCAGCTTGCAATGTAATGTTTTCAAACTTTGGGCAATTTTATCCAAAAAGGAAAGCTTAACTGCTTTCAACATCATAGCTAAATTGCATAATTCAGCACCTCTCTGTAATGTGTTTCTAAGAGATAAGTCTTGCTTGCTGTGCAACTTTAGGTAGCAATGAAGATTTTTGTTGGTTTTATAAAGCTGGCTTTTAAAACCATAGCTGGCCAGAAAACAAGAATGTTATTTCAGTTAAAAAAAAAAATCATGGTTTTCACATTCATTTTTAATCTGGTGGAGAAGTAAACCTAAGACATGTACTTTTTTTCCTCCTAATGAGAGATATCAGAATAATTGATAGCATTGCAATTCTAGTACATAGGTAGAATTGAGGAGAGAATTCTTTTCTTGAACTGAGCCACTGGCTCTTTCAGTATAGAGCTCATAGACCTTTTAGGGGATTTGAAAGCAAAATTCACCCTTGACATTTGTAAAGCCTGCCAATGAAAATTACTTGAAAATAATAAACATATTCTTGTGAAGTATCAAGTTTGACAAATCACTATTCATAAGAAAAAAAAATCAACTCTATTCCCTGCTTTTCAAGATTACACATAAAGAAAAATGCATAATAAGACTTTTTAAACAAGTTACATTGAGGTCAGAATTTAGAGATTCAGGGTGAAGATTCAGGAGTTTTTCTTATTGTAATAATTTACAACACAATGGGACAAAATGTTACCATAGCAAATTTCACCAGCACTTTGGAGTGCATGAAGTGCAGGAAAACAATACAACCCTTATGATTATCATCTCCTCAGAAATTAATTTAAGCTTTAAAAAGCTAAAACATGAGCTCACACATTCAGCTTTAATTTCCTTTAGCTCCATCTCAGTTTTCAGGCCTGGTAATACCATGACTGTGGATACATTTACATAGAAATTGTCTCAGTATGATCTTCCACACCAGAGGTTTTGGTGCAGAAAATGAACAAATATGGGCTAAGGCAGAAGTGGGGCACACAGGACCCAATTTGCCTGAACTCTTGGGGTCCAGGACATTGCCAGGAAGTCTCAGAGGAGTGTCAGCCTGAAATCTGCCTCCCAAGAGCTGAGAAGGCATGAGGGGTGCAGCAGGTTGGCAGATACAGGTTCATTCTTCCATGGTGATGTAGCCCAGCAGAAAGGACTCCAGTCCTGTGTTTGAGAGTGACATTGCCACACGGGTGCAGGACCTCAGACAGCTTTTACTCCTAATGATCCCAGTGTGAATGCAAAGAAATGTGAAATGGGCTTATTTGGTAGCGCTCCAATGTGAAGGCAGAAATACCAGCATTTGCCAAGTGAGAAGGATGTAGTCAGCAGAGAGAGTATTTGGTTTCTAACTTTAGAAGATAGTGCAAACAATGGAAGGAGAGAATGGGGCTGGCTTTTATTTTAAAAAGAAAAATCTTTAGCATACAGCTTACTCTATTGTAACATTTGCACTTAACATAGGCCAGCTTTATTTTATTTATTTTTACATGTTTGCTCAATTTCAGATGGGGTGAGTGAGCCCTTAAAAATATACCCTCTAGGTTCATGATATACATCAGAGCTGCAAATCTCCTAGGAGACTTAAACAAAGAGAACCTAAAAAAGATGTTCCTTATTTTGCTGCAGTTCTGCCCATGATTAATGGAAGGCTCTGATGATGACTGCAACTCAGTATATTTCTTGGCAATGTCACTGTGTTTTCCTTTCTTCTCAGCTGGGACAAGTCATAGTGACTATAAAAAGTAGAAGCACACGATTTTTCTTGATAGATCATAATATAAAAGAGAGCCTGCTGCTGTACAGGGTGTTGTTTCATACATAACTGTGGGTGTTTGTGAGGACATGGTAGAGATTAGAACATGATAACTAGCACAGAGAACAAGGATTCAGATGAACTTTTGCAAAAGAAACCTTGTTGCCTTTCTGTGCTGGCAATATTTCCTATGAATGGCTCATTGTACTGGTAGGTTTGCTAGAGGGCTTTATTTTGCTTTTCAGGTTTACTATCACCCAGTTTCTGTTTGGGCTGCAGCATCCAGGGTGCCTTCTGTACATCCAAAGCCAAGCATTCTGAGTGCAGCTCAGGAGGCAATGCTGCTGTAGTGTTTCAACTTCTACAAGTTTTGCCAATTTTCTACTGTACTGAGCTGTCAGAGCCTGGCTTCAGTCTGGGTCTCATAAAATGCCCAGGGGACACCCCCTGGTTAGCTCACATGAGAAGAAATGAATATTTAACTCAGAAACTTCAGAGGACAGGCCATATATGAAAAACCTTATACATAATTTTAGCAAGCAGTAATTGACATAGATTTTCCTAGATTTCCTGGAGCCTTGCTATCTTATACCAGTAGCTACCTTGTGGGAATTCTGCAGAAATTTTCTTATAATACCTTTTACTTTAGTGTTTTTTGATGCTTTTTCTTTGCTCCATGACATACTTTATTCACAGTGATAACCCAGGACTAGAATGTGGACTAGGACATGTCTTCAGGCCTCATATAACTTGAGGAAAATAGAATTAAATCATGAAGAAAATAAAAACTTACAGATTTCTCCTCATTTTTGAAAAGTTACTTAAGAAAAAAATTATTATGACTAATAGGTAATTCAGGATATTACAATGATACAGAGGTTCTTTTAGCTTGATGAGCTGGAGCCATCAGCATGCCTCTTCAGTACAACCCACGCATCTGGGAATTTTCAGGATGTTCTAAATCACTCAAATCTGATCCCTCACATTAAAAAGTGTTGGTAGTATAGACACTTTTCTTTGCCTTAGCCTCTTTGAGCCTAGGTAGTCCAATTATCATTGTCTTTACAAGATCCATTTTAAAAATATCTGATAACTTTGTATTTACACTCAAATTGCTAATGTAAGTGAACATGCCTTGTAATAGAGACCACGAAGTGCAGCAAGGTATTGGAACAAGAAGTCAACAGTCAGCCATTGTCAGTTTCTTGTGATAAAAATCTATGTTCATGATGGGAATCTGCATTAAACAAGTAGCATTTTTTGTCATTGCCAATGACAATTTTGTTAAAAGATACATTTTTCTGTGCTTATGTATATGCATATATAATGTCTTTTGTGACCCAGTTCTGTTGCCTGTTTTTTGGTTCAACTGCCTTAATGCACGTTTACCCTGCTAGATGATAAATAATGAACTGGAGAGCAAGATGTCATCTTATGGAGAATATCAGTGATGCCCTTTATCTTCAGAAAAATGGAAGCTAAATTCAGATTATGGAAGCACCAGCTTTTATAATCAAACAAAAGACTAAACTACCCTTTTAGGTTTTATGCCAACAGATTTCTCTAAGTCTTTTCTTGTGAGAAACAAATGGCTTGAAAAATTCTCCTTTTTTTCTTCAGCAGAACATGATAAACCAATGTCTGTTTTTAAATTTAGACAGCCTTGGGGTAGATGTGAGAATACACTGTGAATTAAGCATCCCTTGACAGATGGAAGTTTGTAAAGTGAGAAAAACCAGACTGACCTTTAGTGTGGTGTTGACAAGTGAAGGATTACACCATCTTTGGTATTAGGAACCACATGTTATGTGTACCTCATCAGAGGGGCACATGTACACAGGAAACCCACTGTTCCCTGCCATTTATTAATAGTAATACTTGCCACGGTCAAAATATTTGGTACATTTAACGCTTTGAAGGATTAAGGAGCCAATCCCATTAATACTGAACACAGGAAATTACCAACTCTCAGGATAACACCGGGTATTGCAGACTCCATTTTTTAAAAAAACCCTGTGGTTGTGTGACTTGGTCTGGCTTGTGGCTCCAGGTATTCACCTGTGTGTGAGGCCAGAGCAGGGTCAGGGGCTCTATAGGGTGGGGACTGGACCAACGGGGCAGGACGTGGCAGCCTGTCCCATCCCACCCTCCATCCAGGAGCAGGGCAGCCAGGGGCACTGTCTGGTGGTAGCTGGAGAGTGGCAGTGCTTCTGCAGCTCTGCTGGGATAGGGGCTCATGACCCCAGGGAGGATGAAATGGGGTCCTGGGATGTGAGAAGGGTGGCAGGAGGAGCTGACGAGGGGACAAGAGCACAGATGATCACAGGTGGTATAAGTTAAGAAAATACAGGTATCCTTCTGGAACAAGGAGGACAAGAATTTATTTATTTAATTACTTATTAATTCCTTATAGTCTTGTATTTGGAAAGTGTATGAAACTTTATGGTTTAAAAAACTGATGTCTAATAGTACTGGGAACATAGGAACTGTGGATCCCTCTGAATGAAGATGTGCAGAGGCTCTTGAGTCCATGCATCTGTAAAACCATGTGTGGCACAGCCCATGCCTCCCTTCAGCCTGGTGGCTCAGATCCACAGTGAAGCACAGCTCCAAACTCTGAAAAACTCATCTTTTCTATGAAGAGGTTAATGGTTTTAAAGGGATGGAAGATTCCTACTGCAGCCCCAGTAACTTCCTTTCAGAGGCACACAAAGGCATAAAAACTGGCATAAGCAAATCTAACTTTGCTTAAATTTCAACTTTGATTCTTAGACCTGAAAGAATTCTTGGATATGTCCATTTTTACAATTTAAAAAACCCCCCAAAATTAATACACTAGAGAAAAATCCTCTGAAAAGTCCACAGCAACATCCCCAAAGGCATTTAAGAGAGGAAAAGCAATAATTTGAAGATATTCATTATCATTTTAGCAATAATTTTTGCCATTAAAAACTTTTCCCCCTCAAATCTTTCCTCCAAAACTTTTCCCCCTCAGATCTTTCCTCCTTTAACTCAATTATGCTAAATATTCCTTCACATTTCCAATCTCATTTTACATGCAAAGACTGTTCATGTATCTTTTCATCTAAGTGGACTTGAGCATTGCATCCCTAGGAGGCTGACAAGTTAGATTAGCAGAGAAACTTTACTGCCACAGCTACAATAAATTTTGTTCTTGTTTTAGAAATGTCTCTCTGATCCAGGCATTTTTCCATTAGTAGCTGTGGACATGGTGTTAAAGAATGTTTAATGGCCTTGTGAATTTTGAGGGGAGATATACGTTGTGTTTTTCAAAGAGAAACTGGGAACAGAAATGTCAAGTGCCAACTTGTTTCATTCAGTTGATATGAATAAAATAATGATGATCCATCCCAGCCTGATTCCTCATAAGAAAGGTGTTTTGCTCTTGCAATGCACTCTTTCCATGCTGAACCACTGTTTTCCATGCTGTTTTTTCACATAGAGCCTTTTTTTGTGGGGTTCTGCAGTGCTTCAACACTCCTGTAGCATTAAATACTGAAAAATGAGTGGTGTTAGTGCAGACACAGGCACAGTGGTCTTTTCTCTGACCTAAACTGCTTTGCAATGACTGTGGCACAGCTAAAACTGTCTTATAGACATCAGAAGCTGCTGAGATATATGAATGGGCAGTGTAGATGTTCTCTGGGAAATCAAAAATACTTGGAAAAAGTGTCCAATGTTTCCTCTAGAACTATCCCATTAAATAGAGGAAAATCCATTTGGTCACCTCAGACAAGGGTCAATTTTAAACACCTATATATATCATTAGGATCCAGTTCCAGTTAAAGAGGCCCATGGATCTGTTCAGTTGCATAAATATAACTGCTGTTTGAGGAAATCCCAGAAACTCTTGTAGAGCTGGCAGATATGATAGGGTACCTACATATTCAGCAACTGGAGCTGCAAGCCAGTGTGAAATGTTAGGGCATATGAAGTGGTACCAGACACCTGTGTTTAAGGAACTGAATCTTTCCTGGAATCTCAAGTGTCTCCATTGCTGATATCAAGTTGGTGTCCACAGAGGTGTTTACACGGAGGGGTCTCAGACACCTGAGTGATGAGCTGGATTTTTCCCACCTTGTTTCTTCTGCTGCCAGCCTTGTCTCTGAAGGTAAGTTACTTGTAATGTGGTTGTAGGGACTAAGATAAAACCTCATGCTAGTACACAAAATTTGAGTCTCCTTGGTGACTGGACTGAAATATAATGGCTCTGTTTTCCTGTGCTTCAGCTCAGCATGATTTTGGTGAATGAATGCTGCCATGGGGCTCTCAAGCAGAGCTCCCTACTCTTTGGCTTTGTATGAGGCCTCATGTGTTGCTCTGGTTTCCTCCTGCTATTTTGAATTTTGCAGGCCTGTGTGTCAGATGAGCACAGCCAGCAGTGTTCTCTCCCTCCCTGTGACATTGTCCCTGTGCCAGCACCGAGCGAGGTGGGAGCATGGGGTGGCAGCACAGGAACCAAAGATGCATCTGTGCTGTCTTTGTGTGCACTGAGGGCCCCCACACTGTGAGGAGCTCTCAGTTGGACTCATCTGGCTGAAGTCCAGTGCCTTTGAATGGTTCCAGTAACTCACAGGAGTTGGAACACGCTGGGGAATCTGGCCAAAGCTGCTCAGGGTTTGTGGTTGAATGGGCTAAATTAGGCTAGGGAGTGAATGCTTGCTCTAACTGATTGCCTAATTCAAACCCATCATTTTTAACAGAAATACAGCTTCAATTAACACTTTTTTTTTTTTCTTCTATTTAAACAGAAGTCCATAACATACAAACCATAAAGACTTTTTGTCAAGTTAGCCTAGGTAGGTTCCTTAGACTAAAATGACACTGCAATCACAAAAGCATATATGAAACAATCTATAAATCTCTTTACATCTTAAAAAAAATATTTAAACTCTTCCAGAGTGTGAAATTTTGTTCTGAACAAGGACCTTGAGGCTTTTGTATGTGAACACAATGTTTTCTGTATCTACCTCCAAGGTGTAGGATCATATCACAGAATGGTCTGAGTAAGAATGCACCTTAAAGACTATCTGGTTCCAACCCCCATTCCCCAGGCAGGGACATCTTTCACTAGATTGGACTCCTCAGAGTCCAATCCAACCTGACCTCAAACACTTCCAGGGCTGTGGATCCATGACTTGTTTGGGTAACCTGTTCCAGTGCCTCACCAGCCTCACAGTAAAGAATTTCCTTCTACCATCGATTATCAACCTGCTCTCTTTCAGGTTAATGTCATTCCTCCTTGTCTTATCACTACAGGCCCTTGCAAAAAGTCTCTTCCTCTCCAGCTGTCATTTTGCCCCAAAAGCGTCTCAATTGCTCTCATTGCTCCTTCTCTGCAGGAAAGAATGCACCTGTTCAGTTTTTAAAGCAGCACTGCAAAGAGAGAGTTTTGGGATCTTTATTTCTTTTGATTCCAGAATTATTGAGCCAGTTTTCATTCTTGTCTCCTATTGTCTGTCTCAAGTTTCCTCCAAATGTACTACCTGTGAAAGGGAGAGCCATGATCACTAAGAGGTCAGAAGGTGAAGCAAAGTGAGTTAACTTCACTAAAACTGTTTATCACCAGGTTGAATGGAGATCTCAACAATAACCATGGGATAGATTTCTTTCCTCAGTTCCAGTTAGGCTGGGGGCTTGTTTCCTTCCTTAGCTCTGGATTACAGTTTAGGTATGCAGGGTTACCAAATTAATCTCCAGCATTTTCTGCCCAGAAATAATGCTCATGTGGTTCCCAGATCATGCACGGATACACAGAAAATCTGATGCAATTTGGTTTACTACACACACAACCCCCCCATGAAATGCACACATCTGAATGTCTTGCACATGTTCTGGGATGGAATTCTACCAGCCCAGGAGATTTGATTAGCAGGAGGATTCAAGAAAGGCTCAGAAGCTTGAAATACCTCTCAGATGACTTTTTTGAGCAGAAAAAAGGTTAAATGCCTCTAGGAAAATCCAGGTATAGAGAAAACCCTGCACACATATGAGCTCCAGGAACAAAAACATACCAGCATTGATAAGTACAGGCACTAAATGAGAGCCTACAGGAATAAGCAAGTCTGAGGGAAGAACAGCAGCATAGACACAAACCACCCTTCACCACTTGGACTGGGGGCCAGTCTGAGGGAAGAACAAGGCCTGAATCTGCCATTCAGACAGATGTAGGAACAACTTTATTTCCTGAGACATCCAGGTGTCTCCCTTTCAAAAACCTACATCTTATTCCATGGGAGAATAATTGTGTCCTCAGGTGTGGTGGCTGCCCCCTGTGTTTGTGACTGCATTAAGAATCAGCCTATCCTTAAAATCTGCTCTTTTGAGCCCCTTTCTAACAGATGCAGAGTTCATTTTTGTGTCTCTGGGTATTGTTTTGGGTCCACAAAACAGAAAACAATACTGATCATTTTGAAAGGCAGGGGAGTTCTCTGCAGAATTAATGGGTAAAAGATGCACATACATGATTGAATAATTACATCCTGCCTTGCATTCTGATTGCTAAGCATTCAGTATTCTTTTCAGGAAATTAATAACTTTACAAAGCAGCTGCTCCATCCACCAGCTTTAAAAAATAATATGGCTGTTGTAAACCATGGATTACTCTTTCTGATACTGGTAATCCTCTTAAAATTGACCATTCTGTAGTTAAAGAATTTTATCTTTCTTTCAATGTGTTTTGAGCTAAGAACCAAATGGTTAAATGTCCATAACACACCTTTAATTTTGGACAAAGTATTAAGACATTTTTTAAAAATTAAGATACCTGCAAGTAGTTTTCCTTATCCATAACAATATAATTTGGATGTTTGAGCGTTAAAGGCATATCCCAGCATATTCTGTCCGCGTTAACTCTGTAAGGAATCACACATTAACAACTGCAGAAAAACATACCCATTTGTATTTTAAAGCCTTGTCACCAATGGGAATATTAGTTTTCTCATACTACAGTGTTTTACAGAGGCAAATTATTCATTTAGTAAAGCTAAGTGGGAATTGCTCAGTAAAATGTTTTGTGTTAGAAAGTGCTGGTTTGTCAAAACAGAATCCTTCCACGGGGACAGTGAGAGGAATCAAGGTTAAAAATTCTGCTGAAAACATCCTCAACTCTGAGAATCATCTGTCCTGTGATTGGAGCACTCACCTGAATAGCCTGAGCTCGATATGTCTCCACTCACCAGGGCATTGAGAGCAGGACCTCAAAGCTGTCACATGTTGTCACATGTATCAGTGGAGTCCTCACTGCTGGGCTACCCAGAACAGTGCTCGTGTTCCTTCTCCTGTCTATGTAACAGTCTGTGAAAAACATCATCTTTAGAAGATGATAGTTTACATTTATCTCACAGTGAAAAGATGGCATTTGTTGTCTTATTTTTTGCTACAAAATACCCTCATGTGACCCAATCTAGTTCTAACATCACTTACTGGTTGTTAAGTAAAAATTGATCTTTGCGATTGCTTTTGGCTCTAAACTTTTCGAAGGGTGAACTAATGTGTGTGTAGGAAAGTATACTATCAGGTTTCCTGGGATCTGGTTTCAGAAAATTTCTCAGGTCTCCCATATGCTTTCATAATTAAACTACTAAGGGAAATTCTATGCTAGCACAACTGATGGGAGTCTATGGTTTATTGCTCTTTGCACATGTTACACTCCTGGTGGGAAATGGCAGGCAGTAGGATGGTATCTGGCCTCAAAAGTACATTGATAAACTCAAACATCATGCTTATTTCTGCCACATTTTTGTGTACATAAGACTCATACCTGTTCTTATTTAAGTAAATCCTTTACACATTTTCGTAGTAAAGAATCTTGAAACAAAAGCCAACAACCAAGGCCTGTGCAAGTATTTGGAAAGGTTAGTCAATTTTCCACTGTTATCAAATCTCTTTTCTTGAAAAGCTGTGTAAACAAATGTTATTTTGGAAACTCTTAGCAAATGTCTAACATTTGCATTTGTTCAAGATTATTTTTATTCAAAAGCCTCTCTTAGGTTATTGTTGTGTCTGATTCTTTTACATGTTCAAACTTTCTTGTCAGGAGCATTTCAGTTTGAAAATTTACTGCTTTGTGGCCTTTTAGACCCCTTAAATCCTTTACCTAAGTGCTCCTGAAGACCATGACAAATAAAGCACAACCTTGGCTTTTGAAGGAAGAATGAAGGAAAAAAATCTTGGTGGCTTTTCTGAACTGTCTTTAAAAGGATCACTCCAGCAAGAGCCCTGCATAACTCTCTGACTGCTGAAGGTTTTGTGTGACAGTCAATGATTTATGGTGAAAATGGTGGTAGGACAATTTTTGCAAACGGTTCAGCAATGGCCTCACTTTATTCCCAGGAAATGTTATTATTGGCTCAACTGCTAAGTGCATTCAGTACCAGGACTGATTTCTGGCCCCCAGTCCAAGTGGTGAAGGGTGGTTTGTGTCTATGCTGCTCAGAGTCAGCTCAGATTGTCTGCACCAGGGCAATGTGGTGTGATTGGTCCTGGACCTCTGCTGGGCCCCATGGAATCCCCCGGTGACCTCAAATCATAACAATCTTTTTTTGTGCATGGTTCTTAGTTCAGTTCACAGTGTCAGGAATAGTGAGGACTGTGTTACAGCCTGACAGAATTGTGTTTTCTTAGCATGAAACGGAAGGAGTGAACTGTGTGAACTGAACTATGGGGTGAGGGCACGTTTGAGGATGTAAAACCTGGTATGGTGTGTTATAGGACTATGTGAGATGAGCAGAGCCAAACCTAATGGGACTTGCTCATCATGACTTTGGACATGGCTTCCAAAGCTAACCATCCCAAAAACTATGTGAGATGTTTTTTCCCCAGGATGATTGATTCACTTCAGGGGAAAACTTGTGAGCAGATTAACACAATATGGATCTCCAGGGGACAAGGATCAATGGGTTAGATGGGGCCCTAAAATAAGTGATAATTTAGACAGATCAGCAACTTCCATGAGAGTTAGGATGGGGTGATGCTGAGTAAACCAGAAAATCCTGCTTCACATTTTTATCAAGTTTGATATTTAGAGTTTAATAAGAGGAGAGCCTTCAGCCAGGTCACTGAGAACTTTGGTGAGGTGAGGACCATTGGGGCAGGACTCCAGGAAAACAGCCATGTGACAATGAATTAATGACACTTAAGCTTGTTCAGAAAAATTCACATTTTTATGCAGCTGATTTCAGAAACGTGCTGTAGATAAGCTAGTTAAAAATGCAGAGACATTTAAACACTCCTGATGGAAGCACAGGACATTTTCTGAAGATTAATGATTGTTTGGGAGAAACTGTGGCTTGAAAGTCAGCTGAGAGCCATTAGCCTCAGCTAGCCATCAATCCTCCAGAAAGGTTTGGTGCCAGAGTCATTATTACAATTAGGAGTTTAAAATGTATAGGTGTAGCGCATTTTCTGTGCATGGTGAAGATGCCATTTTGACAGGACTCTTCTGAAGAATTCTGCTTTTGGCTAGATGAATGACTTGGGGTCCCTCAGGGGTATTCTAATAATTTAAAATAATTTTAAACCTCAATTATGCAGCACCCTGGAAGATCAGCTATGAACATCAGACCCAGTCATGCAAACATGTCAAGCAAATAACACCTCGTAAAGAGAATGGCCACTTTGTCTCTGTCTCATCAGTTGAGCAGTGCTGGATATTAGAGTTTTGTTAGGCAGCCATTAGCTTCAGAATAATTAAAAGCCCAGGATCCAGCTGTTAATAATTGACTGAAGGAAAACTATGTGGAGAAAACCAGATTTGGAGTTTTTGCTGGTAATGATTAAGGGGTTATTACTACATGCAACAAAGCCAGTGGTAGATGCAGTGTCAGAGTCAATGGAAACAAGAATGAGCACTTGGTCATTTTCACTAACGTGGTACATGGACTAGAACTTTTCATAGTTCAACAGAAACTTTTCTCTACTGTCTTTTGGACTGTTTTAACCATACTGACAAAGCTCTACCTACCTTTTTTTTAGTTATGACTGTCAGTTCTTACTTCACAGATTTCATAAATAAGGCAAAATGGACCTATCCATCTTCATTCCTGTACGTAGGAAGTTATTTGGCTTTCTGCTGATACCGAGCTAAAGGACAAGTCTTCAACTAAAGTGTGCTTTACAGTTTTGTGCTCTGAGGCCATCAAGAGATGGAAAATCTGCCACCTTCCTTGGTGTTTCTTTTCATTCATTCATTTATTACATCATTGTAAACATGTTCCTGTCCCTCCTGTTTCTGAATTAGACTGATCTGGCTCCATCAACAGGCCTCTTCTTGAAGTTAATAAGCTAACTTTTCCTGGTAATTATAATTTGACATTTCTTTCCCAATCTTGCACTGTAATCAAGTTAGCTTCTCATCTTACTGATAGCCAGCAAAACCCAATTCCTTTAATCTCTGCATTAAGTCACCTGAGCTACATAGAAAAATAGAAGCACTTTATGCTGTAGAGATGTAACAGCAGTATCAGCCATGTGGAAGTTTATACTCTGTTGATTTTCCATCAGGACAATGTTACTGGACTAATTTCTTTCCAGGTTAACGAAGGCAAATCAGCCATTCCTTGCTCTTCAATGCATAGCCTCATGTTTGAGCATACTGAATATTTTGTTTAAATGTTTTGTTTAATTGGTCCAATTTCTTAATTGGTCCAGAACATTCTGCCATTAATCATTACTCTGCCAATCTGTGTGTCATCTGCTAACTTTATTCATAGTAGTGTTGGTCAATTCAGCAATAGTTCATCAAAAATTCTTGTTCATGAATCTAAATTATTTAAATCTAAACATCCTGCGTTCAATGAACTTTTCCCAACAGGTTTTCCCTGAGACTGAGGACCCTGGAAAAGGCTGGATTTTATAGACTTAAATCACAACCCAGAAAACTGAGTAATAAACACTGTTTCTTAAAAGTTGGGTTACTTTCGAAATTTGAGATAACTTTGGGACTGATTCAAAGTCCATTAAAGTCAGTGGCAATCTATGTATGGACCTAATTTACCACTGGAAAGTTCTTTTCTTGTATGGTGTTCAGGTTTTTGTTTCTTTTTTTTCTTCATAGACATGTAGTGTCCTTCTTGCTGAAAAATTACTTATTAAAAAAATAATAATAGGCAATCAGCAAAATCCCACAGCTACATTTTAAAATTATCTGCTTAATTGTGTAGCATTATATAAGCCTATAAACCTCTTTGGTTTATTCCTAAGAAAAAAAGACCTCACTTCCTTCTTTTTGTAACTTTCCCTTTGCACCCAAGTGCAGAAGTGGTGGTGAAGGAATGTGAGAGAAGGGATGGGGAATGGGGTTTAAATGAAAGCAAGGAAGTAAATAAAGGCTTCCAGGACTATGAAATTCTCTTGTACAGCTTGTAGAAAAGAAGTGCTTGGAAAGCACCAAATTCACCATGAAAGACGGAGGAGGAAAAAGGACTGAACAAGTGAGATTTGTTTTATCAGTGCAGATTGCTTCAAATAAATACTAAAGGGGAGCAGTGTGATATTGGAGATCTCTTCCAACCTAGTGATTCTGTGTGATTCTGTGTGAATATTCTTAATCCAGATGGCATAGTTTCTGACAAATCAGGTTGTCATTAGAGAGGTGCAGGACAGGAAATCCTATTTAAAAATTATTAGGATTGTATTTTGGTTTCGTGGAAGTTTAAATGTGACTTCTAGGACAGCTCATTTTCCTAAGTTTCCTACAATCTCATAATACTTTGTTTTTAATATTTCATCATTTGACTGTTCACTCATACTTCCTTCTTGCCAGTGAGAATATGTTCAGGAATGGGTACAGGGCCATAGTTTTTTTACAGCAATGTGTGATTCCTATAGCAGAAGTATCCATATGTGTGATGAGCACCAGGAGAATTCTATGCTCAGAAGAAATGTTAGAGTCATTTTCTCCAAATGAGAAACTGCCAGGGAAATGTGTCAAAATGAACACTAGAAAATTATCTGCCATAAGCAGTCATCATTCCCAAGGGAGGGTCAGTGCAGAAGACAGAGGTGTTCATGTTCTACTGTTCTAAAAGCTCAGGCTATTCATGAGTGACCAACCTGCAAATCACAGTGGTTGCCACTTTTTATTAGCCCTATCCAGATAAGGGCTTATCCTCTCTGAAATGGTGAGCACTACCAACTGCTTTGGAGTCCATAAGTTTTCCTGTACAATGGTGAGTGTAAATCTAGACAGCTATGGTAGCTCTGCATTCTCACTGCAGTCATTTTCCAGTTTGACAGGCTACAAGGGAGCATATAAAGCAGCAAAGGAAATGCAAGACATCTGTAACAAAACCAGTGAACATGCTATTGATTTGTTTCCCTTGCTGGTGTGGTCCTGGCATTGGTCTCTTTCTCCAGAGAAATGAGTTAAAGAAACAAGTCCAGTAGAGAACATGGAATTTTACTTCCATTCATCTTCCTTATTTTGCAAGCACCACATTCTGCAAATCCCATGCCAGTAAAGCTCTTGGATCAGTCCTCAAATTCTTCTGGATCCTTGAGGGAGGAGATGTCAGAGCTGGCCAAGAATCTAAGTGGAAACTGATGACAGAAGCTGACATTAATCAGCTCCACAGTATGTTCTGCCCAGCAGGTTTCTTCCAATAAATCAAAGGGCTTCAGATCCAAAGGGCATTTAACCATTAGAGAGCAAGTGTTCACTGTGGTCTGTAGCAGCTAAAGATGATGAATTTAATATTGATTTTCATATGTAACCCCAGCCACATAACATTGGTGTGATTTTACATATAAATACACTGGAAAAAATTCTAAGCTGGGGCAAGCCAGCAAAACTCCACTGATTTTACTACTTTACACAAACTGAAGTTTTATTCCTCAGTATATGAATAGAATGAAATGGTGCTATGTTTTCTCTTTCTTTTTTTTTAACTGACAGTGATGAGAAACCAAAATACCATTATATTTGCAAAACTTCTGCCATTCTTGTGATAAGCAGTTTCCCCATGGTGAGCACAGAGCAGTCATTAAAGGAAAGAAAACAAACAGAGTGCTACATGTAGGTCAAGATTGCTCTCCAGTGGGAGTATGAATCCATAGTTACTCTCAGAGGTGAGTCTGTGACCTCAGCTGGGTTGCTTCAGTGAGCAACACTCACCAGTGACAAGAAAGAGAGTTTAAGCACCCTGAAAAGTTTTTATTTTTTGATTTTCAAATTCTGTGTGTTGGGTGGGACCCGGGGGTGTTGTTTTCTTTTCTTCTGTCTTTTGGGGGTTTTTTTCAATAACAAGCTCCTATAAATACATTAACAACAAAAGGAGGGCTAAGGAGAATCTCCATCCTTTTTGGATGCAGAGGGAATGTAGTGACAAAGGCTGAGGAAAAGACACTTAAGGACTTCTTTGCCTAAGTTAGTAACACCAGTTATACTCACAGGAGCTGCCTGAATCCCAGAAATGGAGCCAGAAATGGTAAGAGGTTTGCTGACCTGGAGAAAGAGTCTTATATTGCATTAGAAGAAAACATATCAGTCTATGAGTGTGGAAGATACACACAGGGTGGTTAGAGATCTAGTCTAAATACATATTTCATTCCTGACCTTGCAGTGAAATGCAGGGATACACTGGAATCTTTGAAAAGTGCTGCAGTGGTTTAGAAGATTTGTGCCCATTTATTCCATCCAGCCACAGGGCTTAAAAATGCCTAGTACACACTTAAACACAAGACCTGGGCATATGTTATTTGAAAACATTTTCCCACAAAAATGTAATTCTTCAAAACCTCTCAGACCATTCAAATTTGGGACTACCACTACCAGAACTAACAGCAGGGATCAAATATTCCTCACCAGATTAAATAACATGCTTCTCTTCAAATGCTGTGCCTACAGCATTAATGGGGCTTTAATATGTATACCCTGTAGACAAGGCACAGAAGCAAATACAAAATGTGGTGACTGGCAAATTGCAGAATTAAATTTAACCAGATCATAATGGTATCATTTTACACCCACTTACAAGGATGGATTTAGACAGAAAAATGTGCAGTTCTCCATGCCGCTACCCGCCTCTATATTCTCGTAGAATGTTCCTGCCACCTCATGAAGAAGTTAGACAGACAGGTATTTAAAACACAAACTACAGTGTCTAAGCAGGTAAACTTCTTTAAAACTGGATTTTTTTTCACTGCAGTACATAGTGCAAATACTGATTTCCTTTCATGTGGGAAAGTGGAGTAATGGCAGTTATTGACTCCAGTAATACCTTAATATCGGGTTTTCTTGTGAAGACAATATTTCAGCTTATGGGTTTCACAGCAAGACATGAAGAGCCACAGCACTTTTCTGGAAAAAAACTGGCTTCTGGGTGCACTGTGTACTGGGTAAAAAATAGGCTGGACAGCCCAGCCCAGAGAGTGGTGGTGAATGGAGTCACATCCAGTTGGCACTGCATTCCCAGTGCTCAGAGATGTGGCCAGTCCTGCTCAATTTCTCTGTCAGTGATCTGGATAAGGGGAATCAATCACCCTCAGTCAGTTGGCAGATGACACCAAATTGACTGGGAGTGTTGATCTGCTGGAGGGCAGGAGGGTTCTGCAAGAGGGATCTGGACAGGCTGGAGTGATGCTGAGGCCAATTGTATGACAGTCAACAAGGCCAAGTGCCAGGCCCTGACCTTGGGTCACAACAACCCCTGCAGTGCTACAGGCTGGGGAAGAGTGGCTGGAAAGTGGCCAAGAACAAAAGGACCTGGGGATACTGGTTGAGAGCAGCTGAGCACGAACCAGAGTGTGCCCAGGTGGCCAAGAAGGCCAATGGCATCCTGGCCTGTACCAGCAATAGAGTGGCCAGCAGGACCAGGGCAGTGATTCTCTCTCTGTACTTGGTGCTGGTCAAACCACACCTTGAGTCCTGTTCTGGGCCCTTCACAAGAAGAAAGACATTGATTGAGGTCTTGATCATGTCCAGAGAAGAGCAACAAAGCTGGTGAAGGGTCCTGTGAGGAGTGGCTGGGGGAGAAGAGCCTGGAGAAGAGAAGCCTCGGGGGTTACCTTACTGCTTTCTACAGCTCCCTGAAAGCTGGTTGTTGCCAGGTGGGGATAAGCCCCTTCTCCCAGGTAACAAGCAACTGGACAGTAGAAAGTGGCCTCAAGTTTCACCATGGGACATTTAGGTTGAATTTTAGGAAAAAAATCTTTGGTGAAAGGTTTATTAAACGTTGGAAGAGACTGCCCAGGGAAGTGATTGCATCATCATGCCTGGGGCACTTGGAGACATGGTATAGTGATGAACTTGGCAATGCTGGGTTCATCATTGGAGTTCATGATCTTAAAGGCTTTTTCCAAGCCTAAATGATTCTATAAAAGCTCTCATATTTCTGCCAATGTCATCTACTCTCCGCTTATTGACCTTGCTCACTAAAATATTCAGGCTACTAGAGCAGGAAGAGTACATTATCAAGAATTAGAAAAATAAATTTGACTTCTGCCCTGCTAAGACTATTTTAGAGATGTTACCTAAGGAATTTACTGGCAAAATATTTTTGTTATTTTTAGAAAGCATTCACTTGTTGGGACTTAAACATTTTACATAAATATAGCAATTAAAAATGGTCCAGAAAAGGTTTTGGAAGAATATATAGTAGATTTAAGAATGACACTAATACTTTCCCTATTAGAAAAGTCAAAAGCATAGTAAGAGCCTGTAAGATGTAGAAAAACAGCAGCACAAAGGCCTAAACTGCAAACCCGCTTAGATCTATGAGTGAATACATGGTATCTTTCACGGAGTAGTTAGATTTTGTGTATTTGAAAAGATTCAGTCTTATATGGGGACCAGGAAAATGGTGGAAACAGGATGAAAAAATACCTTTCTTATGAAGCTGCTGCTGTGCTATTAGCCTCAATGTGGCAAATCTGGCACCACCAGCACTTTGGTGTAAAAGATGTAAGACAAGTATTGATATGTCAAAAATTTGTGGGACAGTTTTATAAAAGCAAAGTTTTAATATCCACCTACTTCAAGTTTACTTCTCAGAGTTAAAGGAAACAAATCCCAACTCTATGCATGGGGCTTGGAAGGGCAGATACCAGCCAGCCCATTTTCCGTCAGAGAGACTATCTCAAAATGAAGACTCAAATGCTGGATGAAGACCCCTTCTTTCCCACAAGTGGATGAAGTGGATACATAACACTTTGTCCTAGGTTAAAAATGTAAG
>VYXD01015328.1:1058673-1082569 GCA_013397195.1 Hylia prasina
TATTCTGAGAGAACTTCCTGTGTTTCAGTTCTGCTCATTTCCCTTATCCTGTTCCCTGGCACCACTGAAGATGGTCAGCCCCATCCTCTTGACACTGATCCTGAAGATATTTGTAAGCATATCCCCAGGCACAGTGAAGATGTTATTGTGGATCTGGCTATTACGACCTTAGGCCTAAGAGAAACCTTCTGTAATGGCAGCTGATGGCCAAACACATTTGGATGGCAGCAGACCATTTTTTAGTTTGGGACAGGTATACCAGGTCCTGGCTATATTTTTCAATGAGAGATGGCATGGGACTCTGTGCTTTTCTAATTCCTTTAGTGCAAGAGAGAAAACACCACTCTATGTTTCAGGGGGAAAAAAAAGGTGTTTCTATAACACTAGATCACCTCAGCACTCACAGGGCAAGGGAAAATGTTGTTGCACTATTAAAGAGCTGGTCAGTGGTAGTTTGAGCACTGTCAGAACAGTCAGGAGAGGAAGGCTGAAAACAGACACAGGAATATATAACTGGTATTATTACCCTCTTCTCTGTCATGACAGTGAGAAAATAAAAATTGGCATCTAAGTTGGTAAGCTGGATTTCATCCTAATCAAGGTCTCTAAAGCATTTTACTGCCTAAACTTCTTTCTGTGCCTCTTACTTCTGCTGATCTAATAAATTAGCTTCAGATTTAATAGGCACTGACTTCTACCTCAAGATTGAAATAAATTTAGGATTTTTCTAAAATAACTGTCTGTATGCTCAGAATTAGGGGTCACAGTGAAGGTATGATCAGTGAAGGTATGATGTTAACGCTCAGTTTTAAACTGAGTGTCCCCCTTTCTTTACTCTTAGAAAGAAGTGTCTCCTGCTATAAAGTTCATTGAGCATACATTGCTATCCAGCTTAGCTCATCTTTGTTGGAAAATACTTGTTACAATTTTTTTTATTTTTTGAGTCATATTGGTACTGTCCTTCTTCCAGCAAATGTCAGTGAATGTCTTCACTGTGTCTATAACTGTTTAAAAAATCTTTCCAATCAAATCAGAACCATTCCCAAGCCAGTTTAATTTTCCCTGGCTTTCCTGAAGAGGTGGAGAGGTGAAAGCACAGCAGGATGCTTACATTCAACAAGATCAGATTGAAAAGAATATTTGAGAAACTAGGAAAACAGAAGGACAAGGGAGGTAAAATATTTTATTCACAGAAAAAAATATGGGAAAAAAAGAACCTTAATAATTACTTATATAATGGAACAGCCACAAAAATAAGACAGTGTAAACTTCTAGAGACTGATGAAGAAACAAGATAAAATTGCATGTAATGGTGTAAAAAAGGAAAGGATGAAATGGCACTGAGCAGCTTAGTAAGTGATGGTCTTTATATATGAGGTACCTGACACAGATGCAGCAAAAGATGTTTTATCTAAGAACTGAGGGGTAGTCAGTAAGACCAATTCATAGATGTTTGTGGAGAAGTCTAACATAGCAAGGATGTGGTAGGCAAAGGGATAGTTTAGATAATGCAGTATAATAGCATTATATTGTTTATGACACGAGATAAAATGGAGTTAAACCATTGAAGAAACTTAAAATGTTTCTGTTGAAACCTGTTGCTAGCGCAGACCTTCAAATGTAATAGCATCCTTCTACCTTCCTCATGGCTTTGACATTCATTTCACACTATTATGCAGTTTCACAAAGGTACTGTGCAATCTGGGGAGCAATAAAAGGAAGGTGAATATTAACATGATGTCAGTGGTACAGTCAAGAACAACAAAAAGCCATTTAGCACACCAAACATCTAAACTGCATTCACAGCTTTGGGTGGACTTTTGCCAGCCTGAATTTGGTTCACATTCATGCCAGATTTATTTTACTATGGTTTGGATACAAAAATTAAGTGAAAGTAGGGCATTTCCAAGACTCAAACCCAAAGCTTAAAGTGAAACTTGGAGCGTGTGAACCTTTGCAGCTTGAAACCAAAGAAAATGTTTGCATGAACCCTTGCTAAGCAAGCCCGCTGTGTTTCAGAAGAGCTCTAATAAAAACCACACTGCCATGAATCACTGAATATTCCGTACTTTGACTTGGTAAATTTATGTAAGTTCCATGACAATCCTTTTAAAGAGTTCATTTTTCACTGAGCTCTGAGCCAAATCATGAAGTCGTTGATGAGTTTTGCTAAATCCTTACCCAGCCTAATCCTACTAAAGTTAGAGGGACATTTGACTGAGTAGGGAGAAAACAAAAACTGAGTCAAGGTTTGGACTTGGATACAGTAGCTTGAATTTATACAGTTTAAGAGCTTGAATAAATCCATCTCCACTCAATGTGTATTAAACACAAACAAGTAACAGAAAACTCCTCTGTTCAAAAACTAGTAAAAGACCAAATTCAGACTGTTTTCCCAACCTGCTCTCAGTCATGTTTGTTCACATCAGGAGAAGGTCTTTTATGACACAGCTAATGGTACATTTTTCTCCCAAAGTTCCTTCACTCAATTTCAGGACTGCTCTGGCCACAGGCAAGTCCTGTGTAGCTAATAAAGGTATTTTCTGCTCCGGTGTCTCCATTCTTTAAAACATTGGAAGCTCTGTAGTGAATGGAATGAGTTTTTACACAGAGCGGACTTGTTAAAGAACTTGAGCATTTTCTTCTACAGCTAAATTTCCCCCTTTCTTTACTCTTAGTTGCTACAACTAAATTTCCCCCTTTCTTTACTCTCAGTTGTGGTGATGACAAGAAAAATAACTCACAGGTGATCTGTAACTGCTCCTTTATGTTTTAAAAAAATTGAAACACTGTGAAATTCTGAGAATTGAGCTGTGACACCCAAACTGCTTCACTGATGCTGCCTTTATGACATTATAGGGTGAACTCTGCATGTGTGTCATCTCTTCCTCCAAAAGCAGTTCAGACAAGACAAGGTCCAGGACAAAAACCTCAATGTTCATTGAACCTATCTCAACAAATCATTTTGTTTTTTCCCTCTGTTTCTTGCCCAACAAGACCCAGGTTTCTCCTATAATAACCTCTTCAACCTGCTGTTTTTCTAGTCTGCAACCTCCTCTCTCCTTTCTCACACCTTCCCTTAATCTTTGATTTTTCCCTACCATTTGCCTGGCTATTTTCAATTCCTTCATCATATTTCAGTCTGTTTTCTGTGTCAATTCCAGCTACATTTCCCATTAACTCATCCTAGTTTCTCCAGTATCATGTTTTCATAATCCCCTGCAACCCCCTTATTCTGTATTTTATCTTATCATTCACAATCCAATGTCTCTCTCTTCCTGATTCCCTTTGATGAATTCAACATGGCTTTGACAATTTTGGAGGTCGGTGCCCCATCTGGAAGCAGATACAAGGATGTGAGGTGACAGGGAAAGGTGAAATCCCATTTTGTGTTTCTTACTAGGCAAGGAAACTAAGTGGAGAAGCATTTTTCATTGATATATTTCAATATGTTTTTAATGATGGTCTGTAGGGTTGCCTCCATACAGTAAAGTTGAAATTTTCAAGCATGATTGGTAAGTGTAGCGATCACAGAGCTGTTTTGGAGGTCATGGGAGCTGTTGTTAATATTTTTTTTTCAAGAGCTCAAAATTCGGGAAAATGTAGCTTGATCTTCAGATCTCAGCATGTACTGCACAGATGCACAGATGCACAGATGTAAACGAACTTCTGCTGGTCCTGACTTCCCACATACAGAGCACAAAGAGGCTACTTAAACAAAACAGTGAGCAGAAGTTATTAACATTAAAAGCCCTGCACTTTATGGGTTTTTTCTTCAGCTCACAGAATGATTTGATTGGCAGTTGCCAAAATATCAGCCTGAGGCAGACAAAATCATAGAATATTTCAGTCCAAATGGTTAATGTTCTGGCATAGTTATAAGAAGCTGAAAACTGTATTTTATAATGGCACATATCAAACAACCTGAATAACATGGAGTGCTACCAGACAGACCTATAATTAGAATTGGGCAAGAATCAGTTTTCCCATAACCTCTAGCATTTTTTTCAGCTGTACATTGGCACAAACCCAACAGCTTTTGAGGTTTCACTTAAAAAGAGAGAGAACAAAAACACTCCTATTAACTTGGTAATCAGAGTATTCACCTACACCCTCCACTTGCTGGAGATGAGCTCTAACTTTACGTCTTATTTCCTTTATTTTTTTCCCCTGGTATATACAGCTGCTTCACTTTGTATATTTATTATTCATTGATCCAGAGAAAGCCTCTAAAGCTCAATACACAAAGATAATCTGGTATCTTATTTTTATGATTCAATGCTTAAATGATTTTATGGTTCCAGACCTTAATCAGCAGTCAGGAGACTCCCCTGGACTGTTAAAAGTCCAGTATGAGTCAGGCTGATCATGAACTAAATGAATTCCCAGGCTTCCCTGCTCACTCAGAAGTGGAGCTTTCTTTTTTGTGGTTTTTAATAGAAATTTTATCGCTGACATGAGGAATCTTTTCTACGCGGTTTTGGCCAAATCTGAAAGTTCTGCTTCTGACAAATCAATGCTATTCCAAAAGAATTTGTGAAACAATTTCTAGAAACCGTTGGAAAACAAAAAGAAGTGTTCTGAAACCTGTGAGATTATTGCCAGGGACATTATAGTGTAAAAACCATCATGTCTGCTTTGGCACAACACACACGTTACTGCCTCAGTAGAGGTCATTCTGCAGCTTTTTGTTGTTGTATCTAAGTGAACTTTAAGAGGCTTAAGTTAATAAGTAACAGCAAAGTTATCCCTATGAAACCAAACCAGAGCCTGACAGCGCTCCCTGTTTGGTTTGGATGTTGCAGCTGGATGCCTGAACTCCAGGAGAAGAAGCAGCCATGAAGACAACTTCTTCTACTGACCCCAGTGTTTTTACCATTCCCCAAGGTGTAGTGTACTTCTGGTTTGCCCAGAAAATTACTTCAGCATTAGGGTCCAAAATAGATTCATTATTTCTTCTTCCTCTATAGTCTCACAAAAAAAGAAAATTAAACCCAAATGCATTATTATTGATAGTCTAATGGAGGAAAACACTCACAGAGATAATAAGGATAAGAAGTCAGTTTCTACAGAGATTGGGAGAAAAAAACAATGAATACGTTAGTGGTCCAATGTGCAATAAAACCTCCTTCCCAGAAGAAACTAAGTAAAGAACCACATTATTAGCTGGACAAGCTTAATAAAGTCATGAGTCTCTTCAGACTTTGATGGTCATTTTGTTTTTCTCCGGTTACTTAAATACAGGAGTGTGCATTACATGATTTCTGTAACGCCAGGAAAGCTTGAGGCCTCTGACAGCTGGAGTTTAGAGAGTGCATTGCTGACATCTGGTGGAAATATTTATAGTTTAAACACAGTAAAACTTTAAATAATGTTTTTGTGGCAGCAGAATTTTCCTCTCATATGAGGGCGTTTGGAGACTCTGGAAGACTAGAACTATAGAAATAAGGGCATGTATAATTTATGAAATCTAGAAAATGTGAGCATTTGCTCTTTGTTGGTCTGGGATTCTGGGCATGCATTTCACTCTTTATTCACTAAACTCTTCCAAAAGTGTTGGAACTACCCCAAAACAAAATATGCATGAAGTCTCAAACAACTTGCATTCTCTTATAGTTGCATTTAAAATGTTTATGGACCTATATAAAGATCTGCAATAAGAATATAAACAATCAATTATATCAGAAAATTCTTCCTTTAAATGAATTTGTATGAATGAATAACATGTTCTGAAAATAGCCACATTAAAAAAAAGGCAAAAAAGAAGCATTATTTGTGTCCCTATTTGATGCTGATTAACTTTGAAGAAGTTCTTACTTTGTATTTTTAGTGACTGGTATCCCATCACCATGCAAATACCAATGAAGAATAAATTATACTCTTTCCTTAGGCCAAAACTTAAAAAATAACTTATGTATTTTCCCAAACACTCATGTTTCTTGCTGACGAGTTAAAAGTCAAAGAACTGTTCCAAAACTGTGAAAGAAGGAGCTTGTTTTTCAGAATCCTTCTACTTAAATGGAAATTCAGATAAAAATGCTCAATGGAAAACCACTGTTAAAAATGGTTATTTTATATTTTTTTAAACTATGGACTTATGAGAAAAATAAATGCAAAATTTTCAGGTATCTCTGATAAGACAGTTCTTAAAATGTTAAATTTCTATGTAGTTGTGAATCTTAGAAAAGATGAAAGGTTTTATTTATATGCAGCTATTTGCCACTCAAGTCCTCGTGTCATATATTCTGTCTCAGATACAGGCCTTTTAAAGTGCTGTGTGTATTGTCATGTGAGTTTGTGTGTGCGTGTGTGTGTGGCTCCTCCCCAGTCTGATTTCTTTTGTAACAATTTGCAATTTCTTTGGCCAGCGTTTGGGTATAACCTTATATCACACACCCAGGCAGTTTCCATCCCTGGCTGTTTATAGCAGTATTTATTATGGACTTGTTGTCTGCCTGACTCGTGAGGTAGTTGGAGTAGTGCAGGAATTACAGAAGTTGTGCAATATTAAAAAATGGATTTTTGCTGTTATTTAATACCAAAGAAAACAATGCAATCAACACAGGAACACAAAAGATCTCAGCAGTGTGACTGTTGTGTTTCACAATGCTGGTAATGACAGAGGTTACCAGGGAGCCTCACACACAAGAGGGCAGGATGCTGATGGAGAGCAAAACCAGAGGCTTCTGCCAGGACTGAGGCAGCAGCAGGTGGATGAACCTTCTCCATCTGACAGTCCCTGGCAGCCAGGACCCAGCTCTGAGTGCTGGTGAATCTCTCCTCAGCAGAAGGATAGTCTGCTATGTGTTGTTACCTTTCAGATTAAATGAAAACACAGAAAAATGGGTGAGCTGAATTTCAAATTGCAAAAAACATCCTGGAATGAATTTTTCTCTGGTGCAGCCCTTCTGGAGCCAATTGAGTTCTGCTAGGAGAGGATCTGGCTAAATGACTTTGGAGGGAAGGTTAAACATTCTTCTTTTATTATCCTACCCTGTTACCTTACAGGGTCCTATTGCTTGGCTAGCATAAAACCAATTCTAATGCTAAAATAATTAGAAGGCTAGTTGTATTGCTGTTTCAATATGAATAGCTCATGACATGCATCTATATGGAAACCTTTTGTACATGTTAAATACTGTATGTCAGCCATATCTTTTTCCAGTTCTTTGTGCCATTTTTAATATAATTTTAACTTTTTATATACACTCAGTCTATGCACCTGCCAGAATTGTATATTACAGGTTACACAGTTAGCAATACCTGGAGCTAAGGTTGCCAAGAATCTTCTGCAGTATAATGCCACTTCAATTTTCTTATACCTTTTTGCTTTAATAACAGTATGAACATAAAATATCTAATATTTCTTTCAAACTAGATCTTCATTTTGACTAGCTTAGCAAACATCTGAGTTTTTGGTTTTGGTTGTTTATTGGAGTTTTGTTTTGCTTGCTTGTTTATTTGGTTTGGCATTTTGTTTGTTTGTTTTTAATAGCATAAGAGAATGATCTGGGTTGGAATGGACCTTAAAGGTCATCTTCTTCCAACCCAGCTGCCATGGCTGGGACACCAGGTTGATCAAAGCACCATCCAACCTGACCTAGAAGATTTCCAGGGGTGGAGCATCCACAGCTTCTCTGGGCAGCCTGTGCTAGTGCCTCACCACCCTCATCATTCTCTCCCTACCTCTTTTTTTTTTTTTTTCCCCTGTCATTCCCATGAAAAACTAGAGAAGAAGTCTGATAAGAAGAGATGTAAAAACCAGGAAATTATGTATATATATATACATATAGACACACACATATACATATGTACTTATTTCCACACTGTCCCATGATGTTAACTAGTTTGTTGAGATCCCTTTTTGTCACTATCATGAAGTGCCTTGACAGTGCTTTATTGCTAAAGATCACATCATCTCATCATGGTGCCATTGTCAATGACAGCTTTGAGTCACAATTCCAGAACATGGTCCTATTGCTTCCTCTTTTTGCAGTGCCACATGATTATTGGAAAATATGTCAACATCAGCTGCCTCTTCTGATTCATAGTCTGATTCTCCTGCTTAGAGAAGTCCCAGCACCATTTAGGAAGCACATGAATCATAACAATGCCAATGAGAAAACTACTTAGGTTTATCACCTACATTTCAGAGTTTACAAAACTAAGATTTTTAAAAAAATAAAACATTGAAGATGCAAGAAGAAGTTGTAATTTTTTTTTCAAGTATAGACCACAAGTAAGGGAAAAACTCTACTAGCAATGTTCTTTTTGAATATAAAGACAACAAACTAAAAATCAAGAATCAAACTATTTCATGATACATTTGAAGCTCTTGCAAAATGGAATTAAATTGCATTAGATAATATTTTAAAAGTCAGTGTGCCCATTCAATTCAGTAGAGTTAATAAATAGGAACTAGATAGCACAATATGAAAGATATATGTAGTCTTGAGGTAGAAGTGAAAAGGCTAAGTTTATTTGTACAGCTCCTTTTAATTTAAAAAGCTTTATGTTGTGCCAATCATCAAATCAGTGATATCACAGCACTAACCATTAAAAAGCTTGTAATTGGGAAACATCAAACGAGATTATCTAAAGCCAAGCAACTTTTGTAGACAAAAGTCTTACTCTTGTTGCAGTGACAAGTTAAATAACACTCAGATCAGAGACAAATAGAAAACATAAGATTTCCAGACTGTTAGAAAAATGAGGTCCTAAGCATGACAATGAGCAGCATTAGGAAACATTATAGGTGGCATTGTTGGAACAGCTGGGGAAACTGAAGGAAGCAGATGATTGAAATATCAAGGTTATCAGAAATTAAGAGGAGGATTTGATATAATGGATGATGTAGAGAGAAAAGCTAACGTGCATAGCAACACAAATTATTAAATGAGAGAAATAAGAGCTGAAAGATATGAGACCAGTCAAGCAAGATCTGGAGACAGGTTAGAAAAAATAACACAAGAAAAAGAACCCAAGAGGGAGAGGGGAAAAGCAAGTTTTATTAAATATGAACAAAAGCAAACTCATTTCAACGGAAGTAGGAAGCTGTTAGAGCACGGCCAGCTGCGGTGCCATTCCCAGAAGCAACATGTACCATTCCTGTTGAGACTACCAGCCAGAAAAGATACATGTCCTGGAAAAACATAAGGCTTTTAAAATTCATCAACTGTCTGTTTAGAATTTAAGACATTTGTGCCATATTTCCTCCAAGGGGATATTATACACCCTCCTACTTTTGGATCATGCTCACTTTCTGGTGGCTGTCAAAGCAGAGCTTACTCTTTACTTGAGCTGTTTGAGAAAGAATTTGAGTCTTGGACACCAATTTCATCTGTTTATAAAATCTCTACAGATGTACCTGAGATATTAATAGATCATATTTGTTCACAAATACTACTTGGAAAGCAATTTTAGATTCCTTTACATTAGAAAATCAGCTGCACTTATGGTCCCTAAAATTATTCAGTTCAAAGGAAAGATTATTTACATGTTTGATGTCTCAGAAGATAAATTTATAGAAATATTTTGAATCAGCAATACTTCTTATATATCTCTTTTCCATTCTGTTTCTTTCAAAAACATGATTCTTACATCACATATAGATGTCCCATGTCATCTGTGATTTACACCAGTTGTGAACATGTAAGTACCTTACAGATACCTTCTTGGTTTTTTTCACCAATTTGAATGCATATAAACAAGCTTCTTTTTTTTTTCTTTTTTTTTTTTTCTTTTTTTAAAGTTTTTCTCACTTTTGCCATTCTTCAGAAGGTAGATACTTTGCAGAGCATAAGAAAAATAAGAGGGAGGGTACTTCTTAGAAGATCAGGTCCTGATTAGTCTGAATATGTTGATTTTCCCTGTGTCTTTAAAATTTCATGACCTTTAAGGAAAAACAGAAGGAGGTGTAGGTTCAGAAAGAGGTGACTAATAGGTACACTTGTTCTAATATATTTTTAGGTAATTTTCTGGATATTTAGGAGTTGTATAGATTCTTCATCAAAAGAACTTTTTAAACTGACATTGTTTTCAGTACTTTAGGTCAACTGCACTTACTAGGATAGAAACAGGAATTAATTTTGGGAAATATTAGAGTGTCATCAATATTGTCGCTTATAGTACCCACACCTAGTCCTGGAGCTTAAACATTTTCTACTTGCACAACAGTGATAACTACATAGCAGTTTAAGACCAAATGCAAAGCAAACACAGAAAAAACCAACCTACAGTATAGTCCCCAGATCAGTCGTGCTGACAAAATCTTCTCTAATCATTTTTCTTTTACTTTTTGATTTTCAGGCTTTTATTGTCTACAGATACCATTTCTCTCTCCAGATCATTGTAAAGCAGTTCATGTTACACTATGCAACCTATTGCAAACATCACATTACCATTGCAGCTAGTATTTCACAAGAATGTTGTATAGATTACTGCAGGTTTCTGATTCTGTATGGGAAATTTTAGCCAGGGGATCGTGTTTGAAATATGAGTATGAAACCCCACAAACAGAAGAGTGTTTATTTCTTCAGTATCTGGAACAATCTGGTCAAAGATCAAAGCTGGTGTCTGCTTCTTCTTTCTGAAGAAGGCATCCCTGTAAATTCATAAGTCTCAGCTGATATAAAGTAATTCTCACTCAGATCTGAGCTGCATTGGTAGAGATAATANCACATCTGGCATTCTTCAGAAGATAGATACTTTGCAGAGCATAAAGTAATTCTCACTCAGATTTGAGCTGCATTGGTAGAGATAATATTGCTGCTAGAAGGAAATAGGAGACAATGAAAATTACATATAGATAATTCTTAAGATCATGTTTATAAAAACAGTTCAATTATTCTTTCAATAAAAGAGCATCAGGACATATCAGTCCTGTCTTTCTCACCAGCATCATAAAATTTTAGGCAAAGAGTTGTTTCTGGTTGATTAATTACTTTTTATGTATGTACTTTTACCTAGATAATGAGTACTCTTTACCCAATATATTAGGGATGCCTACGGTTGATTTCGCAGCAGCAGGGTATACATGCAAAACAGAATTACTTCTCTTTCTTATCAACCTTATGTCTTGGTACATATTTTAAACATTTTGAATCTCAAAACTGTAGTTTTTCCACTTTCAAAGAATATATGATCATGTAAATGTGGAACAGTTCAAAGTGTATAAGGAAAACTCTCAGAATTATAAACTATGAATGAAAAATCTGATAAGCTCTGTTTCTTTATTTTTTTGAGATTCCATTTCAGGAAGTGATCTTTATTTCTGTGAAGTTAATATGTTATTCATGAAATGAAATGTGTCTAGTTTTCATGAAAATCTTTAAGCTTATCCGTTGTTCATAACCTGTCTATCATTCAGAATTTTCTGTTCATTGTTCATGGCTTCTCAGAGACAGTTGAGCATGGTTTGACTCACAGCATGATGCAGTATGTCAAAATCTATATTCTCACATTCAAGGAAAAGTAAATCTCAAACAACTGAGATTTTCAGAACAAGCAGAAATTTAAACATATTGAGGCTCTCTGAAAAATGCACCTACGCTCTTCAGACAGAACATAAAGCATTGCTGCAACATTTTCCCCTGAGTGTACTCTGGAGCTTCAGATTTTCTTTTTAAAAAGGAAGGAAAAATATCAATTTTTTAGAGATCATCCTTATTTCAAGGTAGATGACCATTTGCCTAAGCTGAATTGAGAAGTTTTTATTTTGCATTATGGATAATGTCAGATTAATTGAAGGTAAAATTCCTGGCTAGAACCTAATAATAAATGATTTTTTTAATATTGTAAAGTGCTTATGGTGGTTTTGTTTCTAAATATTTCCCTCAAGGAACTAAAATTCTATTCCTCACCAAATTTCTGCTAAACCCACTTGTAAAGTGGTTGTCTTCTTCTCCATATGGTGTCTGTCTAACATCAAAGATGAGGACTCTGGATCCCATTGTTGAGGTAAGCCCTGCTATAGTACGTCAAAGCGCCTGATACTGTTCCTGCAGCAGGAGCATTTGGATCTTTTCAAGGTCACTGTCTCATTGCTCAATGAAAAGACTGGCACACTTGGAAATAGAAACTCAGGTTTGCACTGCCTTTCTGACAGGCAAACAGGGAAGCTGAAATTTTCCTCCCACTTCCCACTCATTATCTGTGAGTGCTGAGATGACAAAAAAAAATAGGCTACCTTGCAAATTAAGTAATGCTCAGGTATGGACATGGGCTCACTGTACTCTTAAATTGGTGTACCAACAAATTAGAGTGTCTTAAACTGGAGTCCAATATGATTTTGGCCAGAAATAATTAGCAGGATAGGAGAATTTCTCAGTTTAGGAATTTGCATGGGCACAGAAGTGCTCCACAAAGAGTTTGGATGTGTCCAACATATTCTGAAAGCCGAGAGAGCTTGGCAATAATTGGTAATGTCAGATTGTGCCTGTTGAGTCTGAGACACAAAGACAGATCACAGCAGTCTCTACAAGCATAAAATAAATACCATAAAAAATAACAGTGACCAAACAGTAAGTCAGGCTTAAGTCAAAAGTACAGAAAAAATAGTAGGGCCAAATATCTCCCATTCTTAGCCTTCCTCTTAGTCAACTGACCACTGTTTTTGATGTTGATAAGCATCAAAGAACTCAGAAGTGAGTTGTTGTTCATGGAGAACGACACTGGACCTGAGGTATCATGAAGTAATGAGTTAAAATTAAATGAAAATTTATTTCATAAACATTAATTTACAAATGGCAAATTTTGATAAACAGTGGAAACTAGACAGTTAATTCTGCTGGACTTGAATTTGGTACTTGAATGTAGAAGAAGCCTTAAAGTCAAGGGTGCAAAACTTATCACAAGTCTATCTCAGAGAGAAAAAAAAAAAGAAAAGGAAACTTGCAGGAAGAGATTTCAGATCTGAATAGATAAAAAAAAAAGAATATTAGAAATAAGCAGAATGCCTACACTGATTAAGGGAAAAAGGACTGATCAACAAAGAAAACTGCCTTAGAGGCCAAAAAATGTGTAGATAAAGTGAGAATAACAAAGAGTCAAGCTGAGTTGGACCTTGCAAAGAATATTAAAGCACATAGTAGAAGATTCTTCAGCCATGTGAATAAAAACAGGAGTGGAAAAATAAGTAGGGCCAGAATGTAGCGATGATGGTGTTGAGGTGAAGAATAAATCAAGTATAGGCCAAAAACTGAATTATGCTTTAGTTCAGATTTTGATGAAATAAGCAAAGATTTTGGACATGGGGAAAAAAACAAGGACACATTTTTTAATGTATAGGGATGGAAACCAGCAGAATCAAGGTGGAAACCCAGTTTGAGATGTCTAATGTACTCCAGGTGGTAAAAAAGTGGTAAATAAGTACAATACCAAGAGGAAACTGGCAAACAAAATTTTAAGTGCTGCAGCAGCTATTTTTAATAAACACATGAAACCTGTTTGGTGCCTAATATTTGGAGACACATCACACACACAGTAAAGAAGTTGGAATAAGAAAACGGTCTGAACAACTAGAGGTCACCTAGATTTTAGTTCAGCAATCTGATTCAGCAATCTTTTTAAAAAGATTGCAATTATAGAATTATTAAAGACATGGAGGTCAGTTACTGAAAGAGTTTATCTAATGCAGATAATGATAAAGTAACCATCCATTTTCTTTTTTAAAAAAAACCAACCAGACAGAGGAAATGAGACAAATACAAACTTTCTGGACATTGATGAAAACTTTTAATGTGGTGGTCACTGAGACATTACCAGCAAGGCCAGAGAAGATGTGTTCAGTAATGGAACTGCAAAACTGATTAGGATTTGGCCAGAAAGGCCCCTAGAGCCCCTGGCACAAGGAGAAATACAGACAGGGAGGAAATGACTTTGTTGTTTTGGAATTGATACAAAGGTTCTTCCCTGAAACTTATAAGAGGTATGAAATTAGAAGGTGGTGAATGTGGAGGAACTGGGTGATACTGAGTATTGTGGGATTGGGCTGGGCTTCAACAAGACAAAAATTAAATTTGGATGTGTCTGTTTACAGGCTGGAGATATGAAGACCTAATCAGCAGGAAATTACTGACATGTTGATGAATTTCACAATATTAATTCTTTGCACGATTACTATCAAAATTATGCAGAGATAAGGTGATTTTGGTGTTTTACAAAGTACTAATAAGATGTTACTTTCTAGTTTTGCGTGCAATTCTGGTAACTCATGCTGAGGAAAGATGGGTGCAGAAAAAAAACAGCAAGTATGGTCAGAGGACTGTGGGTTTATTTAATTTGTCTTGCCTGGCAAATCAAAATCTAGAAGCAATATGATTACGTTCTATAAATACATCAGAGAGATAAATACCACAGAAAAAGAACTGTGATTTAAACAAAAAGATGATTCTGGCACAACAACAGAAAGGTATAAATTGGTCTGTGAATAGACTCAGTCTGGAAATCAGAAGATCCTTATCTGTTACAGCAGTTAGATCCTAGAACAGCTTTGCAACAGGAGCAGTGGGAGCAGAGAACCAAACACTCTTGAACTGAAGTTCAAAGCTTTACTCCAGGTGCACTGACACGCTATTTGCTTGTAAGACTGCCAGTCTGGTGGCTGGCCCAGCAGCTTCTACTGAGGTATATCATCCTGTTATCTATGTTTATATTCACATACATATGTGCACCTTCACATACACACACACACATTCATGAAACTCCAAGGAACTTTAGTACATTTCATCAAAACCCAGGGAGATTGTATGAATCAATGAGCTGATTATTGGGATCACGATAAGGCAATTTCTGCTTGTGAAAAGCTGAAAAGATTTATGTTCTTGAAATCCCTAGGCAGTGGTTACAAGCTATGAATGCAGGAAATAGTTTGTGCTCTTGTTAGTCCCTAAACAACAAAAAAAGAAATGCTGATGGGAAATGCTAACTTAAAATTTCATGCTGCCTTTAAGCAATCAGAAAGGACAAATCTGCTTCTTTGAAACAAAGTAAACCAAAAGCTTTTGAATTCTGTGTATTTTTATTATAACCAGCTATTGACACTTTAGGAAATGAATACCTAAACAGCAGAAACAATAAGGGAAATTAAAAAAACAACCAAAACCTTAAGTCTATTTCATAGCATAATAGAATGGTTTGGACCTTAAAGATCATCTACTTCTAATGCACCAGCCATGGGCAGGGACACTTTACACCAGACCTGGCTGATCAGAGCCCTTGAACACTTGCAGGGATAGGGAATCCAGAACTTCTCTTGGCAACTTGTTTCAGTGGTTTACCAGCCTTCTTGTAAAAACACCCTCCTTTTATCTAATCTAAATCACCATTACCTCAATTTGAAACCATTAACCCTTTTCCTACTGCTACTGATCCAACTAAAAGGTTTGTGCCCATCATATAATCCCCCTTTAGTTACTGGAAGGCTGCTATGAGGACTCTCCCGATCTTTTTCTTCTCCAGGCTGGAGCTCCTCACAGGAGAGGTTTTCCAGCCCTCTGATCATCTTCATGGCTTCCTCTGGACTCACTCCAACAGGTCCACATCCTACTTATGTTGGGTGCCCCAGAGCTGGGCACAGAATTCTGGGTGGGGTCTCACCAGAGCAGAAGGGCAGAATCATCTGCCTCAAACTACTGCCCACACTGCTTTGGATGCAGCCCAGGACAGTTTTCTTTCTGGGTTGCAAGTACATGTTTGCCAGGTTGTGTTGGACTTCTCATCCACTGGTACCCCCAGGTTCCTTCTCCCCAGGGCTGCTCCCACATTTTCTGACCAGCCTGTACTTTTGCTTGTGCTTGCCATGACCTACATGCAGGACTTTGTATTTGGCCTTGTTGAACTTCATGAGGTTTGCACAGACTCACCTCTCAAGCCTGTCAAGGTGCCTCTGGATGGCATCCCTTCTCTCCAACATGTGGACCACATCACACAGCCTGGTGTCATTGTAAAACTGGTTCCATTCATTCTTCCTGTCGGTGTTTCTGACAGAGGTGTTAAACATTTTTCCTGTTCTGAAGTTGAAAGTCATCTTGGATGCAACTGGATGCAGCCATTCCAAGCAATGCTTTTGTTGTTTGATCCTAATACTGTCATGCACAAAGCAGCAATTGTAAAGGTTGCGTGACTCCGTCAAGTTCACTTCCAGTGTTATCCCCTGCCAATGGAAATAACTAGCATGAAACAGCCCATAACCATTCTGCTGAACTCTCTTACACTCCAGAACAGGATGGTGGCATCCAAAGTCACTCTTCAGAGGGCTTCCTGGCCCACTGTAACTTCCACACTTAGGAATTGTCTGGGAGTGTGCTCATTGACCTGGGTCAAAACCATGCCAAGGACTCTGCTAACAATTTAACAGTATATATGACTGACTGACTTCCAGTACCCCAGGAATGCTCTCTGGAACTGGTTAATTTATGAGTGCACATATAATCAAGGGGTACTGTTGCCTCTTGTTCCTTTGATCCCCTAGTAAATCTGCCCCAGCAACAAGGACAATGTGGAGGCCAAATCAGAAATTCAGTATTAAATAATTTTCCCAACTATTGCTTAAAAAGGTAAAATTTCTCTACAGTTCAGAAATCAGAGCATCATCTGGATCCAGCATGTTGAGGATATGCATCATATTTGAAACTTCAAGGGGCCTCTCTACAGATGTCTGACCAAAAGGGGTCAAAGCCATTCAAAGCCTATAGCTCATGGATTAGGGCCTTTGACTGATGAGAATATCCACAGCACATGTTAGAGCTGAGGATCCTTGCCTGTTTTCTCTGGCTCATGCAAGTATTTGGGGTAGGTCTAACTACAGGAATATTTGGTTTGCATGTGTACTCATGGGCACCCAAGAAAGAAAATAATAAAATGGGATTGACAAGCCATTTTCATTTTCCATGAATGAAGGTAAAGAACAGCAATGAACAAACCAATTCCTGGTTTTGGACAAGTCACTGGAGACACAGGATTCTCACCTGTAAGTCTTTATCCTGCTGTGGTTGCTCTTTACCTGTGTGTATCCTTCCTCTGCTGTAGGTACAAGGTCAGATGGAACACAAAAAAATTATTCTTCATCATTTCCACAATATTCAATCTGACTTCTTTAGGTGCCATCAGAGGTGCTGCCTTTTGATGTGTTCACTGTATCAATGGTTTTAGATTGCTGTTGCAAGGAAAGTGATCATCATTGTATGTCAAAGGCTTTAGTTAAAGTGCAGTGTTAAGAACACAAAGCAAAGACCCATCTATGGTGAGACAGTTTTTCCCTTGTCACACCCTATGCATTTTCCTAAGGACTATCCTGCAGTGTTAATTTCTACTATGGCTTAAAGACTTCTCCCTTGTCTCTGCCAACGTTGTGGTAATTCCATGTGTGGGAGCTTTGTGGGCTCAGTAGGTGTTTTGGTGTTTATTGGAGTGCTGGGGAGGTTAAGAGGTTCACTGCCCTAAGTGCTGACATTGCTGCCTTTCACACTTTAAAATAAGAACTAAGCCACATATCTTCTGAATTATATACTGGAAACAGCAGAAAAATCAGTGAGTACTAAACAGAGGCATGCAGTTCAAGTGCTTTCACTTTTCACTATTTCATCACTGCATCTCAGTCCAAGATCAAGGACAGCAGGAAAAAGCCTTTAAATTGTCCTTAGAACTAATCCTAGATGGAGGTACAGGAGAGTCAAGCACCTAGTGACCTTGTCTGTGTCTCACGCTATCTGACGGCATCTGACTGGGGAAAGCAGTTTCATATTTTCATTTTTTTAATCTGAAATTTATATATTATTCTATATGCAATAAAGATAATGGAGCTTTTGCACAACAATTCAGGATCTGTACATGCAAATGGCCGAAGAATTAAAGAATAATACTTACATTGTCATTAGATCTCTTTTGTCAATACAGGTAACCTCTGAGTGAAAGTTTCTGGGATTAACTCACTTGATTGTTTCTTTACACCGTTAGGAGCTATTTTCCCTGTTTTAGAAGTGTCCCTTCATAAGCAAAAAAGTAGATATTCTGTTCTGCTTCAAAATACATTTCACATTGAATAAAAATAATATTTATGCACAAAAGAAAAAAGTCTCTTTCTTCTGCCTGATAAAAATGATTACATCAGAGTCCTGTTACAATTGTTTGAGAATTTAGGGAAGCTAGTGATTATTTTTCTGTACTCTCTCCAACTAAAATGTTGTGTTCTATACAAGTAGTCCTTTTCCCATTGGTGTGAATCCCAAGAGTGCATTAAATAATACACTTCTAGTTGTAAAACAGATGGAAAAGTGTTTTAAAAGGTGCCAGGTTTATTTATGGAAGCATGAAATTGAATTTAATAGGAGAATTTTGCCAGTATGAAATGTGAACTCTCAAAACAGGAAGTGGATTTTATTGCTTATTTATTTTATTACCGGATCAGCTGCCCAGAACTGCAGAATCCTTCCTCTCAGGAATTATTTACTTTCCAACTCTGAACCAGAACATCTTGACCATCAGTTGTTACATCTTCTGGCTGCCAGATTCTCAACTATAAACATATGTGGTGCTGTCTATCTCAGATGATCTTCTGCAGATTTATATAGGGAACATTTTAGCTTTAGAGTTATTTCATGATTTAAAACAGTATGAACTGAACTGACTAAGCCAAGGGAAAGAGAATTTTCTTTAGCTCTCGATCAGCATTTAATTAATAATATTTTATTTTTAGAAGGTTTATGGCATGTATTCATTATGCATAAATGATAAAAGAGCTAAAAACCAAATTAGGCAAGTTATTTCTTCTCCTCTGTACCTCCAAATGATGACTAGTCAAAGAACAGGTGCTATTCAGCTTCCAAAAGGTGAGTAGCATTTGTGGAAATTGCACAGGGAAACAGTGTCCCATGTTTTCAGGGTTCAGTTTAAGCCAGTATCCCTAGATGGAGTTGAGTAAGGCTGTTGACTGCTGGAAACTGTCTGTAAACCTCTACCTGGCTGTTGTCATCTTTTCTTGTATCTGGCCAGTATGTAGAGGTACTTGGGATGGCAAACAAGCCTCCAATTTCAATAAAGTTGTAAAAACTCAGCGATTGCATTTTTTAAAAAAAAATCTATGGAAATATATATATTTAAGTTGTGAGACTGCATTAATGAATATGATTTTACACCTCCACACAACTGGATGCTGCAGATGCCCATATTTACTAGAGGACAGCTGCATCTTTGTGGCTATTTCTGCAAGAAAGATAAATGCCTGCAAAGGCACCTCCTGCTTAGAGGAATCTGAAGCTTAGACAGTGCTCACTGTCACAATGCAAGGCCATGTTAGATCAAAGCTCAGAGCTGTGCTGCCTGAGCTCCTGGTGCCGTGCTCTGCTGGTGCTGCAGTGCCCTTGGGCAGAGTGCTGACAAACGCCCATCGCGTGCACATCGTGAGCAGAGTGCACTGGTGCTCAGCCCAGTGCTGGCACTCACAGACACTCACAAATTTCCATTCCATGCAACAGCGCTAAATGTTTTCGGCATGAAGCTCGTGCATGTGCAGTTTTGCATTGGAAACTGAAAAAAGTGACAGCCTGGATCTTGCTGCTCTCAGTTTGCCAATTATGGATAAAGATTGAAGGCAATGTGGAACGATATTATGGTCATGATCTAAATCCCACATAGAAAAGACGTGGTTACAATGGGCTTTGTTGCAGGCTTTAAATCTCCTCAAAGTTCATAAGACTTTCCTATACACACCTGTGTTGTACTATGGTCTCTTATGATTATTAAATCACTTGTAACTACACACACCTTGTTGTGACTCTCCCCAGGACAAAGGCTTTGCTCCAAGACAGAGTGCCTGGGATCCAAGTGCATGGATATTTTGAGGGCTGCTTTCATGGTTTGGGGAAGCAACTCCTTCAAAATAACACATTTTAGTGAAATGTGTATTTTCCTAAACAATTGGACCTAATCCTTTGTGCAAAGGAAAGCAAAAAGAATCTGAACATTTTTAAAAGAAAACTTCTTATTCTAAGTTTCTACTATAAATGATAGTACAGAACTCATGATTTGTGAGATTTCATATTGAGCATGCGACCTGTTCATCAGCTTTATTAATATGTCACAAGCACAAATTCTGACATGTATCAGAACCAATTAAAGATATTTTTGTACTTTTTATTTCTTGGAGACAGATTGTTTGAGTTCAGAAGGGCACACAGTATCTAGCAGATCTGGTAATTCATTCAAATATGGGAGTAAAGCTCTTCTTTTAGTTCTGGCCAAAATTCCTCCAAGTTTTGTACAATGGGTTTGAAAGCTCTTATATATTTAAAGAAAATCCTTTCAACTCACTCTAGAGTCCTGCTTTATGTTTCGTATTGCTTTGAACTTATTACCTCTTTGCAGTGTCTTGGAACATTAGTTTGGGAGCATTTAAAGCTAATGATTAAATGTATAGTGAAACAACACTTTGATGTTGCCAGAAGCAATTAATTTTCCCTATTTATACACAAAAGGTCATAAAAGACTGTGTTATGACAAACAAAATGATTCAGTGAATTCAAAGCAAGTTAACTGAATTCTAAAGGATTGTTACTACTTGGTGGAAAAAAGGTATCCATCAAGCCTTATCTTAAGTCAGAAAGCTGTGATTAGCTTATGGAGTTTTGAATGTTTTTAAAATTAGAAAAAAAATTATGGATTTGTCAGCTACAGAAAACCAGCCTGAAACGGGTTCATTCAGAATGAAACTTTCACGGAAAATAGCTTACAGAGTGTAGATAAATGAAGTTTATGAGCTTACAGAAGTCACTGAGACCACATTTGCACATAAACAGCCTGATTATTGTACGTTCCGTGCATAGATGCCTGTTGAACTTTATTGACAAATGAAAAAATGTACACTATATATTTTTACTTCCACATTTTTTACAGGCAGAACATCTCGCAATTCATTGAATCCATGTGCTGGAGACAACAGATAAGATTAGAATATCGTCACTCAGGGACTGGGACTGGAAGTCAGGTTCTGCAGTTTCTAGAGTTCTGTCTCCCTATGAGTGGCACACCATGCTCTAGTAGACAGGAGGGACCTCACATGTGCCCATGCACACATACACATACTCACATATGTGCATACATGTATCCATGTATTCTAAAATACATGGACATGATTAAACATAAGGGAATCCTACCCCTTCAGCCATTTAAAAAAAAAAAAAATTGAAAATAGAAAAAATGCAAAGAAGGAAATTACGATGGATTTAAGAACATAAAGGGTTTATGTTTAACATAATTAATTTCTCAGTTTCCACTGAACTACAGAAAGTTTCAATTTCAGGCTAAATCTTCATCTTATTTGTCAGTTTAAGAAATATGTTTGTTACACTGTCTGAGAGATACACAAATTCTGAACATGGTCCTGCACAGTAAAATTTCTAAACTGATTATGGTGTGGGAACTAGCTATCAGGAAGAGAAAAAAACTCCTATGCATCTGCCCAGGAAACATCTCCAAACTTTCTGATAAACTGAAGGCAATAATTTGGCTTTCCTCCTCCTTACCCTTCCCTGTGACCTTTTATCATCTTTTAGTCTCTTCAGAATAAAGCAATGAACTCCTGGTTTTTACGAGTTAAAACAATTTGATGAACAGAGCTTAGACTGTTCAACAGATAGATTGTTTGCAGACCTCCAGAGAATTTAGGGGTATTATTTTTATTTTAGAAATTACACAGTCCTAGCAAGAACTTTTTCTTTGAATGCCAGGATCCAAGTGAAGAAATAACCCTGAAGGTTTTTGGGTTCAGTTCAGTTGCATTTGAGACATACTTGGGAATGCAGCACCTCTGTATAGGGATGGCAGATGTGCAGTTCCCACAGAAACTCCATATTCTTCCCAAGAGAAGCTAGAAGTCAGGAAGATATGCCTGGTCACCTCAATTACCATCAGGCATCTGGGTTTGGGTAAATAAGTCGTGCCTAAGTTACGCAGGCAGTCAAAACCACAATATTCTCCTTAACCTTTGTGAAAGCGTATAGAGTCTTTGGGTGATGAGGAAGAATAATCTGCAGAATTAACACTAAAGAAAACAACTAACTGCATGAATATCTAGAAGGACAGCACAAAACACAATAACTACTTTTCACATTTTGGTCCATCCAAAGGAATTTCAAACTCATATAACACCTATACTGCGTATAAAAGTGAAAGAGTGTGACTTGAAATGATCTGAACAATCATAATCTAATGAACTGGTTCAAGTGAGGAGAATAAATTGTTAATAAGAAATACTGGGAGAAAAATCAGGCCTCTGTCCATAAATCTTGTCTCTAAAATACAGTTAGATGTTAAACTCTATGTTGGATTTTTAAGTGGAAATAATGTCCCTAGATCATCTTGTAGACATGAAAGAGCACCACATTTTCAGTTAATGGACTGACTCTTTAGGCTTTTGCATAGAAGGTGTTGTCTGTTTTAACAGCTTCTGTCTCTTTGACCATAAAACAAAATATTATTTTTTTTTCTTATCCATAGAGAAATATGAGTCACTAACTGTTAGATATATTTGGTCTCCTAGAAGCTATTCCTTTTTTTACCCCTTTAGATGTCACTGCCAATAAGCAACAAATGGACTCTTTGGGGTTCTTACCTAAGATGAGGGTGAATCAGGCTCCAGTTTTACTTCACTGAATATTTGATTATTTATTCAAAATGGAACAGCTTCAAAAATATTTTCCTTAAAAATGTTCAAACAAATCATCTTGACATTTCCAATATTTTTTTTTTGGCTGAAACAATTGGTCGAATCTGGTACAAATTTGCAGATAGTTTCCATCAACACGAAAATGCATTTTTGAGCAAACAAAGAATTCTTCCATAAGAATTGCCTGGCTCTAATCAGGGCTGAGGCAATTTTGCACATGCCAACCAGCAGAAAATTAGGTATTGGATAAGCAAGACTGGCGAGGATCTGGGTTCTACCTAAATCCCCTTGTGGCCTTCATCCAAAGTGATTAGCCCCAGGTCAAACAGAAAGCCTGTAGTGAATCAAGCAAATTAAATCCAACTCTCCTGAGCTATCGGATAATGTGCTAGTCCCGAGACCTCCCTTCTTGGAGGCTGGAAGGGAGGAGGTTATTAAATATAAACATGAAGTAACATCCTGATCTATGGAGGCCCCAGGCATTGTGTTCTGGAGAAGAGGCAGGGGATTATACATGCCCCTCAGCTGGACCTGTTCCAAGGGAACCCACAGCAACTGTCTCTGCCAATGCCAGGAGCTGTCAGTGTCCCTGAGCAGTGTTCTGCAGCTTGGAAGGCCACTAAGGAAGTGTCCCATTAGAGTAGAGGTCACTGACCTGCAGCACAGAACACTGCTTTAGTGTGGACTTGGAATTGAAGGGACTTATTTCCTTTAATATATTGTAGAGCAGAGTAATCCTCGGATTTATTTTGATTAGAAATCTGGATACCTTCTTGGCAGTGTTTATTAGATCTTAATGTAGCTCAGTTGGAAAGCCAGATATTTTGCTTTCTCCTCCTTTGAATCACTGACCATTCTTTTCTCTTTTAATGAATCTGGACAATTTTAACTGTCAGATTCTAATGTAACTCTCTGAATAAATTGATTGAATTGAAGCTAAACCCACCTCTGTGTTCAAGCTAAGAATGAGTCTGAACAGAAGTCTCCAGAGTTTCCTAAAACTTCAGGGAGTTTATTAGTGGAAAACTGATTTTGAACCGCTGAACCTGAAGTGACTGCATAGTTTTGGTTTCATACTGATGTCAAGTCAAAAGAAGATTAAACTCCCACTGCAGCTTAGATGTGACCCAAGGTGAATAAACTTACATCTGAATATTTCAGGGACACCTATCACTGTTCTTGGAGCTGATTATTCACTTCATCTTCCTCCTCCTTTCCACACAACTTTTTTTTTTT
>VYXD01015328.1:1082644-1145454 GCA_013397195.1 Hylia prasina
CTGAATCTGGTCTTAAATGAGTTGGTGCCTTAAGAAAAATAGAAATATACTTTTGTTGCAGGTAAAAAATTTCATTCCCATTAAAGCAGAAATTAATGCATGTCTGATTTCTCAATAACTGCCAGCTTCTGAAAATCATTGCCCCTATGTCCATCCATTTGTTAGATCTGCACACATATTCCCACCGGTAATTGCAGGAAATGCTCCCAACACTCTGCAATACTGCATGTGAGTATACAGGATGTCTTGGTGGTCTTTGGACTTTCAGCCAGAGGTTCTGAGGTATCAAAGAGAGAGGGAAGACTGGGAAGCTCAATATTTCAACCACACTCCGAAAACAAATGTATTTGTTGATAATCTCAACAAATATGTGTGCTAAAGTGATAAATCCACATGGAAAAACACCTTGTAGATGATTCTGGTAGAAACCTGGTTTACAAGGAGCTGAATTCGGGACTCTTGCAGACAGTGAGCAACCAGACTTGTAAAACAACACAGTGGTCAAAGACACCTGTGCAAAAGCACACCAGGGCTTAGTGAAGATATCAGAGGCAGAAACAACTTTTGATATTTGCATTTGGCTAGTGTATGTTCAGGAGGCAGAATGAAGATTCATAACCAACAGTCAAAACTGGTTCAAGTGCAGTGGAACAAATAATTTTTCAATCCCAGTTAGTCCCAGATTTATTTCTTCTTTCTCCCCTCTCACTGCTGGAAGGTGGCAGTTCTGCTCAGATGCTGACGTTTACTACCAGAGAAATCAGACCCATTTTGTCCTGACACAAGAAATAATTCTGTGTACACTAAAGATATGAAGAACATCCTAATCTAGGAATAAAGCTTTTTTAAAAGGATTTAGCTGATTTTCTAATTAAAGGAGAACCTAGGTTCATCAAGAAATCGTATTAGGGTAAAATCAGAGCAGATCTTCCTGATGGCAAAGGAACTGATCTAGATACACTAGCAGTTAATAAAAAAGTGACAACTTCAGGCCCCCAAATTGGAAGTTAATGAAGGAGACAGAGCTCTCCAGCTTCTCAGGGAAGGCAGTAAAATGCACAGTTCAGAATTTCACAGAAAATTCTTACTGGCTTAGTCATGACTTAACTGAGTGTGCTGGTTTGAGCCGGGGTAGAGTTAATTTTCTTCACAGTGGCTGATACAAAGTTGTGTTGTGGAACACAGGGTCGCTATGTTTTTGTTATTGCTGAGCAGGGCTTGCACAGAGCCAAGGCCTTTTCAGATTTTTGTTCTGCCGTGCTGGGGAGGAAGCTGGGGGTACCTGGGAGGGTGGGAGGAGACAGGTGACCCAAACTGACCAAAGGGATAATCCAGACCATGGGGCATCCTGCTCAGTATATAAAGTGGGGACAAGGAGGAGTAAGAGGGGACATTTGGAGTGATGGATTTTGCCTTCCCAAGTCACCATTATGTGTGATGGGGCCCTGCTGTCCTGAAGATGGCCAAACACCTTCCTGACCTTGGAAAGTACTGACTTAGTTCTTTGATTTTCTTTGCTTGGACTTTTGCTTTTGCTATTAAACTATCACTAGCTCAACTCATGAGTTAAACCATGATAATGAATAGAACTTCTGGGGGCAGAGTGATCATGGTGTTGACCATCAAGTTAAACTGAAGGTAGTCAAGTCCTGTTTCATATTTGTTACCCTTAATAAGTTGATTACTGAACACTATTGCAAAAATAGTTTCAGAGAGGCAGAAGTTTTCTTAGGCATCAGAGCATGCTTTCTTGCTAGCATCATAACACAGCTTTTCTGGGTTATTCCAGAATTGCCTGTGGCAAGCGTGGTGACAGGACTTTCAGGAACAGCTGAGGACAGCTTCAAAGTATTACTCTTTATCTTGTCTTTTACACTTTACTTTTCCAATTAGAATATTCATTTTCTACCATATTGAGTAGATTAAGAAATTAAAATGTAATTTTTACTAGCTACAGTGACAGATAATTTCTGTCACATTTACCACAACATTTAATTTGTTGGCATGGTTACCTTTTTGCTACATTGCTAACCATAAACAGTTTTTGCAAACTTAACAAGTAATCTAGTTGAAGAAAACATTTTGAAGTATCTGAAACAAGCTTAATTTATATCAAATTTCTTAGTTCCAGAATTTGTACTGCACAACCCAATAGAGTAATACTACAGAACAGTGTTGGATTCAAATCCANTAATATTATGACATTATATTATAATAGTATTCTATATATAATATAATTATATCATAATAGCATATATTTTCCTATGTAGGTTACACAAAGCATATGTGCAAAACGTTTTTATCTTACTATAGATACATATTTGTTTAATTTGAGTACTTTCAGGAGGACATTCTTTACTGAGATGGTGGTGAGGTGCTGAAACAGGTTGCTCAGAGCACTTGGGGACACCCCAACCCTGTCAGTGTTCAAGGCCAGCTTGGATGGGGCTTTGAGCANTAGAACTTCTGGGGGCAGAGTGATCATGGTGTTGACCATCAAGTTAAACTGAAGGTAGTCAAGTCCTGTTTCATATTTGTTACCCTTAATAAGTTGATTACTGAACACTATTGCAAAAATAGTTTCAGAGAGGCAGAAGTTTTCTTAGGCATCAGAGCATGCTTTCTTGCTAGCATCATAACACAGCTTTTCTGGGTTATTCCAGAATTGCCTGTGGCAAGCGTGGTGACAGGACTTTCAGGAACAGCTGAGGACAGCTTCAAAGTATTACTCTTTATCTTGTCTTTTACACTTTACTTTTCCAATTAGAATATTCATTTTCTACCATATTGAGTAGATTAAGAAATTAAAATGTAATTTTTACTAGCTACAGTGACAGATAATTTCTGTCACATTTACCACAACATTTAATTTGTTGGCATGGTTACCTTTTTGCTACATTGCTAACCATAAACAGTTTTTTGCAAACTTAACAAGTAATCTAGTTGAAGAAAACATTTTGAAGTATCTGAAACAAGCTTAATTTATATCAAATTTCTTAGTTCCAGAATTTGTACTGCACAACCCAATAGAGTAATACTACAGAACAGTGTTGGATTCAAATCCAAGTGCCTTTCTGCTTGGAGAGCAGCACTGACCCTTTGGACAGGATCTTGTTTGAAACTAAGATTTAGCAACTTAGATTTAGAGATAAGATTAATTTCATTTAATATATTATAATTATTTTATAATAGTATTATATAAAATATAAAATATNTACTGAGAGAGTGGTGAGGTGCTGAAACAGGTTGCTCAGAGCATTTGGGGACACCCCAACCCTGTCAGTGTTCAAGGCCAGCTTGGATGGGGCTTTGAGCAACATGTCCAAGGCAGAGGGTTGAAACTATGTGATCTAACCCAAAGCAGTCCATGGTTTGATGATTCTACTATACAGTCTTACAACTATTCTCTAGTAGAGCCTTTAATATTTTCCCTTGACCATGGTGGGCAGGAAATGAGAATATAGAGGTCACGCATCCTACCAGGACCTGACAATATCTGTGTATGAAGAGGCTGACAGCTTGGCTTTGAAAAAAAGGAATCAACTATTTAAGCAACTTCTAAAATAAGTTCTTACTCCTGCTGTAACTTGGGAGCCTTATCATCCCTCAAAGGAGGGCACAAGGAGGCTTCAGCTGAAGATTTGCCTTCAAGGGGAGAGTGTGGGACTTGTATTGTGAGGACTGCAAGTGGCAACCACTTCTGAAGAGAAAGGTAAGGCAGGAAACGGTGAAAAGAAGCAATTCCTCTTGTGGCAAGACTTGTTTAAAGGCAGGAAAAAATGAAATGACAACAGCTAGATCCATGGCAAGTCTATGTTTTGAGCTGAGAGGTAGATTTGTTATGGGCTGTCTCAAGCAAGAGGTTTTGTGTTGGGGTATCTGCAATGCCATAGCAATTAGAAACTGCTGTATCTACCCTCAGAGCAATTGCATTCAAGGTGTTTGATGTGTTGCACTAACAGAAAGCTGGAATCACAGCAAAGTTCCTACTGCTGCTCAGGTTTGGACGTGTATTGTGCTGTGGGTGAAATTCTTAACAAAAATTCTCTATTGCCAAGAGTGGCAGATGGGATCTTAAATGCTTGCAGATCTTCTTGACATCTGTGCCTGGATAATTGGAAGTCTAGTAGATTATTTTTGAGCTTCCAAAAGAAACCTACAGGTCTTCTGAGAAAGATCTCAATAGCTTTGACTGCAGTGGGGAACACTCTTGAGCACTGCTCAGAGGCCTCTGGGTGCACCAGCTCCATAGGAGCCACCTGTGTGTGAGACCCAGAGGTCTCAGATATTCTGCAGTCCTGATTCCCTGGCACTCCAAACCAACTATTACTGGAAATTGCATGTCTCAGGGACAAGGTGAATTCATGTGTTTGTAATCACACAGGAAAAAATGGCAGAATGTGATCCTCCTTCCCAGCTCCTCAGTATTAAATGATAAGATTTAGCCCTTTGTGAGGGGGCTTTATGATGCTATTTACAGTTGGTTTACTGTCTGTAAAGAAATTAGACTCTACTATTTATAATAAGCAATTTAGGACAGTAATTGTTCCTAATATTTTGCCCAGTTCTAAATATAACAATTTTAATGGGTACTGATTCTTTGTAATTAAGGAAAGCTTCATCACCATACTGTTGTTTTAAATAAAGGCTCAGCAAATGTGGATGTAACTCACTATTTGACAAAGACCAACTGCCTGATTAGGCAGCAATGTTAAATTTAAAACCAGGCAGGGATGTTTGACTTTATATGGGTTTTAGATGCATCTGCATCTCTGGAGAAAAGGCCAAAAGGCCTGGGACTGAGAGCAGTAAATCTTTAATTAAAGAACTGCTAACCATGCCTACTACATTTATAAATAACAAAACATTTATCAGAGCTTTTATCTTTTCTTGCAATCATCAGGCTGTACTAGATGTTGACAAAGTCAATGATTTATGCCTCAGATTTTTTTCATTACCAAATACCAAAGATGTTATTATCAGTGAAATCTTCTGCAACCTAAATCTTGGGGCTTTTGTTTCTCTGCCTAAGGAATATTGTGAGCCTTTCTCACAAGTCATTTTGGATTATGTTGGCCCAAGAGAAAAGATTAGGGCTGCATAATGAAGCTGCATCCAAATGGAAATGTTGAGTGGTTTTCCTTAAAAGGGTCAGTGGTTAAAAAAATAATAAAAAGGAAAAAAGAGCATTTTAAGGAATGTTTTAATTAATTTTAAAAGTTAAGATACCAGTTGTCAGATACTAGATTTGTTCATTATATTGTACTTAAATGCTTGCATTAATTTTTTTTCATTTCATGGCTGGTGGAAGGTTCTGCCATACATACATATATACATACATATGTACATGTATGTACATATGTACATGTTATAGATAAAACTTAGTAATTCGTGCCAATATAAAATATATGTGTATAAAACTAAGATTTGACAGCTGAAACCTCAGCGACAGGCAGGGGTTACAGCACCCCCTGCCCAGCAGCTATGGAATGTGGACTCATTACCATATGAAGGGACAGCATTCCCAGCTGTACCTCCAGGATGGTATACCCGGGCCCCACCGACACTGTATTAGCATGAGAAGAACCATGGCTTGGACCGGAGATGGCCCATCCACGGCACACCTGGGAAAATCCCCCCCTGAGACCGGGATTCTGGGAAACCCTTTCACTCCCGGAACAGCTTCACCACCCGGACAACCAGAATCAACACCAGGACAACCAGAATCAACATCACGATGGCCAGAGTATTGGGGAGCTCTTCACTATGCATCCTCTGCCCAAGAGGCGACATTGTCCGGAGCAGAGCGGAGAAAGGCGCCACCATGAATGAAATTAATCCAAAAGGAAAAGAGGAATCTCTGCCCCGGGCCAGAAAAAATGCATAAAAACAGACTGAATATGGACAATGGGGTGAACTCAGAGGGACACGCTGTCACAGAGAGGGGCAGTCCCGAGTTCACCCGGTGCTGACTTCCTGGGCTCGGCGCTGTGCTTTTATCGGAAATTGATGACTGTATCCCGGTCATTCAATAAAAATTCATCTTCTTAATTATTAAATTCGGTTTAATTGGTTTTTATTTATAACATACATATACATATACATATACATATAATTGTAAAGCTGTCATCACATTATATGGGCTGCATGGATACACAGTGTCCTACAACAATTCCAGTATTCCCATTATTATTACGTAGTGCAGTTAATGTTCACCATTACAGAGAAGTAATTTGAATACAGAATACTTGTGAAGAAAAATTATGCTTTTTTTTCTTTTCTGTGTGCAACCTTTTTCTCTTTATCAAAACAAAGTTCTGACAGGAACATTTGCTATCCTGCACTTGTACTCTCTTGCTTTGACTACCCGGTCAAGAGCGAGCTCTTAGGCTCATTCAGGAAGTTTCAATGTTTTTGATGCAACCACAACGTGTAGTTGGCCAGATCCTTCAGGGAATGAGAGGGCAGGTAGTATCTGGCATGTTTTCCAGATACTTCAACAAGTTTGAAGTTCTTCAGACCCAAGAGCATCCAGCCTGTAAGTTAATCACTGATATGTCCTCAGCTGTTGGTGAAAACAAAAATCTGTTGTAAATTAAGGTCCTTTTTTTCAATAGCTTTACGTGACTTTGCCACTATTAAGACTGGCTCTGATGTGAGTGTTCATGTTGAGCTTTAGAGTATACTTTTGTGTATGTTTGTAACTGACTGTTTCATTTGACTTTCATTATATCTGACAGGGAAATAAATGGCTGTTTTATCAAAGCCTGTGAATTCAGCATTTTTTCCCCAAATTTAAAATAGGCAATAACAAACCAGCTGAGATGTCAAACTAAACTTGCTTTATCCTGATACTTTTTTTCATTTGAGAGGGTGGAGTGAGGTGAAGAGATCATGAGTTAAAATTGATTTTTCTATTTTACACTATGTTAAACTCCCAGTAACCTCTAAGAGAGAAAAATGTGTATTTTCAATGTACATTCAGAAATTCTTGTCTTGGATATACATAATACAAATGAGCTGCAGAGAAAAGAATATATATCTGGCCTTTCTTCTTGTAACTTTGAGTATCTTGGAAAAAGACAAATTACTAAGAGTAATGAACAATAGGACTGTGGAAAGAAAATTTTCTTGCTACGCTTTCTAATAATTTCTAACCTTCTGTGTGTTTTTATTTCTCCTTTTCCTTTTTGTGCCTTTCATATAGGACTGTTTTGTTTTAAACCCCAATGGCAACTAAGCACCACACAGCAGCTTGCTCACTTCCACCCCACTGCAGTGAGATGGAGAATTAAAAATAAAATTTGTGGCTTGAGATAAGAACAGTTTAATAATTGTAAACAAAGTAAAATATAACAACAACAACAACTGGAATTTTAAAGGAAAGTTTTATTTGTAAATACAGTATGCTATGCTTTTTTGAGTGAATGACCAATATAACAATGAAATCAAATTATTATGATTTGCTTTATTGTTTGAAAATATTATTGTCACAGACATATACCCTGTCTTAATCTAAGCACTGTGTAGGACAAAAGAGAGTTCACTGATCTTTGAAAAAATATCCATGATGATAGGACAACAATCAAACACTCTCGAGATGAAGCATAATATGTATCAGGGACAAGAAACACCTCAAGACACTGCTTTCTTATTTAACACTGATATTGCTTGTCAGTGGAGGACAGACTCATGGAGAAATTTGAAGGATTATAAGGAGATTTTAACTGAGATATTGTACACATTATGAGATGTGAGAAGTCATGAATATGTTGGTGGGAATGAAGGTTGACCTCTCAGTAGCACTGCAGAAATTACAGGCATGAGAAAAGCTTTTTTTCTGCTCAAAATTAAAGGGGTGTAGGGCCCTTGAGAGAATAAATAACATAATAAGAAGCAAAACAAGAGCTCTTCCTTCAACCATTATATTTGTATATCAATCCTGACTTCTTGGCCTCAGGCCCTAATTTTAAAAATGGTTGAATAGTGTTTCTCTGCCACTTGGGAGAGCTGGGAGAATAAGTGAGCACTGACACACCGCTGTGATCCCAGCACCCGTTCATGTTGCCTTTACCAAATTAGGGGCATGGTACCCAGTCATCATTCACCCATATGGTTAAAATTTCAGAACCATTTTGTTGCAAGTCAACTAAAAGTTTTCCAGAACAATTCCTGGATATTGTGTGGGAGTTAAACCTGGCCCAGCAAGAATCCTGCATAAGCAGTTTGGATGCAGCCACTCGCTTTGGACAGCATGTTAAGAGTATGGCTGTGGCAGGACGGTGCCAGCTGGCCTCATGGCTGGAGAACATGGACCTGGCAGAGGAAAGAGGTTTGTTGTAGTTTAGAACCTGCATGCAACACTGGGGGCCATGATCACTGCCTGCCTCACTTACCCTGGCACACTGAGCATTTGGGGGAAACGCTGAGCTCAGTTTAAGGCAAATGTAAAAGTTAGGCAGAAAAATCAAGACCATCTGGCTCTTTATGCAACCCCTTGACATACCATCAAAATGTAGGTTAGGAAGGGCCACACACACGAGTCCTCTTACCTGAGGAGCACTGCAGCAGAACACACGAGTCCTCTTATCTAAGGAGCACTGCAGCAGAACACAACCCAACTCAGCATTAAGCTGTCTGCTCAGTCTTCCATATTTTCTGTGATTGCTCTATAGAATTATCTGTACTATTGTCACATAGTGGGTTTTATTTCTCCCTCTTTTTACAGAATGAAGCATCAAGGACTTCATTTATAATGCTGATAATAAGTGTGAAGCCAGGGTAGTAAGGAGGAGTGACACACAACACAGAAATACTCTGTATCTTTATCTCTATACTACATTGCGACATAATTGCTTTTCAGATTGTTGTGTAACATGATCCATAGGATATCTGAGGTGCTAAGGAAACACTGTCCCTGAAAGACCATTATTTACCCTTGGGGTACCAAGGGTACCCTTGGGGTTGTCTCCCCTTGGTCTTCCTCACCCCTCACTCTCTCTTTAGATCCGGAGCAGTTGCTCTGGTCATCTTAATGTTCTGGATCAACATTAATGATATCTTATTCCAAACTGGCTCATTTATAGGCAAAGTACTGATTGGGTTGACTTGCTGGAGAATTACAGACTTCTGTTGATTTCTTCTTGACTTTCCAGAGAATAATAGCAATGGGAATGACTCATTTTAATCATGAGGCCTTGAGAGGAGCATGATGACATTTTCACTTATACTTGAAGCAAACTGGGTTCAGAATATTTGGGATTTGTCCACTCTTTTTCATCCTTTTTCTCACATCCCTAGGAAGAGGCCTGCAAGAACTTCTCTGGAATATTTCATGTCCAGTTAATTCAGTGGGCTAGTTCAAAGACAGAATAGATGCCAAGCAACAGAAGCACCTCTAGGCAAGCATGTGTCTGAAGAAAAGGTTTAGAAAACTCCCTGTACTTGCTTTTGTTTTGGACATGCATTTTAGGGAGCAGTGTGTTTATTGTTTGGGGTTTTTTTGTTCATGTCAGTTGTGTGAACTATCCAGACAAATTAAATCTTAAATTAGATTTAGCATAAACTGTTGGATCAGACGATAAAGTCTATAAAGTCTGTGCTGGAGGTCACAGTTCAATAGGCTTCTGCGATGACCAGCGATGGACAGGATGTGTAATGGAAGAATTAGAGGAGGTCTGAGGGTGGGACTGAGCCACCACCTCGGTCCCTGTTTTATCCCTAAATTGAACCCTGTTTAGTGCTGCCAGTGGATTCTGAAGTATCACTGTGACTACAGCTCTTCAAAAGCTGGCCACTGGATTCTGTCCTTTGCCCACATACTAGAGTAGCCAGGGAAGAAAAGTGTTTGTCTTGGACAACTCCAGCAGCTTTCATGGTTGCTGGGACAACATGTTGTCACTTAACAACTCATAGTTTTGCCTCTGATTGAGTGATCTAAGAATAGCTTAAATCTTAAGTCTTAAAGCTTAAATAGCAAAATCTGTCCCTCTAGTTTCTACTGCACACAGGCCTGAAGGAGGATCCTCTCCTTCTGACAGCTTGAGTCTTCTTCTGACAGCTTGAGTCTTATGCTTGGATCCCAGTCAGTACTTATTCCAGGCCAGGCCTTTGGGCTTCAAGGCTTGAAATTTTATAACCTTGGCTCATGAGAGGAATCCACAGGATAAATCCATGTATATGTGTTTCCTGAGAGCAGATTCCTGAAGAAGCAGAGAGGTGCAGCATCTGGACCAGGCAGAGAGTTTGTTCAGCAGAGCCTGGCAGACTGCAACAGCGGCCTGGGTGTCTACAAACTGCCAGATTACAAGAGACCAGTCCACAAATTTGGCACTGAAAGATCCAGCCCCTTTTGTGTATTTACTGTGTTTCCCCAGCTGTTTTCCCCCCTCATGTTGTAATATGTTCCCCCTCAGTAACACACAAATTACTCTATGTACAAATGTGTGACCTGATCTTATGAGTCTTGTCCTTACCAAGGGTGAAAAAGAGAACTGTTAGCTGGGATATTCAAGAGCAGAGTACTCATGTGCTTCTCTGGAACTGTTTCAAAAGTGTAGAAATGGAAGACAGACACCTTAGGAAGCAGAAGTTTAGATTAAACCTCTCTCTGCATGAATTTTAAATAAATATTTGTCATCTGGTACTCTTCCTTCTGAACATCTTTCATTTTGAATAAATGCTGAGGAAGAGGAGGAGACAGGCAGAAAAACAGGGGTTGACTGGTAGGAAACACACTTATCAGGGATGTGGGAAAGCAAGGCTGGAAGGCTCATAGATCTAACTGAGTTAAAAAGATGTGAACAGCATTGGCAAGAGCAGCTGAACACTTAAAAGCAGGCCTCAGTGGCTTTTGAGGGCCAGAAGACAAACTGGCAGCTGGGCAGTGTTTGAAAGAGGGTAAATCTTCAGACACCAGCACAGCATGCATTTCACAGGTGAATTAGAAAAGGGCTGTGGGAGGCTGTAGCAGTAAGAAGAGTGTGAGCTGAAGGCATGAAATTCTCTGTGAGAATATTTCTTCACTTTAGCTGTTATTTTTATTGCATGTCTTGAATAAGGAGAATTGGGTGAAGAGTATGCTGGAAAAGGAATGAGCACGGAGAGTGAGGAACAGCTGGAGTATTTCTGACATACACTTCTTTTACTTGCCACCCTATTTATGGGGCTGTAGGAATGTGGAGGGGAAAAAAAGTTTACAGCTTTAATATTTCTTGTGAGCAAAATCCATACAGGATCCATATTGGAATGTGAGTGCAGAGAACAAAAGGATGTGTCTCTGTGCCAGTGTGTGATTAACTTGAGCGCAAAGTTTGTCTATACTATGATTTAAAGTTGCTGGACTCTTTTTCTTCAGTGCTTGATATATACAGATGTGCACAAAGCCTTTCCATCCCAAACATTAAATAAAACTTTTAGAGGAAAAATAACTATGCATTTATTTAAATGGATTGAGGGTTTGTTTTTAAAAGGTAAATATTTATTTAATTTTGTTATTCAGTGTTATAGGTACAGGTACAAGTATAAGTAGTTTTTCTTCTGGCATATAACCAAATATTTGGCAGAATGAAGACTTGTTCTGCCATGTTTAGTTGGGCAATGGAGGTAGAAACATTTCCTTGGTATCAGAGGAGATGAGGGGAGCAGAAAAACATTGAAACTTTTGCTCACGGACCTCTGTGGGATAATATACAAATCATCTTCATGTCCATGCTGCATCTCAAGTACATTTTCAGCTTAGTTCATGCTGAGACCATATGCTTCTGTTCCATCAGAAAGATCTGCAGCTGAGTTAGAAACAGGAGAAAGGTGGGTATTGCTCTCAGCTGGGGATGCGAGTGGAGAGAAAATCCAGATTTGGCACAGTATCTCACCTTTCTCCCTGTGTCTGATGTGAGATCACCATATAGGACAAACCCTGGTGCACTGTAAGGATACCTCATGAGATACAGGGCTTGAGAGATATGAGCACTACCCCAGAGCACTGAAGGTCTAAAGACCTCATGGCTGAACAAAGCCCGTTGTGATGTTCATGGGAGCTGTGAGAGATTCTGTTGAGAAGGGACATCTGAATGGAAGATTCAACTTGCAGCAGAATAATTTGGTCTCCAATTAGTATAGTTTCTTGAAATAGAGGTCTCACCAACTTTGCACTGTGGTTCCTCAAGGGACAGGTATGCCACCTCCTAATCAAGCTCACCAGCAGAATGAGTAAATACAAGAAATTTTACCTTCATGAGCAATTTCCATGTTGAGTCCTCATCATTGCAATCATAAGGGGATGCTGATCTAAGGAAATGCAGTGATAAAAACTTAGGCTTGCCAAAAAAATGTGGTTGTACTGAAAGCTCCTGCTTTGATGTGATAATTAGCTATAGAAACAATTCAAATTACTTCTGTAAGGAAAGTTTGCAATCAGCAACAAAAATAAATTCAGAGTGTTAGAGCTTTTTTTCATTCACTGTCCTTGAGTATTTGTGCAGTCAAAGATCCATGAAAAACTAGTTTCTGTCCAGAAGCCACACTTCATTTGTTCAAGAGAGAAATTTTGTTTAGGGATTAACTTGGTATAATTCTGAAGCACTGAAGCCAATAGTAATTTTGCAGATGATTTGCATGGGAACATGACGAGGTCTTTCCCAAAGACAAAGTGTACAATCTTGTGGTAGAATAATCATGGAAAAGACAAATCAAAAAGTTAAAATAGTACTCTCCTTAAGTCAAGTAATTAACCCATAACTCTTTGAACAAATCATAGGTCATATTGCAGAGAGAGGATTTTTAAGAGCTAATAATTTAGGAAAGATTCGCTAATTTGAATGGCTAGCATCAATCTTATGAACACCAAATATTTGATTGAAATTATTTACAGTGTTTTTCCTAGCTCTATAACTGATAAATCATCACACAATATAAATAATGATATTTAAATGTACATGTACAATCATAGTATTTATCGGATAACATATTTCCAATACCAGCACAATATTTTAGAATGCAAGTAATAGGATTTAATAAAATAATAGTGCATCAGTAGTGATGTTTTTGTATAGTTAGAAGTACTTCTATTCTCTAATACAATTAATTTTGCTCTTTATTTGCTCTCGGGATAAAACATTTACAGCCAGAACTGAAGATTAATGTAGGATAATAACACAAAACGGAGGTAAAATGTGGTATCAGTTTGTGTAATGGCATGTTACATGCAGCTGTTTTGAATTATATTACCTTTTTATTGATGTGTCCAGAATTTTTTTTCTTACAGCTTAAACATATGGGGGCTTTTAAAACTACCAAGTATAGCAAATTGCAGATGAATTGGTCCATGAGGATGGTTTAAAAAAAGTCTCTTAAGGTATATTGTTGAAATTTTAACATGAAAAACCAGAGGTATTGGAAGAAACTTTAACCTACTGGAATTCCATTTAAACTACTGTAACAGTAGTCATATTGTGCATATTGTCAGTCTATTGCAGCATTTGCTTCTTGATGGTCCTTTTACTAAGACTACTTAGACAATGCTAAGAAATAAGTACATTAATAGCTATTTAATGTACTTTTCAAAAATAATTTAGGCCTTGTCTTCCACGTTAAAAATTATGGCATTTTTACTTCGAATAACCAAGATATACATACAACCCTGCAGTAAAGTGGGCATTAAAGACAGGGTACTGCCTTTTAGGTAAATAAAAATGGTCTGGTAACCTTTTCCATGACATTTAGTAGTAAATCATATGTGTCTTACCTTGATTGTGTTAAAATAGTGGGCCGGCATTAGTTGCATTGAGATGTGGCTCTATGCTTGTACTAATAAAAGCAAATCCCCTCAAAAGGCATTCTGACTTACCTTCCAAACTGGAAGCCTGCCCATTAAAATGCTGTAGTTACAGTTATAGAACTATATAATTTACATTAATTGGTTTTCCTTTCTGGATTTTACTGGCTGCTGCTGTTTTTCTGAAGTTTCATTTTCTATAGGAATTACAGAGTTCTATAATGTAGTAAATAAATAAGATGTACAGTATCAGTAGAAGAAATGCAAAGTTCCAGACATTTATTTTCAGCACAAGTCAAAACTAATTTGTAGAGGGCAACAGATAATCCTTCACTTTACTACCAGTCCCAGTTCAGGAAGTTCTGTAGGTGCCGTGATATTTATGTCATCACTGTATTGGTTATTGGTGCTACAGGATTAGGAATTTCTGAGGGTTCCTTCCCTAATGCACAAGGGTAATGAATTTACAACATGAATAAAGGTGACACCTCAATTAATAAGATATGAAGCAATTTAATTTCACATTTTTACATTTTAAAGATAAATACATGCATCTTATTTTAGAGATGTAGAAGTATGCATTTCATAGGTCATTTTTAGATTTTTAAAAATAAAGAATAATGCAATATTTGTTTCTCAACCAGTTTGCATTACTCTGATGCAATAACCTTCAGTAAAAACTATTTTGAACTTCTCTGAAATGCTGCACAGCCAAGTGATGCATGATCTAAAACAGGCCAGCAACTACAGGATTCTACCAGAGATATGCTAAGCTCTGCATTAATGGTTGATTGCATGACTATCATGTCCCATTTGGAAATCTTTCCAATTGCCACCAGATTTCCAAATAGACAATAGAAGGAAGAAAGAGACAAAAATTCTGTCAGAAAGGTTGCTAAAAAGCAAGGTGGAAATGACCTGCTGTCAGAGAATGAGCATCTAAAACTTAGTTTAGCTCTGAACAAATAATTCCTATTTGTAAATACTGATCTGTAGCACTGTGGGAAATATAGAATCATAGGTCAACTTTGGGAAAGACCTCATCATGTTCCCATGCAAATCATCTGCAAAATTACTATTGAGTTGAAAGGAACCTTAATGTACAAAAATTGTATGTTTCTGTCCTGCTGACCTTGATAGTCCAAAAACTCTTGCATAAGACAAATTGGAAAAATGGTCTTTATCCCGTTTCAACTTCAGGGAAAATCAGTTACTGGGAAAGACAGGAAAACCAGAAGCATGAAGATTTATTGTGGCAGAATATGTCATAAAGGTATGATTCCTTTTATTCTGTAAGTTATTTGCAAAATCAAGAATCAGAAGAAGTTGTTTTAAAGAGACTATGCATTTTTGGTTTTGAACAGTAGGAGTGTGATTCATATTTATTGCTCTGTGACTCTACTTCTATGCTGTAGCAATACCATTATTTTAAGTCAGTGAAAAACTACAGTGACCAAGGGGCAGAACAGACCTGAGGATTGCATGAAACTTAACAGACTAATTCTCTAAGACATCCATTCTCTTCACCTGCTGAGTTAGGCACTGGGTCGAAAGACACTTGATAGGCATCCTTAGATAATTGAAAGATTTGCTGCTTTCCCTAAGCCCAACTTCTTCCTAAATTATATCTATGAATGGAGATGTAGCCATCTCTGGATATTTTCATATATCTGATATACAGGAAATGTCTGATATAAATGGGGTGAAACTCACTTTAAAAGTTATTTTCTCTCTTGGTGGATTATAGGAAAGGACTTAGATTTCTAATCTAGAGTAGATGAGAATAAATTATTTTAGATAATTGAAGATATGTAAGAAAGAAACTACTTCTGTTTTACTCTAGGTTCTCTCCCCAAGAATAGAAAATACAGTACAATTATAAGATGATGTAAAATTGGCAGTATAATCTGTCCAGGCTTTTGTTAATTTAGGCTATCCCATTATGTTCTCTGTGTAATCTTACTGAGAATTAGATTATTATCAGATTTATCCAGAAGACGCCTTTAAAAAAAAAAAAAGGTTTTACTTAATGTGCAAGTAGAACTTTCTTTGGAATGGAATGAATATTTTAAAGGAAAACACTTATTTCTACGTTTATTAGCCATCATTTAACATCTCTTCTGAGTGCTAAAGTTCCAGCAGGGTATGATATAAGACACAGAGCCTTTCTCAGTAAGGGTCCTTTGGTTGTTAGTTTTCATATCATATGACCATATTCACAGTAGGTATAGTATCTCAAGGATATCTGTGCCCTTCCTAGTTATACACAGCAGATAAGAATGACCTGGGAGGCAATGTGGACAGCTGACTGTAAAACATCTGTCTGAGGACACTGCCAAAAAATCCATTGTTGGCTGGCTGGCTGGCAGTTACACAAAAACATGCTGTACCTGTATGTCAAATACAAACCAGCTGCAGGATCACTGGTGCTGGTTCATCTGCCTAGCACACCACAAGCAATTCACTTGACTTATGATGAGATAGAGTTGAGTTGCGTGATGGAGAAACAAGAACAGTAAATCGGCTGCCAGTCAGCTATGCCTTTAACTGGGTGAATATCCTTGGATAACACAACCACATGTGCTATTGAGCTATTACCTACCCACAGGATCTTCAAAAGGTTCAAGGAAATGAACTACTGAAATTGTGTGCTGACTTTCACACAGTTAACTGATCAGAAATTAGCTTTTCAAAGGGTCAAGAAAAGCATGTGTTTGCAGCTATATTTACAGATATCTGCACCATTTTAATGATAGCCATTGCATCTGTTTGTGTTGGCAAACCCAGACCCGTCTTGGTCTGAGCTCTTCTGGATGGCAGTGTAAATCCTGCTAGGTTCTTCACCTCCACGGGATTAGAGGATCACAAATCACAGATCAGAGCAGAGGTCAAAGCCACAGTATTTCAGAGGTCTTAAATTGAACACCTCATAATCTCTGCTCCTGAACCCCGTTCAATTCTGTGTTAAAAGTTTGGGAAAATGCTTTTTCCATCTTTCTTGTGCTCAAATGTTAATCAATTTCTAACTAGAATCTATGAAATAGGTAACTATATTCTACTAGACCTCAATACAGTAACCCTCAGCTCAAAAGAGCGGTCAGTGACTCCAGGCGATGGTGAGAATAGAAACCATACCTTTTATTGCTAAAAATTGTTGAAGAAATATGCAGTATAATTATGTCTGTTCTAAAGGAAGCCATCTGTCCAGTTTCTCTTCTACTAAGTCACACTGATTGTGCTTGGAAACCAGTATGTATTTTATTTGCATATCATGGGATCCTTGTTATCTTCTAAGGATTTGGGTTTATGCCCTGAGAGTCCTAATCTATAGAACCTTTGCTATTTCCTTTGGGACACAACTCTTCTACTAAACAGAAAATGTTATCAGGAAGTTCTTTTCCTTTCACTCATATTCCTCTTAAATTTTACATTTTTTTAAACTAGTGTCTTTTTTTTCTTATTTTGGTTTGGGTACAGGTTTTTATTACTCTACTAAATAACTCCTGTTTCATTAACTATGCTCATCCCTGGAATGGACTCTTCAGCTACTGCTTCCCTTAGCTTTATATGTTAGAATTCTTAACATTTTAAAGGTTAACTTTTCTTTCCCATCCTCCCCTTAATTTTCACATTGTGCCTCTTTATACCACCAGGCTAAAGCCAGGGCTGAAACAAGAATTGTTGACATACCACGAGTATTTATGATGTCTGGAACTTTCTGAAATACTGTGAGAAAGCCCATTCTTGTGAGATTTCCAGCTCAGTCTTAAGATTCAGATAAGATCAGGATAACGCTCCAAACTTTTTAGTGATATTTATCCACATCTTCTGAGATTTCTTCATCCCTATTAAAAAGAAATATATATTACATAGTATATGCTTCATTCTGATGCATTTTGTCCTCCCATACTTTTTCATCTTATATCCCATTCAGTTGAGTTCAATGTCCTTTAGCATCATTAGTAAATTGAGACAGATTTATCCTGTTGTTCTTGAAAATCAGATAACAAAACACACAAAAAATTGTAAGACCATACTCAGGAGAGATCCACTTTAGTTTTTGAGATGATAAGCAAGTCACTGTCTCCACTGTCCCACCCTGGCTTCCTACTCAATTCACACTCTTGCACAGTTTCTTCTGTAGCTCTGATGTCTAAACTTCCCCAGCTTACTAACAGAACAGAACTTGGCCCATAGGAATCATATCTATCGGATTTTGGCAGAAGACACAGCAAAAAAGACTGTTTTTATAAAAATGCAGCACAAAATGAGCACCACCACCCATTCTATGTCCCATGTTAGCCCATCTATAGTGAAGAGGCTGTGATTGTTTTCCATTCTCCCCCACTGCACACATCTGGATAAGCACTTATGAAAATCAAAATCATGAAAAAGTCCACATTTTATGCCTGCTTAAGCTATCACATCTCATTGTGATGCCTGGCACCATATAAATGTCAGGTGTAACCAACAATATAGGTGCGTTCATGAAAATCACCTTAGTCTATTTACTTTTTGATGGGAAAAGATTCATTTTGGAAGACAAGACCTTCAGGATAATTGACAACTAAATAAAATTATGTTTCATTTGTGTTTGCCACCATCACTATGCCAGTCTCCTGTGAGGAAGTTGTCTGGTTGCTTTCCCTTTGGCTGTCACAACCATTCTTTCAAACCTATACACTTTTAGAAACCCGAATGTTTTATGATCTCTACTATTTATTCTTGGCAGTTTCTCTCTGTCCTGAAGAAAAAAGGAAAAAATTAGCATATTAAGTATCTTTTTGTGTCTTGTTCCATTTATAATACTTTATCTTATCTCAACTTCCAAAACTGATAGGAATTGTATACCCTGTATTCTTATTCAGGTGCTAAAAATTATTAGAAGGGCCTAACCTGTGTATTTATACACAGGTGATATCTCCCACAGATTTTCATTGAAACAGATTGGTTCTCACAAAAATAATTAACTAGCATAAAAAATTTCAGCTGCCTTTTTTTTTTTTTTTTTCCCCAGTGGTACATTATACATTTGTCTGGTCTCAATAGCATCCAACAGATTTTGAATATTAAGTGATGAAAGCAGGACCTCAAAATGTTTGAATGTTCAACTCAGAAAAACACTCAGAAATCTGGCTGCCTGGCATATCTGCTAAGTCTATAAAATAACATAAGAAGAAATTTAATGTCAGCAATGTTTACATGAAATCTCTGGTATATTGCAATTCTCACTAGGTTTATGCAGTTCTTTTTTTTTCTCTTCCTCTTTCCATGACTCTTCTTTGCCTTCATGTTGAATTTAGGAATTTGCAGCTGTTTTTTGGGTGAAGGTTGATGAGAGGAAGGGGGTTCTTTCTAGGCTTGATCCTCTCAATCTCAGACCAGACTGTGATATGTATAAGAATCCTTTTTTTAAATTCCCATTCATCTTGAGGAAAAAAAAAAAGAATTAACCATTTCAGCAGAATCTTTATTGTCCTCAGAAACACTTTGGTATAGGCTCTTCATAGGTTATCTTGTTATCATGAGGTGACATATTAACACACCAATTTCTATGTGTCCCCATCAATTTTGGCATTAACTTTTTTCTAAGGCCCCAAACCAATTTATGGCCAAAAAATCCTTTGTAGTTCAGCTCCAGAAGAAGCACATGGTTTAAATGCCAAGTCTTTTTTAAAGGTGATTTTTCTCATATGTTCAAAACCATGGCTTGGACCACATCTACAGAGAGCAATTTGGATTCTGTTAATAATGAAGAAAACACATAAAGGTTTCTCAATAAGAAAGATGCTGCAGACACGTCATGTACACTCCTCCAAAATGTGGATTGGCCCTTTATTCACCAGCCTGATGTGAAGTTTCTATATCGTGCTGCTGCTTTGTCTTGGTTTCATCTTTCCACTCCTCATCCACCATTTTTTGGGACACAAAAGAGCCCAGCCAGTAGAGTTGGAGACAAGGGCTTGATTTGCTGAGAGAAGAGTCATTTAGACTCCTGCTGGAGACTGCTACAAAGGACTTCAGAGGAGCAGTAACACTAATAGGCCACTTCCAGTGAGACAGTGGAAGCTTAGGAAATTTAAACGGGTCCACAGTTTCCAGAAATGAATTCTCTTTGTCATAAATTGTTTCGTGACATAGACACAGGTCTTTATTTAAAGGATACGGGTTTATTATTTGTCTGGGGTTGCCAGTGTGTCTTTACTCAAAGATGAAATTTTATCTGGTTTTTGTACTAATTCAGGACAAATACAAAAAGAGACAGTTCTTCTACAGCTGTGATAAAAACTATGTAACATACTGCATAGGAACAATTGCACAAGTAGATGTGGGGATCAAATTTAATTAGTAAGCTAACAATCAATTAGTTAACCACTATTGTTTGTATGAGAAAGGGGTCCAAAATCCTCTGTCAGACCTAAAATATAATGTGCAATGTCTCTTTTTAAGGACACGAGTAAAAACAGCCCATGGTCCAAAGAAAAATCACAAAATTATGTATATAAAGTAATTGTAAGGAAAAAGATATGAATTATAGGAATAGCAAAATCCCCAGTCACTGTGGGGAAAGCATTTAATATTTAGTTGTTGTGGTTGATTGCACGCCCATGGGTTAGCTAGTTCTGTTCAGTTTAGCCAGTGAGCACAGGTCAAAGAGAAGGAACAAACCACAAGCACATGTATATTCATCAAAATGGGCACTAATGTTGTGTGTCATATAGAATATTCCAATGAAATCATAATTAGAAAAATATGTTCATTTGATTTCACTAATTTTCTGACATACCTTTGTGCCAAAGCACTGTCTTTGAAATGCTTTGTCATTATTCAGAACTGTCTTTTCCTCTATCCACAAGTGAATTGACACAATCTTGGTATCAACTAGATAGTTCAACATCTTCTGATCTGCTGAAAGAACCAGAAATTTGAAATAATCAGCCAATAGTTTTTGGCCTGATTTCCAGAGAGGAGCAGTGAGCTGTTTATGTCATGAGGGAATTCTTTTTCAATTCAGGAGTTTTGTGCTGGGATGACTTCTAAGTAGGATATACAGTTCTTTAGCAGAGACTGAAAATAACAATTCCTCAGGAAAAAAAAATCTATTTCTGTTTTTACAATTTTAAAGTGTAGCTTCATGTTTCACAGTTAACCTTTATTCCAAAACCTCTATTTCACATGCTTCAGTTTAGGTTAATTAAGTAAATGTCTACAGTATGGAACCACCCAATAATTGAATACACACATTAAATTGTCTGATGTGCCTTCAGATGTAATTCGCATATCAAATTCTACATAAATTTCAAATGCACAATATTAAATTCTGACTACATAAAACTCTGTATATGTGCCCACATGCATTGTGTACACAGAGTAAAGAATTTCTAGTGTATGGATGCCTATCCTCTACTCAGAAACTTCTGAATAAAACAGGGCAAGAGCAAAGCCTCTAAAGGATTTCTTGGACACTTGCTCTTCTTCCTTACTAGGATATAGAATTCTCGGTTGGAATGGGATTAAAAAAATAAAGAAGTATAGTGGATATGTATTATAGTGGATTTACATTGTGCACATAGAACTTGTTGTAGCAAAATTGTTATCAAAGAGGAAGGGATTGCAGGTTTGGTTTGTTTTATTCTTTTTTTTCCAGAAGACAGATTCCAGAATCAATTAATCTTCTCTGAAAGTTCATGCAGCAGCCACATATACTCACATGTGTGTGTTCTGTCCTCTGCTCTCCTATGGCTCCTCCTGGCTCCAGTATGTGCCTGGGCTCTGAGAGGAACAGCCTTGGCTGCTCCTTGATGAAAATGCAGTCTTAAAGGAAGCTTAGACCTGGTTCATTACTAGCCTTGAAAGAAAGAAAGGATTTACATCTGGAAATTGCAGAAAAGCTGTAATTCACGCTGAAGATAAAGTTGGATGTATAACATGAAAAGAACTGGAAAGTTTGTGTTGTTTCAATAGATTTCTCAGCTAATGTATGGCCTGGTGTAGCCAGCTGTACATAAATATATATACACACACATGTATGCACATAGATACGTGTATACTTGTAGACATTACAAATCTTAGAATGACAAAGTCAGTCCTGGAAGTGAAATTCAAATTAAAAAGACACACTTTTGTCCAGCTTCTCACTGTAAAATATAAAGAAAAAGAACCTTCTGAAGTAATGTCTTTCTCTGTTACCTATTCGTAACTATATCATTTTATCATTATTCCACCGTATTCACTACATAAATGTCCTCATTAGATATTGACTCTAATAATGTTTGGAAACCTGGAAGGAGAAATTTCTGACCTTGAGGAACTAAGAGTTCCAGAAAGATTATTAAATTTGGAGAACAAAATCATTTACAAAGTAATGTTATGGCCATGTGTAAAATGTTCTTTTATAGTCCAACTGAACAGTAACACCTCATTTGCCAGCACAGTCCCTGAAAAGCTGCCTCAACTGTAAAGAAATAAAAGTCATACCAGATCCTGCAAAGCCAGAGCTTAACTCACTATACAAATGTGTGCTTAAATATAAAAACTTACAAAAAAGTTCCCAATCAGACATGAATGTATAGGTCTTGATACTGAAAGTTTAATAAGGTTTTAAAAGCTGTTTTCTATGAACTGGTAGGAAATGCTCACTTTAGGTTTAATGACTTTTCTCTAATTAAATTTTCCATAATTTATAGCAGATGAAGGCCCCTTTACTGTGTGATTATGCCCTACCTTGTATCTATCTAAACATTCTTTTGAATTATCCAACTGTTAAACTATTTGGTGTCAAAATGTTTCTGGATTGGTACTTAGATTTTTTATGTTTCTTGCTTAACATTGGTTTGTAGTTTCTCTGTACATAAATACATCAACCAGCATTAAGAATGGAGCCTTTATCTACAGAAGTTGCTTGGGGAGTAACTTTCACTGGTGCATAGGACAAGAAAAATCATTGTTTTCTCTTTGATTTAAAGAGTTGATTTATAAAGGTTTACTTTTAAAGCTTCTGTTTCAAATGTGCTAACTCCAGAGTTTTTATGTATTGCCCAGATTTACTTATCCATGTTTACACTCTGATTTATAAACTGCATGCCTTCTGACTCAGCAGGAACCTCTGATTTAGTACAACGTATTAAAAGTAGTTTTTGTAGTTCAGTATTTACCTGAATTCAGAGAAATTACAAATGAGTGAATGCACAGTTCTTGTTTCTGTTCTACTTTGGTTTTCTCTTTTAGAATTTTTGTAGAGCAGAATATACAAGAGAAAAGTCACTGTGAGAATGAGGGAATTTCAAAAAGTAAACCAAAGCCCTCCAGTAATTAAAGTTTCTGGGTTTTAAATGTCAGTAAAAGTAGGCTTCTAAATCACCTAGCTACATTGGAAAATACTACTTTTTACCTCTGCAGTTGAATAAAGCCTTCTTCTATGTATTCAAACAGATGCACTGTCTGAGCTTCCAATTTGCTTCTGAGCCATCAATATTTTGCAGATGGTTTCTCCAACTGGGGTTATATATACACCCTTAATTCTCATTATTGGCATAAAAACTCCCTGACAGAGATGTCTGGGATGTACGTTTATGTTAAGAGGTTTAGAAGAAATAGCAACGAACTGCCCAGAGTAGAGGCAATACCATATTCTCTGTTTTCTGCCTATTAACCCAAAGGTACAAACATAGTTACTCAGAACATTAATTATCTACAATTGTCTATTTCTCTTTCTGTTTACTAAATAGAAACTTCAGATCTTTAGGATCTGTTTACAGTTTGATATGTTCTGTAATATGAATGGCTAAACCAGCTTTTGGGGAGTAAAACTTTCATTAACCTTATATGAAAATCCTTACTCCAAAACATTAATTCAGTTTTAGGTCACTCATGTGTGAATAGAAAAAAAGCCATAACAAAACAAAACCATAAGTTCCATTCTTGTATGAGTTATGCTGGGATTTTTAAAAAAATTTCATTGTGTTCCTGGTCTGCCCACATGTCCCCTGTGATGCATTTGCAGACAATCTGAGTGGGAATGTGCAGCCAGGGCAACTGTACAGATAATCAAGGTAATTTTGTTGTAGCCAGGAACAAAGAATCAGAGAATCATTTAGGTTGGAAAAGACCTTTAAGGTAATTGAGTCCAGCTCTTACCCTGGCACTCCCATGGTCACCACTAAGCTTTGTCACTAAATGTCACATCTCCAGGGATGGTGATTTCACCACTTCCCTGGGCACCCTAATTCAGTGTTTCACAACCTTTTCAGTAAATATTTTTCCCCCAGTATTTAATCTAAACATCCACTGGCACAACTTGTCCTACATATATTAGAAAACAGGCTGTGTCCCTGACCTTTTTAGACTGTCTGAGACTGCCATCACTATTTATTACTTGAGTGCTGTGTGGGCAGCAGCAGTCACAGCAGAATCAAAGAATGGGGCAAAGGGAACAAAATCCTTTGCACTGCAATTTTTCCCCAACAGATACAGAAATTAAAAGAGAAAGCACGTTATGTGTGAAAACATATACGGTTAAGCAAAATTATTCAGAAATTAAATGCAACAATTTGGAGATATCACATGTAGTGACAGGAAAAGGGGAAATGGCTTCACATTGACAGAGGGCAAATCTAGATTAGAGATTAGGAAGAAATTTTTCCTTTTGAGGGTGATGAGGTCCTGGCAGATGTTGCCCAGAGAAGTTGTGGAAGCCCCATCCTTGGAAATGTTCAAGGCCAGGTTGGCTGGGTCTTGGAGCAACCTGATTTAGTGGCAGGTGTCCCTGACCATGGCAGGGAGGTTGGAATGGGATGATCCTTAAAGTCTCTTCTAATTNTCTATGAAGATTCCATTATGATTCAATGATGATTCAATGACTTTAGGAATCATAACTTAGTTTTGAATGTCAGCAATGAAATTTTTGGAAAAAAAAAAGAATTTTTGAAAAAAATCTTTGTTTCATGCAACATTTTTTAAGAATTATAATATATGTAGGAAATATTAAACGAAAAAATATTTGTGTTTTTAAATAACATTGTTTTGACTGAAAATTCATCTTAAAATGTATTTCAACAAGTTTTTGCAACTCATCGGTGATCAGTTTTTTCCTCCATCTTCACTTGAATAGCAGGCCTTTCTAGATCATGAAATCATAGAATGATCTGCGTAAGATCTCTTTACTAGTTTTAGCTATTCAGCTGTTTCTAAATCAGTCCCTGTCCTTGCCCATTATATTGAATACTGATGAGGGTAGAAGCTGTCACTTCAGCAATAACACACACCCCATGTGCTGTTTAGAGGTTTTTTCCCTTGGGGATGAATGTTTAAATACCCTGGAGCCAAAAACTGCTTTGTGGATAAGAGACATCACTAAAAGATGTTTTCCACCATATGATATAAGCTAAATAAGTAATAATTCATTTTGTTACACAAAAATACGTTGCCCTCAGGTATTCTTCCAATCTTTTTTGCCTGCTCGTACCACACTGTTCATCCCACCAAGTTTAAACACCCAGATACTAGACCTCATCAATTCTTTTTCAGATTGCCACGTGCAAGTATTTCAAGTGCATGAGACTTGTTTACCTATGTAAGTTACTTGAACTCATTTTGCGCTTTTTAATGCGCAGTCATCAAAAATGGGTGCACTTACAGTAAGAGAACTCAGCCCCTCAGCGCCGGAGGATGAGGCCGAACGTGAGAAAACATCCCCATCTAGCGGCGTTCCCCAGGCCGGGAACACCCCGCGCCGTCGGGAAGGCTGCCCAGGAATCGGAACAGTGACATCTCTGAGCCCTTAAGGTTTAGCTTTCATGTTTTTCAGATTCTGTGCTGCCTAGGGGTGTAGTTCTGAGCTTCATATTAAGTGCTAGTAAGCTCTTCACAGAGTAGGGAGACAAAACAAATCTTTTTCCTGCTGAAGACCAAGGACAACGACTACAAGTTTTCAGACCCCAAAGCACAAACAGCAGACTGAAGAGAGAAACAAGAAGGATGAGACCTCACAACCCGAAGCTGTAATTGGACAATTAAACCCCAATATGAAAATGGACCAAAACTTATAATGATGTGACCGGTCATCAATTTTTGTGACCATTCTAAGTCCACCTTGGGGGTAGCCCTGGTCAGGCTCTTGTCCTGCCCAAGGTGTACCCTAAAGGCATTTAAATAAATACCTACTTTATTCTCTAATTCTGCCCAGTCTCTGTCAGCCTTCCCAAGGCATCATCTCAAGATACATTAGTAATGCTGCTGTACCTATGTTGGTATAGCTGGTAAGAGTTTCATGTGTAAGCAAAACCCATAATGAAAGGGAAAGTCCCATGACAAAACTGTGCATTGCAGTGTGACCCTTCAGGTGCTGCTCCAACTCAGCCCACAAACTGGAAATTTTAAAAATGTAATGCTTATGTCCCACTGTTCTCTTTTTGAAGTGTTTTGATTGTTTTCAACAATTCAATCATGGCTTCACTTTGTGAAAAAAAAGACAGACTTCCTCAGAATTTCAGATATCTCCATTTAGAGAAATTGGCCCACCTGTCTCTTAGAATGAACTAGAATGAACTCAGAAGATTATATTGGTTGAAGAACATGCTAAAATAAATGAGAATTAACATTAGAGAGTTTTATTGCAAAAGATTTCAATTATTAATACAAAAAATAAAGGAAAAATAAAGCAAAAAAAAAAAAATAGTGCATTCAGACTTGGGTTCTGACACTCCTTCATTTCCTTGAAACATCTTATCATACTGATCCACGATGGCAATCCCTGAGATGCTTTCTCCAATAGGAAGCAAACAGGAGCAAGAGGAATGGTTTCCTAGTCTCCTGAATTCAAGGAAATTTTGTTGATTTTTCCACAGTGTGAAATCAAAATTTGCCCTTGGGTACCAGAGAGATGCCTCTCTAAAGAGCTAAGTTCATGTTGACCCTATAGACCCCTGCACACACACTGAGAAAGAATTTTCTACTTCAGATAGAAAAACACCTATTTCATAAACTGTGTTGGTGTTTCTTAACACACAACAGACACACCTATGAGAGAAAATCAGGGAAAACATGAAGTCTTCTCTATTCCACAGTGGGACAGTACTAACAAAATTCAGAAAATGCGATTTGAAAGATATAAAGTTACTTACCGACAGGATAAGTCAATGTCCAGAAGTACATGAAGAAGCAAAGGCTGTCTCTCACTGTGTGAATGTGTAAACCCATTTACTCACACTTCATTTCTTAAATATTTTTGGGGGGTTTATAGTTCCTGGATCCTTTGGCAGGATTTATAAAAATTAAAAATTAAGCATATTCTGTTCTTTTTGTGTTTCTGTTAGCCTTGCTGAGTTCACTGTTCATATGTTGTTGATTAAACATACAGTCTTTATGATGTGATCTTCTTTCAAAATGCGCATTTCACACAGTCAACCTTTCAATGGACACTTCAATATACACTTTATGGCTCTAAAGTATATATGTTCTCCACAGAACAACATTAAACAACCCATTCTTTGCAAACTGAAATTATTTTCCTGAATGTGTTGCAGTAATTTGGACATTTCCTACTTTAACATCTTTAATAAGAAACATCAATACCAACAGTTAAGGAGAGGGAAGGAATTTTCTTGTCCAAAGACTGCCTAGGAAATAGTTGTCTTAGTCAGTTTGATCCAATGGCCCTAAGCACTGAGTTTTTTGGATTCAAAATCTGGATTCCAGTGATAACAGGTCATTATTTACAGTGCTCCTGGAGCTGTGCAACCAGTTTAATAATATTGACAACTTGTTCATTAAAACTGGAGGCACTTTACTGGACTGTGTAATCCACCCTCAGCAATGTGACTTGCCAATAAGTTATTTCAAGTTGGGTTTAGTTGGTGATAGGTATCACTCTTTATTGCCAGAAAGTAAAAGTCTGAGCTCCTTGGAGACATCAGGAGAATTTTTTCTTGTTTCTGTGGGTTCATGATTTTATCTAGAAGCTCTTATCCTGAAGTATATCATAGACTTTATATGTCTTTTTTCAAAATAGAGAGATATAAAGCCATTCACAGAGACATAGCTTAAACTAATTTACTATGCAAAACAATACAGAAGCAAACAAGGGGGCTTTCAAAAGGTCTTTTGAAAAAGCTTTAGAAAAATTTTAGAGTGGTGGTTTGCTGTTATGCAATTGGATATGAATTTTCATAATCTTGTGTTCAGCCTGTGGCCGATTCTGCTGTAAGGACATAGAAGTGACAGGAGAGGGCAACAGAACACAGCCATGACCCAAGAGCTGGAACAAATGTAAGGATTTTTAAACAAGCTATTTGTATGCTTGGCGGTTTTGCAGTATTCTGCTTCATTCTGGCCATGCCGATGTGCCTGACTGAAGAAAGTGTTTAATTGTAGCCATTAAATTGTGAGTAGAAAGCCAAGAAAGATACTAAGCTTTGTGAAGAAATCTAAATTCAAAATTTGATAAGAAAACTCTACTAAACTCTACTCGTATTTATCTTTTGTTTCATTTAATTAAAGGAAACATAGGCTCAGGCTTACAGAAGAGGTACTAAATCCCTATTCTGTACTTTTTAATTCTGAGGAGAATGCATCTTGGTTTACTTTGGAAGAATATTTTAACACTCTTTGTCTTAGTTTTGGCCAGAATAGTTAATTTTCTTTGTAGTACCTGGCACACTGTTGTGTTGTGCATTTAGGATAACAGCAGTGTGGATGAAACACTGATATTTTAGTTGTTGCTGAGGGGGATTGCACAGAACCAAGGCCTTTTCTACTCCTCACCTCACCAAAAATGAGGCTAGGAGTGCACACACAGCTGTGAGAGGACACAGCAGAGAAAGGTTACCCCAGATCATCTGGGGGATATCCCAGACCACACAGAATCCTGCTTAGCATTTAAACCAGGGGGAATGTGGGCCAGGGGCTGTTGCTCAGGAAAAGGCTGGGAGTCAGTCAGTCAGTGGTTATAAATTGTTTTTCATTTGCATCACTTATTTTTCTTGGGGTTTGCTTCTCCTTTTTGTTATTTTCTTTTTCACTTATTAATAATATTTCTGTTATTTTTGTAATTATTATAATATTTTATCTCAACCCACCTGTCTTCTCACTTTTGCCACTCTGATTCTCTCTCCCATCCCATCCTGAGGGGCGAGCAAATGGCTGTGGGGAGCTCCTAGTAGCCCACTGTGGTTAAAACGTGAAGAAATATTTTGAACTTTGTTGTCAATGTCATTCCCTGTTCTTGAGATTGTTTTTATTTGTGTGCATTTTCCCCATCCCCATGATAAAACTCCTGCATGTCCATCCTGGAATCCATTGGTATGCCCTTTGATTCCGTGCTCATGCAGAAGGGAGACAATCTCAAGGCCTCTGTGGTTTTGCTGTGTAGTAATGTTAGCTAAGGTCCTGCTGCAGGTGCTGCATGTGCCAAGCTCAGTTCGGGCACTATCACTGCTGTTTGAGACTAATACTGACCCTTCTGTCACTGTTGTGCCTCTGGCATGCCTATTGAATAGAAATGGCCAATAAATTTCTCTTGTAAACTCTGGTGTCTGAATTTATTTTTATTTTCTTCAATAAGATTATATGTCTGCTAACCACTAAAGAATATTTATATACAATGAGGACTCACTCGACTAATTTGGGATCAGGAACTGAAATTTTCAGTGCATAAGGCTAGCGAGGAACTGTTTGGCTATATTGTCTGTGGTACTGGCAAGCGCTGGAAGACCACAATTCATAGTTTTACGGTGTTCTAGTTTCCCTCAATTTCATTTGCTGTGATATAGCTATGAGTCAAATTCTCTAAAAAGAGTGCAGAGCAACTCTGTTACTTGGGGGAAAGACCTTTTTTTCAATCTGCCACCCCTAAAATAATGTCTAGATGACACTTTGAAGTACTCATCTTGAGCTATTCTTCTAATCCTTGATTTGGCTTTCATCTGCTTTTTCAAAACCAGGTCCAGTTTACTAACAGTAGATTCCTTTTTTTCCCTTTCTCTTTTTCATTTTCCTTTTCTCTTTTGTTCTCTACTAGATTTTAAAGTATTTCCTCCTTTCATCTTTTTTTTAACTCACTCTCTAGCTCTGTGTGTGCAGTTGCTTTAACCCTCAGGATCTCTTTCTAGAAAAGCAAAGGCAGAGAGAAGCCAATTTGTGTCAAAAAGATGTAAATCAATCTAGTCTTCGGCTTCCTCCCAAGGTACAAAGTAGTCAGTCATTTGAAAATTTGCTCAGTGCTTGGTTCAGTACACAAAAGTCTTTCCTTGGAACGTAGTCCAGAAGCAGGTCATGACTAAAGATTCACATTGTGGACTTAGTCTTCCGAAGATCCAAGAAGTTTTATCAATGATTGCTAAAACTGAGGATGACACAGCATGATTCATACACATAATGACTTCTGTCTTTTGGGATCTCATTTGTGTCATTAATGGATTCCCAGATGTGTGATTTTTAATTACCTCAAAAGGCAAGATATGCCAGCATGTTACCCAGTTCCCTCAGGCCAAATTGCTTTGATGTGCAGCAGTGAATTTCCACTGACTCTGCTGAGCAGAATTTTGAGAGTGTGGCAGCTTCATGGGCTGATACTCATCACTCTCATCTGAGAGTTTTCCTGAACTAATAAAGTTACCAGACAGTCAATGGAGGAAGTCCTGTGAAAACCTTGTAGAAACAATACCTCACTGGTGCTGTGATAAAATCACTCCTTATTTCTCATAGAATTTGAAGCACCTGAAGTAGATATTCCATGCACTTTTCAGCTGTATGGAAATATATTTTGAAGGAGTAGAAAATATGTGTCTTTTTGAGACACACAATCAGTACCAGCCAACACTGTCTAACTTTAGTCTACCTCATTGAGGAAGAAAGAGTTTAGTCCAGCGCTGACTTTGTAAGAGAAGGTGCAGACAGATTTATAGAAGCAGCAGCACAGATTTATAGAAAGTGAAAGACATGCAGAAGGAGTAAAAAGATGAGGATTCTCCCCCAAAAGAGTTAGTCAAGACATTGCAAAAACGAAAAGAATGGTTTGAGTCTCCTTTTTACATAATTGTAATCCTTTGACATAACATTTTCATTTCAGCCTTTTGAGACAGAAGGTAACACTTTTACTAGCTGCTAGTATTGGTCACTTTAGACGATACATTCACCCGGCTGAATAGACTTTGCTTCTTTTCTCAGATAAAGTCTAAAGTCAAACTTACCTTTGGTAGAGGACCTGAATATAAAACAATGATAGAAGAATTTTTCAAGGAATAAAACCTTGGACTGGGGAGTTCTTGGACTGGGGAGTCTCCTTTCCTACTCTGATGAAGCCAAGGAGACATGAGTTCAGCAGGGTGGTAGCTTGTCCCTCCAGCCTTTATATTTATTTAAACAGTCAGGTGAATGGGTCTGTTCCCAAAGATTCTGAAGCAAAGGGGGAATTTCTTTGAGGTCTTCAGGGTATAGCTCATCTTTCCATGGCAGACATAACTATCCTGCCACACTTACCCTGTCAGTTTCTGGAATAAGCAAGCAGATACTTTTCCCACTCTCCTTCTATATTTCCAGACATTAACATTATGTTTTCACTTCTTATAGCCACTGCAGGATGGAGTCTGACAAATGAGTTATGCCTTTGGTGCTAGCTGACATCCAGCTGAACTTGCTACCAGAATTTTAACATGGTCAGCAGCAGCAGCATGCTGGTGTGTTTTGCAGCAGTTCTCAGTTTCAAGCATTTAGTTAGAACACTCATTTCTCTGTCAATGGCAACAGCAAGAAGCAAATTTTAAAATCTTGTGTGTTTCTAAAACCAAATCAAAACAAAAAAGCCCCAAATTACTAAAAAGCAGCACATCTGTGTACATATGAAAAATTACTGAAGTCAGATTATTGCTGTAGTGCCTCATACTGTACAAAGTATTTAGAAGCAGCTGTTGGTCCTGGTTCAGGGAAAGGTAATTCTCTTTAGAAAATCATTTACCTCTAGAGGTGACAATAACAGGTCCCTGTACAGCAGCACTCTCCCAGTTTTGCCAAGGTCCAGCATCAATTTAACAGTTCCAGGTCACTGCCTTTTCCAGATTACAGTTTCTTGGCAAAATAAAAAAAATACCTAAAATCTCAGAATACAGAGAGGAGGACAGAAATACTGCCAACAGCTTTTTTTTTTCTTCTTTTTTTTTTTTTTTTTTCTTTTTTCTCTCCCCTTTCACTATATCAGGCTCTCCAACAGCCTGGTTCTTTGCTTCATTAGCTGAATGACTGCTAAGTAAAATCTGATTTGTATTTGAGAAGCTGCTTCTCTCTCATCTGTAGATCTTCAAATACATTTCAGACACCCAAGTGCTATGTATAGGAGCAGACATTGATTATAAATTTTTGTTTTGAGTCTAGTCCATTTTAATTGGTTTGCTTGAAGTTAAACATTAAACTTGAGACTTCAGAGAGGCTGTAACATAAACCCAGGAGTATCTGAGAGAAATTAGGGTTGTCTTTTCTTTGTAAACTATTTTTCAAGGGTCTGTAGCTTTGTGTGGCTCACAGTTTATCATCAGTCTCAGGACATGGGCAAAGATTCAGGCTGGTTGTCAGAAAAAAAAAGAAGAAATTACAGAAAGAAAAATTTGTCTTCTGGCTTATCAGATGTGTTCCCAATGCCAACATTTACACACACTGCTCTGAGGAACTGTTTGTGTCCTGCTGGAGTCGAACCTGTAAACTTCTGGGAAAAGGAGGATCACAGTGTCCCAGCTGCAGGACCAAGAGTAGAGGGTGGATGCCTCTGTTGGCCTTTGTGTTGATATTTGTTTAGAGTTACATTTATTCATGCTTCTTCCTCCCCTTCTATGCGTCCTCCATGGAGTATTTACTTCTCTTACCAGCTCACTCAGATGACTATTGGTGTCTTTTCTCACAGATGCTCAAAATTATGGGTTGAATTGTGGTTTAGACATTAATCTACAGACCAATGTTCATGTGCTGAAACAGCATGGAAAGAAGAAAAAGAGATCATAGATATTCATTAATATTTCTTGGTTGCTCAGTAGGACTTCACTTATCACAAAGATAAAAACAAACTAGAAAGGATGTTTATCCCAGTTATCAATCACAAATCAAACATCACCCCTCAAATACAGAGCAAACATGTTGTAATTAACTACTAAGTCTGTAAGATTGTATGCTTTGATCATTTAATAATGATTCTGAGGTCCATACTTCACTTTTGTAAAACACTAACTACACAACAATGCTGATTTAATAGCATTTAAATCAACTGGTTCTATGGCCAAAAATGATCTGCTGGATTGCAATATAGTGTTTCAGAAAGAAGAAAATGAGTGATTGCAATTTTATTTTCTCTGAGCTCTATGAGGAGACTTTATGGATCAAATTAAAGAATTATTTGACTTCAATTTTCAGCAATGTAATTTTACGATAACTAGAATTAATGATTGCTATTTTTAAAACCAACAGGATAAAACCCTTTCAGATATCTTTAGTAAAGTTCTCCTTTAATAACTACATTAACATAATAAGTAGACTTGGTTCTTAAGACTTAGTGAAAAAGAACAAGGCAAACAATAGGAAAATGGAGAAACATTAGCTGCAGCACGTTTTATCATGGTCCCAGAGAAACTAGAGGGATGAGGTTACTTGAGTCCCCTTCTGAGACCCAAGTGGAAAGGTATCAAAAGAGGAGTAGAATAGGGATATCCTGAGGTGGATCGATGTTATTATAAAATGGTTGGAATTGCCAGTTAAAACCATAGGTGAAAACAGGCATCAGCAGAGGAAAGCAGAGACTAGTTAAAGATAAATCTATATGTAATTAAGAGTCACCAGAAAGCTAGTCTGAGATCCAATACATAAAATAATTAATCACCAAGCTTTTGACAGCATCGAGAATACATGTGGAGTTTTCTACACATCTAAGAATGCTCATTTGCTGCTCAGAAAGGCTTAGTTTGAAAAAATTGGCACTGGACTAAAAGAAAAAATCAGGATGGTGTTACAGAGTTTAACCTGGATAGGTGCAATTCCTAAAAGCAGAATATCTGATGCTTTGAATTTATTGTATTATGACAGATTGCTTCATTTAAATGTAATGCTGAGAAAAATGAAAATTAGAGTTCAATAACTGTCTGAAGTTCTGTTGAGGGACTTTTATGAGATCCTGGTGTGATTCATTGTTCTGACTTTTATCACAAAATTGGGCAAAACGCAATACAAAAAAAAAAAGTTATACACTAATATCTGAATATCTTTTAATGTGGCAGAAAATGCTATTTCATAAGCAATTTGACATCCTTAAGGTGAAAAGAATAATTTCCCATCTTATACCAATTAAGACATTTACTGAATACATTGCAATATAACTTTGGACCTTCTGTGTCAGACATTGATGGTCTCCTTGATTCCAGTCCAATTACTTGACAGAACTACATATAGAAATATTTCTGCAAAAATAGAAAAATTAGAAAAATTTCCCTTAACACTCAGTTCAGTGCTGCCTTAAATGCAGTTTAAGTCATTGTGTCCAGTTTGCGCTAATGAGTGGTCACCCTTTTTCAAATAGCACTAGGAAATTGTGAGAAGAGAGAATGATTTTTTTCTCTCTGGTTATAATTTACCCATTCTTCTGGGAGTGACATGTTCCATCAGGGCGTCATGGTGAAAAATATTCAAGTTTCAAGGTTTAATCTGAATATAAAACATTCAATACATTCAGATACCCCCCTTCCTGGCCAGTTTTGTAATGTTTTTTAGGCAGCTGTCTGCCAAGCAGTGTGAGAGGACAAGAAATGTTTGGATGTGATCTGGTGCAATGCAGGGTCTGGAGGAAGTTAGTTGGTAGCAAAAGTGTATTGGTCTGCAGTGATAACTTTTACCTGTTTCTTGGCATGTGAGAAGACAGGTCAGCTGCTCTTAAAATATCCCAAACCTGAATCAGCAGGTCTAAACCTGAGTCTAAAATTTGCATCGTTTCTCAGGATGGTATGCATTTATATAGTTATACCTTACTTTAACCAAGATGAGCTTGAAGAAGGGAATTTTGATGGAAATGGTTTCTGTGAGAAAATCTCCCTTTGCTAGCATAGATGGAAATACACTCTCAGAGCTTGCCACATCCAAGGAAGACATTATAGTAAAAGAAAAGTAGGATAAACTGGAGTATAGGTTAAGTGGATATGGACTATCAAAATATCTCAAGTACTCTGGGGCAACGGCAGTTTTTATGCTCATTACTTTTATAAAATATGCCAAAAATCCTTGATTTTTTCTTGTGCAAAACAGGACTCCCTCTCTCCTTCCCTGCCCAAACCCCTCAGTTTTTGAACCTCCCAGATTTTGAAACAAATGGTTAGTTTTTGTGGCCAGCTATGTGCAGGGGAGGGGCATGCAGATCATAAGCTAAACAGTGTTTTAAGTTACAGGGATCTCAGACCACTCAGCTAATACAGGGCAGAGATTTACTCTCCTTTTACCTGTGATCTCACTTCTAGGAGCTAAGACATAAACAAAGTGTTTGAAAATAGAATGCAGTAGGGACTATGGTTCAGTCTGTTCTGTATCACACTGATACAGAAAACCCACAACTTCAGTGACTTTTACTTCTGTAGTGGTAGCACTAGACATTAGTCTTTAGGAGTAGAAATAAAGTGTGATTTCTAGTAAGAGATTACAGACAAAATTGAAAGCTGAAAGATGATTTTACATCAGGGAAAAAAACAATAACTGAAGTAAAGGTAAAATAAAATGAGACACTTAAGTGGAATCAGTCAAGCAAGAGTATAATATTAATGGAGATTGAATTTTGTGTGGGTTTGGCTGAGAAAGTTCAATTAAGAAAAGATTAATGAATTTTTGAGTGCCTTTTTGTAACACACATTCTTTTCCTTGCTAGGGCAGCAGGGCTGATCTCAAATCGTGAAGAAAGCCACTCATAATACTTTTTTTTTATGTGATGAATCAAAATCTTCACTCTTAGACTAATGACAGTTTTCTGAGGTGAGCAAATTACAGGCATTAGAAGTGTCAGAATAATCTGCAATATTATTTGGTGCCTGTAATACAGAAGGAAGAACCATTCATTCATATATCCCCATTAGAATTCTTCCTGAAGAAGGATTTGGCTCCAGCTTTTCAGACAAGTAATTTTTGGGATGTAGCATTGTATTGACACATCAATTTTCTATTTCTAGTAGTGCATATTTGTTGCATGTCCATTTAGACAGAGAAATTTTGAAGATAAAAACAGAACTGGGCTACTGGCTGATATTTAGGAACGGTGTATACTTTTGACTTTGAACAAAAATCTTGACATCCTGGATGTCACTGAAGTAATTTACTGAAGCATTTATAACAAGAGCAGGCAGTAGAGGGAAGAATATAGGTGTAGATATGATTCTTCTTCTGCCATTAGTACATTCTTCCAGCCCAGAAGAAGATTGAAAAATCATTAAGGGAACATCCTGGTGTTTGAATATCATCCTACAGATAAATTTCAAGCTCTTGTGACTTAATTTTCAAGGTGTAATTTAAATTTCTTGTTGAAAACCTCAGATATGAGGCAGCAAATCAAGATAAGCAATTCAGAGTAAATCCAGACTCTGTTCTGCCTTCAGTCTCTATGCTTCCTTTCAAATGTCCAGCCTTCCCTTGGCTCATTACTTCCCCTCATTACTTCCCTCCCTTTCTGCAGCTGCAGCCCCTCCAGAGGATCTGTTATTTACTCTCCAAAACCCTTGCCCATGTGTTAATTCTAGTTATTTTGAAGTATTTTGCAGTCTACTGAAAAAAAAATACTGGGCATTGAAAGCAAGTTCTAGGTAATATGAGTATTCTGTGGTAAAATGCTGCAAAACCATAGTGATTGCTGTAGTGTTCAAGGAATGACTGAAACAGCAAAAAAAAGCAGTAGGTATGCTGAGTGAACAGAGGGAGATATGACAAATAAAACAGCACAGAGAAATTCCAAAGGCCACTAAATGACAGCACTTCTGACACTGACTATAAATAAAGAAAATCTTTTCAGACATCTTAGATAGGTAGATTGTTGCACCAAGAAATTCTGGGACAGCAGAATAGTGTAAGTAGTCAGTGAGCTGCTCAATCTGAGTTACAGGTTCATTTGCAGTTTCCAGGATACATTTTAGTCAGGACAGTAGATATGAAAGCTTCCAGACCCATGCTAGCTATACTGGAATTAATTGAATGTCATTGTGTGCAGGGCTGTGATTTTTTTTCTTGCAGCTTCAGGCAGTGTTTTATATTTTGAAGCAGTGATCTTTAAAGCGAAGTTCACATCCAATGACCTATGGGCAAAATATCACAAGTGAGATTGTCTGAATTGCTGGTTACCTTCAGACAGGAAATTAGTTTGAATTGAGGCTAACTAGGAAAATATATTTTCATCTGCTCACCAAAGCAAGATTTTAAGACGTATCCAAACTTCTAATAGTTACTTGAAATTATAAAACTGACATGGGACACAACTTCTCCTTTTACAAGTAGAATACTTTACTTTCAGTTGATATAGTATTAAAATGTGGTTTCTCTATAGACATAGAACCATCTTTTTAGAAGTGAGATATTGCAGGAGTTGTGTCACACCTGTGATAAAAGGAAGGGTTTGCTGGCAGGGTTGTTCATTTCCCACCTCTCACCAGCACTCTGTGCTTTCTAATGCAGTTGCAAGATGGGCTTTTTTCTGAAGCCTCCTACACTGGAAAGGTTTTATTTGATTTCTGTTTACAAGAAAATCATTTGTTTACATTTATAAAAGTGATTTTTATTCTATTTCATAGAAAGCAATTGGATTTCTATAAGCATATTCCTTGAGTGACTTATAAGACACATAAAAAGTTGACATTTATTCTGATCTATCTGCAAAATTTGTTCTACAAATTAAGCCGTGCTACCAGTCTGTCTACTTCATTAGTAATGTTGTCTTTTGAATTCTAATATCAGTGTAGAACAAATATTTCAGTCTTCCATTACAATGCAGCCTAAACAATGAGGGGAAAATGGTGACAGACTATTTCCCTCCTATGCAGAGAGACTGTCTCACAATAGTCAACCTTCTCTTTGAGGATGCTGTTCAGGTGATATATTTTGACGTACTTTTTTTGTTTAATAGTAGAAGATAAAAGTAATTTATTACTTATGTGTCATTAATAGGTTAGAGCCCAAAATAAAATTATCTCTGCATTCTTCTTCCTGTTTTTAATTAAAGCAATAAATGTAGACAGGTAATGTTCAGAATGAATCAGGAATTCTTGTGTTTTAAAATTAAAATTATGTGAAAGAAATGAAGAGTCAGATGTTGTTTGGACAACATTGTGTTTCTGAAGCATCAGAATTTTAGAAAAGGTAAGGGAGAGGGGAAAAAAAAATATTTTCAATGCACAGAAAAATCTAACAAAATTGGGAGAGTTTTTAACTATACTACACTCTTGGATCTGTCGGTGTGTAGAATCAAATTGGACTCCAGAGAAACTGAACCACGTGGATAAATCAGAGCTGTGTGTGATCCTCCGGTGGGAAGGCCACTAAACAATGGAGGCTTAACCATGTAGGACACAGTGGCAATCAGGTACAAGTGAGGAAAATTTCTTACAAGGAGAATACATTGAGTAAGTAGAAGCCAAAACTGGACTTTGTTTCCTGCATTTCTGTTTTGTTTGGATTCCACGATTTTAGGTCCTTTAACTGGACCCACTGCAGAGCACTCAAGCTCTGCTTTTGCATGTAACTTTTATTGTCCATAACTGCCAACATGGATATGCTTGTGATGATTATAAACTCCTTCAAAACAGTTAGAAAATAGCTTTTCTTTTGCTTTCTGAACCAATTTTACTGCACAGAAAAAATACAATTGAGAGACTTCATAACAGATGCAGCAGAAATGAAAGCAGTTCATATTGGCTCATTATTTGATTTATTATTCTAAAAACCACTTCCAAAGACAACTTGTAATGTGCTATAAAATAACTTCCTAATGATTTAGCTATGTTTTACTGTGAATAATTAGGGGATCCTTCAGTTTAATTGAAGCATTTAGGAGCTACTCCTAACCTTGAAGATAAATGTAAAAGAAGTTTGTACATTCAAAATTCTGCATGTCCTATCTGGGCAAAGGAGAGGCAAACACTGTAATCCTAAATATGATTTGAGAGGTATTTTCTACTAGCTGCAGTTAAAGCAATATGAAAATAAAGCAATTTTTAGTATGAAATGAAAAAGACAATCCACAGTTAGTATAAAGTTAGTAAAAGAATTTCTGTAATGGAGGAGAACATGATAGTTATGATGTTTAAAAGTTTAACAATAATTAGTCATTTTGTGATGCTTTATTGCTGGAAAGAATAATTTCTCCATTTTGATCCTTGTATTTATGCTAGATTATACCCACTGACAATTTAGCTCATATTTCAGAATTAAGTTACAAACCATTTATTGTGAAATAGTCAATGTATCATTTTTCTAATTTCAAAGACAATATGATACACTTGTGCTTTTCCTTGCCTTGGAGATTTGTGCAGTTTCTAAAATATAATAAAATACATTTTTTCAACATCTGTAGTGTGCACACTCAAAAAAAATTGAGCAATTAAAAAGGTGTGACTGAAATAAATAAAACAGAAAATCCTGATACTTGGGTCCAATTCTGTGTATGTATCTGAAACAGACTGACCCAGGTGTCTGCACAGTTGCTCCTCTCATGTATTCCCACTCCTCTCTTTTCTGACCACAATTGCCTCTGGATTCTGGCAGACTGCAAGTGAACATGAGTCAGCAGCCAGCCCTCACAGTGATACAGAACAAGGGTACATGAGGCAGCTTTGGCAGGAGGATAGCCAAGAGTTCAGGGAAAGCTTTTATTCTTCTGTGTCTGGCAATTAGGAGACCTCACTTGGAGTAGTGTCCTGCTTTAGGCTCCCAAGAGCAAAAATAAAGTATCCTCACACTGAAGCTTTTCCACAGAAGCTGTCAGCCCACGGGATAAAGCATCCGATGGATGGGGAGGAGCTGCAAGAGCTGAGCTTGACTAGCCTTGAGACAGCTGAGGGGGGATTTTGAGTTCTTTTTGGCTTGCTAAAGGACAGGTGGGAGAAGGTGAAACCAGGCTCTTCCTGGAGGTTAACAGTGAAAGCACAGGAGTCATTGAACAAAAATTACAGCAATGGGAGAGTGATTAAAAAAAAAAAGTTTATGTTGGAGGTAGTTGAACACCAGACCAGACACTTAGAGAGGATCTGGAACCTCAATCCCTGTTAAAATTCAAATCTTGGCTAGAAAAGACACCCAGCAATCTCATCTAATTTTGAACGTAGCCGTGGCTTCAGAACAGATGTTGGACAAGATGACACCTGAAGATGCATTTTAAAGCCAAATTTTTGTATGATTTTAAGTATCTAAAGATTTTTAAAGTGCTCACCACCCCCTCCCCCTCTCTTCCCCCACCTCCTTGGGGATTTTCCCAGGCAGGAAGAGTTCCTTAAGTATTTGCAGTTAATACTTCTGGGGAATTTTGATACTATTTTTTTGGTACTCTACATTTTAGTTAAGATTATTCTTATAGTCTCACTGAAGACTGATGGCCACACTCAGAGACATTTGAAAAAGGACGCTCAAGGTCCCAGAGCATGGAAAAAAACTTTTGAGGGGAAAAACTGAGCAGTTCTAACTTTACCAGAAACTTCTTTTTGTTTTGGCAGCACCTAATCTGGAGATAGGAACATTTAAGATAGAGCTCAGGACAAGAAAACCTTGTCCTTGGTAAGCAAAGATTATGTCAATGTACAAAATGGTAGTTTCATGAGAAATATGTATGTTTCTCTTTTTACTAGAGGTTCCCATTTTGATTGCTGTTTTTTAATTTTAAAATTAATTTTTTTAGATTTTTAATTAATTTTAATTTTCTTGTAGTATATCATTGCTAAGGCAATAAGGCAATAAGAAATCTGAAACTGTCCAGAGAAAGAGTATAAAGTAGCAAGGGTGATCACATCTCCTGAGGGAAAAAGCACTATGAGAGCAGAGAGGAAAGCACTATAGGGAGGGGACAAAGCTACATTTCCATGGCATTCTTTGAGACTTGAATTTGTGTTCTGAAAAGCTTTTTGTATGTAAAATCTGTATTGACCATTAACAGGACAAATGTAAGCTTGAAATGGGCTTCAACTCTGGCCTTTTTTAATTAAACTGTCACTATTAACAGATATAGTCTAGGCATTATAGGTAAAGGGCAGCTCTTTATGAGAACATTTAAGTATGGCAATTTCATTTTCTCTGGAATGTACTGTTGCCTCCAGCTGTCACTTGATTTATAAAGTGGAAAGCATTATCTGGCTAAAGAAAATTATTGTGCATTTTGTTAGCAGAATTTTGTTATTATGCATTTGGAAATGCAGCATGAGAATTTTAGTCATTGGTATTACAGCAATGAAAATGTATTTCTTGGTATTTTGGTTACATCTGAAATTCTACAGCGTATATGAGTTTTAGGGGAATTACAGTATATCATTGTAATTCTTGTCATAAACTAGGATCTTATTGTATAATGGTAAAATTTATCCCAACCCTATGGAATTAGCAATCTAAATATTTCAGTGTGTTCTTTTTCTCTTCTTCATCCTAGAAATGTCAAAGAAAATTACCTATGAAAGTACAAAATCCCATGTGACAATTACCTACAGAATTACTACAGTTGAGAAATTTTATTCAACTCAATTAGATTAGATGTACTGAGGGCAGGGGCAAAACAGGATATTTACATATCAAAGTTTAAAACAAGCAAACAAACAAAACAAACCCAAACAAACAAACAAACAAATCCAAAATCAAATCAAAACAAGCAAAAAATCCCACATACAAAACCCAAAAACAAAACAAAACAAAAAAAAACCAAACAAACAAAAAAACCCAAAACAACAAAAAAAACCACAAACCTTGCAACAACACCTAGCATCTCACAACCACAGTTCAGTCTTCTAGTCAAGTTTTCTGTCACCTCTTATCTGTGACTGCTTTATATCTTTAGATAGTGATATCTTCAGGGCAAGGGCTATGGCTCCATCTTTGCATGTGGTTGAGTGACTCTGCAAAATGCGCACTAGGGAGCAAGTCGTATTTGTTATTTAATTGCAACAACACCTTCAAAGCCCATCTGTGATTGTAGTCTTACTGAGTTAGATAACACACAAAATATGAGTGAGAGTGTGTAATTGAATTTTTGTCATTAGGAAGAAGTGCCTGGAGGCAAATAAGTTGTCCTGCTGTAGAGGAGATGGCAGTGCTGGCTGGCAGCTATTGCAGAATAAAGGTAACAGCTGCTCTCTGCCTTTCATTGGTACTTGAGAAGAAAATGCATCACAATAAAAGTGGATCCAAATGAGGCTGCTGTTTAATTGCTTTTATGGAAAGGTAGTGTTCACAAGACTAAAGTATAAGCTGAGAAGATTTTACTAAGACAGAGAAAGAACAATACAGTAATACAATATAATAAGGGGTGGCATAGATTACTGCTGCTTGCTGTAACTTCTCAACTGCTTCATACAGTGAGGGTCAGAGGGCCCTGCTCAGACCCCTGACACAACAGAGATACAGAAATACATAAAACAAGGCTGTCAAGGTGGAAGAGCAGAAAATTAACTAAAAAAATCCAATGTCTCGTGTCTGTATTGACATCTTGGTTACACTCTTACATGGCTGACTGAATGACCCTGTCTTTCTGAGGAAGACAGATATTTCTGTTTTCAGCTGTTTTATACCAGGCTGATGACATGAAGTTTATGTCTCACCCTTCAATGGATCACTACAAGTGCTTCAGTTAATGCTGAAGTACAAGATGTTCTCTGGAAGTGATGGGTTTATTAGCTCTGTAAGCTGTGTGTGAGGAAATACTTGGTTTTTGGATTGGTTTAAATTTCTTTTGTGTCTGCAAAAGTAAAACCAAAGCTGTAACACTTAACCAAGTAGTCATACAGTCTGTAACCAGCACTGAAATGCACTAGCAATGTTTTATAGAGATAGAAAAGTTGCTTCTAATCTTCTGGCACACAATTTAGCATTTCATCCTTCTGTTTCAAACAGTGCTTACATTTTGCTTACTAAGTGATCTCTCACTGCATGCAGATGTGTGAAGGAATAAATGTCATGTGCTAAAACTCAAAAAGACAAGTACTTTTTACTTTTAAAGCTTATATTTCTAGACCTACTCTGCAAGGAGAAAAAAATAATTTATTCTCCAAACTGAATCAGAAACATGCTTTAAACTATATATTTCTCAAAGGAGAGGACTGTAAAATAGGCTTTTAAACATAAGCTGACCTTCAAATAACTTACAGGATCATGACCTACAGAAACAAAACCAGTTATCTAACTAGTCAGCAATGAATAATTTCTCACTAAATCACCTTTAATGAAATCTGAGAATGAAATGGAGAGTTAAATTCTCCATAGGCCTCAACAATACTACTGCAATTAGTCTAATTTTTTTTATCTTGATGCCTTTGTCTCAGGTCTTAAATTCACAATTGACCTGAGCTGATTTTTTTTTTTTTGTGGCTGGAGACTTTTAGGAGGAAACACTGTATTACTTGCTCTGTCCCTACTCTTCCTTAGTCACCAACATACAACTGCTGTCCAATATTGGATCTTGAGACAGAGACACACTTCATGTGTGGACACCTGAGCAGCTGTTCAGATGCCTATCAGAGCTGTCCAGAATGCAGTCATTAACATAATGAACAGCACTGTGAATACAATTAAGTTTATTAACATGTCAGGTCAAGAGTGGATGATCTCCCTGCTTAGGTCTTCTGAATTATTATGTTGTTATATTTATCTTAGTGAGCTATTACATTATACCTTATAAACAGCATCGGCTTGAGCAGTGATTTTGAATTATACTTTGCTATATATACTTATTCCTTCTCTCCAATTTTCTCTTCCAACTGTTTGATGTCTTTTTTCCGCATACTTTCTTGCCTTTTTATCATGACCATCATAAAATAAAATTCCAATCATAAGCTTAAATGCTTCTCAAAGTAGAATAGAGCCAAGCAATGTGCATAAAGGATAATGCAACATTGTGCTGATAATGGAAAATACTGAAATATGTGTGTGAATAATCCTTCTGTGAATAATTTAAGTGGAAAAAAGAGCTTAATATGACTGGTGTCCTTTTTGTCCCACAATGACACCTGCTTAACATCTTCATGGCAATTTTTACTAGGTGACTTTGCCCGACAAATCTCTCCCATTTAATGAGGCTGAAAACAATCCAGTCGATGCTGAGAGGGCCCCTATTATAACTTGTAGCAAATACTGAAAATAATTTAATAAAGTGGGTTGAAGTGGCTGAGGGTTATGCACTTTGGTGTTATGCAAGGAAACCTCCAGCCTTTCTGTTGCTGTCTCTGCCCTGTGGATGAGCAGCTATCCCCAGCTCCTGTTGCTCTAACAAGTTTGGCAGCTTACACTGAAGTGAGCCCTGTTTATGCAATGTCAGAGCAAGTCCCACAAGGAGTGTAAACTGTTTGACTAAAGAATGCTTTATTTCTAAAGCTTTCTGTCATTTCAGAATTTTCTATACAAACACTGAAAATCATTTAAATGGATTTTAATTAAAAGCATGAGAAGATGGAGTTTATTTCTTTACAATGGGAGAACTTCACATTTGTTATAGAAATTTTTTCTATTCTTATTTAAAACCTGCATCCAGTCTTTGACAATTTATTCATTTGAGAACTCAGTCAAATTGCTTATGCAGCCTGTGAACATTTAGATTTCTCAATGGGGAAAAATATTATTTGTGTTTGTAGTGGTTTAGGAGCAGAATTCCAAACCACAAGCTGCTCCCATCTCCCCCTCAGGTGACAGAGACAAAAGGCAGAGATCACAGATTGAGATAAGAACAGTTTTCTGGAAACAGCAATGAGATAAGAAAGCAAACAGTAACAGCAACAATATTAATTTAAAAAAAAAACGAACAAAAAGAGGGTGATTTACCTGCAAAAAATGCTCACTGACCAACACAAAGCAGCGTGACCCCAAGAAAATGAGCAAAAATTGTGGATGGACCGGCCAAGTTCCTGCTTTTCCCAACCCAGCACCACACCCACCTTCTTTCCTGAAGGGACAATCCCTTATTTCTACCACCCCAGGTATGATGAGAGTGTTATAGAATAACAACCTGGACAGACCCGCACAGCTCCGGGCTCTGCCCCCTCATGGCTACTGTGAAAAAATTAATTCTGTCCTCTCTGAAAACCAGGACAAAATTTAACTAATCTACATAATCAAACAGAAGGATCAAACCTTCAGATTCACAATGACTCATCCAGATGATTTTTTTTCTTCTTAAGACATTTTCTTAAACATAAAAGAGTAAAAGAACTCAATTGCTTACATTTTTGAGGCAATACATATTGGTGTCAAGTTAACAGTAGGGAAACCTCAAATAGTTTTTTACCTGTATGAAGTAACTTCAGTGTAGACAGTGTTGTCTATTATTAGTATTTAGTACAATGAAACTATAACTTCAAGTGTTTTTGTCTCTAGAGGATTAAAATAATTTGTTTTCCTGCTCACCATAAATCAAATGCTTTCATTCAACAGTAAGAGATCTTGATTAGTAGCAGCAGCTGAAGTGGAAATAGATTAATAAATCTTCATTTTTCTATCATATGGATACTCTCCAAAACATGCACAAGACAATTTTTAATGTCTAACCTGCAGCTGCTCTGTGATTAAATAAGAAATAACACTGAAAGTAATCCTCAGAGCTAGTTATCAATTTTTTATATCTATTTCTCCCATTTCCCCCCTTTTAAAGAGTTTCTCTTGGAAAGCAAAAGGAAAGAAAAATAAAAAATTCTTTACTCTTTTCCTGAGCAAGCAGTGGTTTAGTCTGGGAAACTCTACTCATCAGAGAAAACTTTGATGGTGACCTAATACTAACATCCATAAAACATATATATCTTTAAAAATATTCTCATAGAATAGTTAATCAGAAGAATACTCTTTATATATTTCAGGTGCTAGGAAATTATGTTATGGATAACCAACTGGACATTAAACTCAAGGAAAGTATTTTGCCCTTAATGAGGGTTGACTCTCATAAGAATTTTTGCAATAAAATTACTTGAAGGGGTAAAAAGAGATTTTGAGTCTCTGGACTCAGCCGAATATAAGAGTAAACATTACAAAAATAAATACAAACCCAATTTTTCTCTGTAGTTACACCCACAGCTGTTGCTTCAATTTACTTCCTAGAATTAAGAGACCTCTTCTTTTTTCCTCTTTGTGTCAATCCTTAAAATATTTTTTTGTCACCCTCCCCTAATGCCTGCTCTCTGGAATGATTCTGGCAAACTGTAGAGGCAGTTTCCCAAGTGGACTATTAGACAATGAGTAGATAGATCGGATAATAAAAAGATAAGAAAATTTCTTTGGGATGCTCTTTTCTTATTCCCAGTAATGCAAATATCTAAAATTACAGTCATTCATTATCCACTTTACAGTGAATTTGGAAGGTCTGTGACCTCATGAGTTATCACAGAAGAATGTGTGCATACATAGAGAGAGAGAGAGAGAGAGACATGTGCAGGTATATATGTCTATATATGTATATATAGGCATTTATATGTGTATATTTCAAAGAAATGTTGTGATGAAGTTACAAAAAAGCACAATATCTGCATTTATATTTCCATAAAAATTGAAGTTATGATCCCAAGATTATTAAAAAGCCATGAAGGAAAAATCCATTCTTAAAACAAATCTGTAAGAAAACAGCTTTCCAATTCTTTGAAGCATCAGTATTTTCCTTCTTTGCAGTGAAATAGAGACGTTTTCATGTCTTCTACTAGATTACAGATGGGAAGGAAAAATCCCAGTGAAAGTAAAGAACTCACCACCAGCCCAACCAGAACTCAAAAAAAACTACATTTGCCTGAATATTTTCTAGTTNATCAAAAAAAAACAAATTTGCCTGAATATTTTTTAGTTTTTTGGTGGTTTTTTTTTTTTTTTAGAAAATCCTGGATGGAGAGATTTAGGACACAGAGTGAAAAATTATGACTTCCTTAAGCAGTAGGACAAAACGTGGCATTCGTAAGAGGTTGAACACTTTTTAGATATATGATTCTAATCATAATTTGATTATATATAATTATATATTATTCTAGTCAAAATTATAGCTCTTCAGATCTGTAGCTCTTCAGGTAATAATTTCAGGTTTCTGTACCTCTCACAGCTCTTTTTGAGATATAGTTATGGGAAGGGTATTTTGGAAGTGAATAGTACCTTTCTTCTCAGGAAATCTCTGGAAATTATGGTGGTCTTCAAATGGAACTGAGCAGGCATTAAAAACTCTCTGTTTATATTATCTTCCTCTTTCTGAAGTATGTAAAAAAATACTGATTTTCATTGTAAGCAAATATTCCTCTAGTGAGTATTTACACAAAACCTAAATAAAGATACAAGCTTGGAGGTAGTTAATCCTAAAATAATATCCAAACAAAACTTACAGGCTGTGGTAATTTACAGGCTGATTTACCCAGGTGCCAAGAGTATAATTTAAAAATATCCGTGGTCTCCATAGTGCATAAAGAGAAATCTTCATTCTGTGCAGGTAGTGTGTGATGAAGGCTCTCTAAGAATATAAATTAAATTCTTCAGGCGAAGCACTGAAATTAGTCAAGGACAACTACCTGGAAAGGAAGGAAGGAAAATGCACATATGACCAGCTCCTCTGGTTGTGGCATGTGGGGTTTCTGATATGTTACTCTTAGGACTTTTGGACGGCAGCTTTTGGCTATCAGATTCTCTTCAAGCCTGGTGATGAACAGGGGGTTTTTTATCTACAGAAGATATGTTATATAGAACCTCTTGATATATATTTATATAGTCACCAAATTTCACAGGTTTGTATTTAATCTAGCTAAAGTATAAAAGTAAATTATGTTTTTGATATCAATTTTGACAGGTCCAAGAACTATGGACTGTAGTAAGACAATTACATGTTCTTTTAGCTGATAAGGTGTGACTTAAAGAACATGTATTCTTCAACACCAAATGCAAAATTACATCTGTGCTCAAAGCAAAATTAAAAATAAAAATTTTCTGGAGTGAGGGAGAAGGGCTTTGAGAAGCAATCCAGAGCAGTGTAAATAAACCACTGCTACCTATAAGCCATATATCATATAGGATACTGGAGATTTAACAGTAAATTGAAGTGTTCAGTCAAATCACTGCTGTGGAGGCATAAAGGTACTGCCTGATTTTTAACGAGAATTTTATTTTGACAAACTGTCAGTGATAAGTTTTTTGAGAGCGTGTGTGTGTGTGTATGTGTGAAAATATGAGAAATTTGTGTTATACTGGAAATTATGGCTTGTCCTTCAACTTGCATAAGCAAATCTATTTGATATGCATTTTGTGGAGTATAGTCCTGTAAGTAGTTTGTGTATTGAATAGTTCCATATTTGCATATGAACATCTGTCAAAAAATGTTGTAAATGAGATCTGAGGATTGTAAGATTTTACCTTTTACCATAGGATTTGTGCCATTTCTACTATTAAACCCAACCTCCCTTAGCAGAATACTGCCTAAAAACACATTTATTTTTGTCCTTTATCTCACAGATTTTAAAATGGTTAGGAAAGCAATGTATCAATCCCTAAATCACAACTGCAGAGAGCCACAGAGCCTATAATATTCCAGGTTGTGTTAATAATATTCTTTAAAAGCCTGACATGGCTCTGGTTGTCATACATCTGTGATGAATACTACAAAAAATTTTTTTTTAATAGAATAACAATTTATTGTGAAGAAATCCTTGGGATTTTCTTATTTCCTTGACAAATTAGGAAGTTTCATTAATGTCACTTTTCGACTAGCCAGTTTGAATCACTGCCAAATAAAACTGTGTAATAAGAAAGAGATAAGAAATGTCCAGTAACAGAGCTGGACAAATGGAGGACTAGATGTGGTTTTTCATTTAATACTTTTTCTTTTGCAGCACATTCACTGATACATTCCAGATGCTCTCTGATGGTTAGATACCATTATGGGAAGCACCTTAGATTACAGAAATAACATTGTTTATGATAAATTTAATCCATTAATTCATGTTGGCATGTAGATTAGACTCACTAATTTCATAGGAAATGTGGTTAGAAATCTCAGCACCATGCAAGAAATAATTTATAAATTCATCTTTTCAGAAATTATTTTCCTACATGGAATAGCTACTAAAACCCAAACAAAACAAAAACAAAAACAAATCCCACAAAAACCAGACAAACCCACAGAAACCCCCCACCAGAATTAAAAAAACCCCAAACCAACCAAACGAAATAAGCCCAAAACTATTTATAAATACATTCTGAAAGAATTGCAGCTTTTCACCAGAGTCAGGTATTTCACTCAAACTGATAACTTTTTTTGAATTTTTGTGTTGAAAAATAAGATAGCACAGACTTTTCAGTTAATTTTTATTTTATGCAGCTTTTTTCCATATTCTTTCATCAACTAGAGGGCAGAGATGGGAACTAAGAGGATATGCATTTAAGAAATCTGAGCATATTTTAAAATGTAATAGGGAATTCTTATTTTCCAAATAGCTATTGGCATGCTGTGAAAGTTATGTACCCGCTGGGAGAAGTTATTTCAGAGGGCTTTAGTTTTCATATGCAGAATTTCATAGTACCCTTTCTCTTGCACACTTTTCAAGGCAACTCAGCGTGAGGTCCTGGAATATGCACAGATTGTACCATTGGTGGATAAATGATCCCCAGTATGCACTCATAAGCTATTTTGGGTTAGAAGGACAGAAAAAAAAATATCCCATGTCCCAGTTGCTCTTCCTATGTCTACAGATTCCTATGGTAGATGCTGGAGAAATAATGATGACAGAAGCTCCTCCCTGGAAAAAGCTGCAGCTGGGCAGCCATCAGAACCTTGATTATGACATGCAAAAATTCTCAGGTACTGCATACATGTTTCTCAAAAAGACTCTCCTATGCAAGGGTAATAAATCTGTGAATTTGAAAATACATATTTTCTAATATCACCCTTGATGCAATGATCACAGTCTGATTTGAGTCCGCTAGGTTTTTCAGGCTTTCAAACTAATTGATAAAATCTTTAAAGATCGACAGAGAAACATTGCCTATATAGATTAATTTGGCTCAATATAAATAAAATGTTATATTCAATTGAATTGTCGAGATCATTGACCTCAGAGTAAATTATTCCTTATCTTATAAAAAACCTGAAAATAATTTCTCCTATTCTTTAAATAATTTTTTTCAGTCCCAATATTTAGGTTATAGTATAATATAAAATAAAAGATACAATAGAGTTAGAATTTTAATTCTATGCAAATAATTGTATAGGTAAACAAATAAATTGTTTCCTTTGTTTGATAGTTACAGTCAATACCATGATTTTGATGGGCTCTCAGGCGGGGTTTCTTTGTGACCATGTTTGTTGTAAAGTATTAGACAAAACAAGGTTGCCAAAAGTCATCCTTTCTTTTTGGGAGACAATACTAAAAACTGTTGCCAGTCTTTGTGCCTTATGCTTTCTGGGGCTGCATTCAAGAAAGTTCTTTACAAATTTGCTTCCACCTTGTTCTTAAAGTCTCACTTTTGCCACTGTAACAGAGCTAACAGAGCTATCTGTTCGATCTTCCCCTGAGCCTTTTCAGCTGTCTCCTCAATATCTTAATCCTAATCCATAGAGCAATTTAAAGGTAAAACCTGAGAATCCAAGCATGCTCAGAAACTCAATGGGAAGCTGAAACAAAACTTGGGAAAGAGCTTCATATATCTGAAATATTTGTTCTTATCACTTGGCTAGAGAAATACATATTTCTTCTTTAGAGGAAATAAAAGGACCTAAAAGTCTGTGGTGGAAGAATGAAAAGCAATAGGAATAAATTGAACCAAGGCAGGTTCTGACTGTAAATGAGGAATAATTTTTCCCCATGAGTACAGTCAGGCAGTGGATCAGTGGAGCTTTCCAAGATCTCAGTGAACACACCTGTGAGTAACCTGGTGAATTTAGTGTTTTCCTTGCTTTAAGCAGGGTATTGATCTAGAGACCTCTGGAGATTCCAGTACGGTTTGTATGATTCAGAGATTCTATTGACCACCCTGATTTTCTAACAATTCTTTCACAACAAACTAAACCACATTGTCCCATTCTCACATGAAAGGCCAAAAAGTACATATCTGTCTAAACAGACATCTTACCTCAATGCACTGGTGGTACCCCATCTGAAACCAGCACAGCTGGTAGCAAGAGAGACAGCGTGATCTCCAGAGAGCTTCTTCTGGACCCACCTTGTGCTGGAGGTAGAACATAACCTTTAATTATTTGAATTTACAGCTGGTATTAGGGTAGATCCTGTGAAAAAGGGTGGAACTGGATACAAGCAGCACTTCCACTATCCATTTCTTTAGTACTGATTGCATGAGTGTATATTTGAAGGAAGAAGGTTGGCTATGCTATTGTACAAACTCCTTCCATGCTGGACAAGACCCATAAGGATATTCAGAAAATTTTGGTGAGTGGTTATACACCAAATTCTGGGAAATTTGAAGTTCTGCTGATTGCCAGGGATAGGCAGACCTCATATTTGATTTCAGGATGTTAAAAACCCAAAGTATTTAATTTATAAAAGAAAATTGAAGTAACAGTGGCATAATCCTCACTTTGAAAGCTTCCAGTTTTGAAAAATGTATCTTACTAATTTTCTTTCACAACACATTAGTTAATATTTTATGTCACATAAGTGGCACCAGTTGAGGAATTGCTTTTGTTTGTTTGTTTGTTTGGGGTTTTTTGTGGATATGGAATATGATCATTATTTGTAATTTATGACAGAATTGAGATTGTCTTGTTTTAATACGGAATTAGGTGAAAGATGTTTGAAATATTAGTCTATCCAAATAATATATAATACCGATCTTGACAATCTTGAAAAACAGAATGCAAGAAATAATGTATAATATTTGCATCATTAAATGAATATCTCAAAGTGCTTTGACTTCTCAAACAAAAAATATTAATGTATCAAGGTACATATATAGTGTATATGTGTTCAGGTGCATGCAACATGACTTAATGATAAGTGATTACCATGATATTATTGCAAATCTTGGTTATGAATGTGCTAAAAAAGATTTAAAGAGGAGTAATTGCTCATACTTAATGAACAGTCAGATTTTAAAAATAAGTTACTTCTAATGAGCTCTATTTTACAAAATTGCCAGATGTCACCATCATTATTAAATTCATCTTCCTAAGTTAGACTATGCCAGCAATAGCAAGAAAATAATTTATCAAGTCCCCCTGCCAAGGCTTTCATAACCCTGGTAAGACCATTAAAATCCAGGAAATATACACCAATACAAATTCCTAAAAATACATAATTAATAAACAAGATAGAGAATATCTTGGACAAAAAAATGCCCATTTTAAAAAGAGGTTCCTTCTATGGCCACAGTCATCTCTCATCTACATTATACAATTCATACTCTGGCAGTGATGATGTGGTACCTTGAAGAAATACCAAGTGGGAGCTTGGTATTAAGCTTATGCTGTGCCCTAAAAATGGTCAAGAGAACCGTCCAGCTCTCCAGTTGCAAATATCCTAGGCCATATCCCTATACTCCATTTGCTCCCATGGTAATGCTGCCTAGCCTGAGGTCTCTTCCTATCCACCCTAAAATCAGGTCTCCATTACACATCCTTCTCCAAAATAAGGACTTCAAGCCTTACCCAAGATGACAACTAAAGTGCAATATTGGCATCTAGCAATGGAAAAGTGAACACATTGCATTGTTCTCACTCTGTCCTGGTTCTTTCAGGTCTTCTCTCAAGCAGTCTATCCTGGTGATCCTTTCTTTCATCTGGACTTTACATAATACTCCAAAACTACTCTTTTTTTCCCCCTCTTCTATTTAATGCGTTTTAACCCCGACTGTCAACTCAGCCTCCTGTAGCTGCTTGTTCAATTCCCCATGGAGGGATGGGGGAGAGAATTGGGAGGGTAAAAGTGACAAAACTCCTTTGTTGACATACAGGCAGTTTAATAGGTAAAACAAAAGCTGCACCTGCAATCAAAACAAAACAAGGAATCCATTCACCATTTTCCATGGCCAGGTGTTCAGCCATCCCATCCCCAGGAACACAGGGCTCTATTGTGTAACAGTGGCTTGGGAAGACAAATACCATCTCTCCAAACATTCCACCCTTGCATCTTCCTCTTCCACAGCTCTATATGCTGAACATGACACCACACGGTCTGGGATATTCCTTAGGTCAGTTGAGATCAGCTGTCCCAGGGCTGTCCCAGCCCAATTCCTTGTGCACCCCCAGCCCCCTTGCTGGTGGGATCAGGAGCAGAAAAGGCTTTAACTTCATGTAAGTTCTGCTCACTGATAATGAAATCATCTCTGTGTTATCAACTCTCTTTTCAGCACAAATCACAAAAAATAAAAGCTTCATACTAGCTTGTAGGGAGAAAATTCACTCTATCCCAGTCCAAATGAGCACACCTCAACATGGAACTTGAGGACAAATGGAGGAAGTTCAGAAACACATACATACCCAAGAGAGGCTTAAAGTGACCAGGATTATGTAAATAGTGGTGTTCAGCATGAATATCAGTTTTTAAGATCCAGCTGTGATTTTCCTGTTCATACTCTCATTACAGAGAAAAAGACCACACTTTGTGCTTCTCTTAAGCCTTCCTACTTTTATTCGACACCATGATAGGATTCTATTTATTTTTCTTAGCTTCTTTAACTTCAGCTCTCTTGGACGTTAGCAATATTTATTTCCTACACTGGGATAACCAGTTTCTAGTATGAGTCAGTACTTTGCCCATTAGGAGAACAGCAGATGGCACTGCAGCCACTTTTCCAAAAGCATGAGATCCAATCAAAAGATCAGTGTGGAGAATGACAATCTAATTTCATTATTGTTTTTTTACAAATGCTGATCACTCATTGAAGATTCTTCTAAGTAATGCACCAGATCTCATCCCTGATTTCAGCAGATGGAGTCTCAGTAATACTGAGCTATTCCTTGAGGTACACAAAACTGCAGAAAAGTGCATACAGATAGGAACTACTAAAGGCCTTTAAGGTCAGTTATCTATACATGGATTTAATCAGAAAATTGGCTCTTTCAAACATGATTTTTTCTTACTTTTGAACAACCTCAAATGGTTTTGTGTGTATGTGTAGGTGTCAGCCAATGGAGCCTGTTGATTTTCATATATTTATGGCTTTTCAGAAGACTTTGATTGGAGACCATAACAAAAAAAAAAGCTATTTAATAACTTGTTCTTTGCACAATAATCACTAATGTATTGATCACATTCTTATTCAGCACTAAACTTTATCAGGCAAAATCTACCAAAACTAAATTGTTCCTTTCATATATTTTTGAACAACACATAATCACAAACTTCTTTGGTATTTCTGTTAGAGCATCAAGAAAAACATAGTGACAAACATCAGATGAAATGAGACAGAATCCTGCCAGAATGAGACACGGTCCTGCACAGAGGATGGTGAGGATCTGGAACTGATTTCCCAGGGAGGCTATGGATGCCCCATCCCTGTAATTGGCCATGTTGGATGGGCTTCTGGGTGACTTTCTCTGGCAAAAGCCACTCCATACCACCGTGCCTCTTCAAAATATTCAGAGATGGCATTTTTCCACTTTGAACTCACAGGTGTATGTTATTCTTCTCTTGTTACAAATAATTATCCCTGGAAGTAGAGACTGAAGCCATAATTTAGCAAAAGAAACATGGGGGAAGAAGAAAAGAGGATGAGACATAGTATGATGAGGGGGAGATATATGGTAACAAGGACAAATGTCTTATCAGGACTTACAAGGACTTAGCAGCATCTAAAACTAAGAGCAATGATTCATCTTTGCTTCTTGATGTCTCAGGCTTCTCTTTCTAGAATTGAGCATAAAAAAGATGTAATGTAATTGAATTGAGCAACAAGATTGCTGAATCAGCAAACAAAACATCAACTGATGCTTTTTCATGACTTTACACATCAAAAGGGACCCATAACAGCATAACATATATGTATCATTCTCACTTGACTATGTGAGCTGTGTTTAATTTATTCAAGTGTTAGTGCATGGCTTGCTCTTTGCTCAGGGACTCACCATGCTGCAGCTGGGGTGCTGCTTTCCTGACTGATACACTCAGCCCACAATGGTGTCTGCTGGGGAAAAGCCAAGCAGCTGAAACTTGACTTGCAACATCAAGATTTTCTGGTGTCAGGATGGCAGGACTGGGATCACTGCCTCTAGGAACCTAAGCAAAAAAAAAATAAAAAAATCTACCTTTGCAATAACCAAGAGTGGCTAAGATACTGCAGCTCTAAGGGAAGATAACTTTATTTTTTACTGGGTTTATTCACCACTCAGTGAAACTTCTGAGAATCTGATTCTCATAAAACTCTAATTGCTTTTTTTGGGAAACAGGAGCTAATTTGCAACTAGAATCACAACAGAAATATAGTGATCATTTTTGTGGATTCTAGTTCTAAGTGGCTTTAACTGATTAAGTCAGTTTTCCAGAACTGCTGAAAACATACATACAATTAGAAAATGCTGACTAGTATCAAGCTGTTTCTTTCACCTTATCCCAGTTTCTGTGAGAAACAGAGTGCAACAGTCTGGAAACCAGCTGCCCTTACCCAGCTGTGAGTGCTGCTTGGATGCGAAAGCTTTCAGCGTGTGGAACAGCAATCCAAACTGTTTCCTGGATGTTCCTGAGAACTTGTGAACAGGCTCATGACGACCTCCTGTTTGGCTCTAAACTGTACCAGGCTGAGAACCACATGATTTTGGCTGAAAATGGTGGTGAAAGTAATAAATTTGTAATGTAAAGAAATTTTAGCAATGCGTAGGAGACAATCTCGTCCAAACTTTGGACTTAAAAGAAAAATTAGTCTTACTGACCTTCCTTCAATTTATTTTTGTTATTTTAATACCAATTTTTAAAAGTCTCATCATATACAAAATAACATCTAATGGGTATAGGCATGTTTTCATGAAAAAGGGCTCAAACAAAGGTCTCTCAAAATATTATTCAGTTCCTCTTGGACATCAAGTGCTTTGAGATGAGGGACAGAAGTCTTTCCAATCATCTAATTCAGCTTAAATTTTCCTTGTATATCATACAGAATGCCCTTTTATAGAGTTAAAAAACTCTATATTTGTTTTAATAGTCAGAACAAATTAAATTTCTACTGAAAAATGGCACATACCCACATGTTCTGATGTGTCAGCAAGTTGACACAGGACTAAATTTATGTCTATGTACATGTACATGTGCAAGCACATGCATATACAAGTAAATATTTAAATATAAATCACACTTATTTCACTTTTTTCCATGTTTTTACCACGGGAAGATACACATGGATAGAGAATGAAGAAAATAATGTGGGTCCACATGCACTTCTGCACTTAGACATAGAGACAGTTCTGTAAACTTCACTTTAATTGTTTCAAAGAATAACTATGGACACAGACATTTAAAACAAAATTGTATGGCCAAATATTCCTTTTTATATGTGCAAAAACATAAATCTAGTTAAAAAGACATGAACACGTCTTGCAAATTTCATGTTTACAGCTCTTAGAGTGTGATTGCTTGGATTCAAACACCAATAAAAAGATCTTGCCTAAACTTTTCAGGTTTTTGTTGTTTTCCTTTTCTTTTTTTACTCCATTTAAAAAGCTTCTACACATACAGTTCATTGCCTTGTTGATGAGTCTGGGTGTGGGAGGAGAAAATTATTAAAGTGTCAGTTTTCTGACTTTAATTTTCCAAATGCATGTGGTTAAGTCCCTTGAGTGAAATAAACACATTGATGGAGGAAGTAGATAAAATCTCCGACATTTTTCTCCATTAATCCTGCACACTCTCTAACTCCAACAGCTTTATATTTCTTGAGTAAAACTTAGACCAGATGAACTACAATTTTTCTAAACATGTTGAGTGATAGCAATGATTTATTTGTAATACACAAAGAAGTTATTGTCATTCTGTGATTCTAACGGATTGAGCCATCAGAGCAGTGCTGATGTATGTCTGCCATAAACCAGACAGCTTTATTGCATCAGAGATTCAGCTCTGCAGCTGTGTTTAGAGGCAATTCTATTTAAAATGTGCCTATAACTCCCAAAGCCAATACTAGCATATTTGTTTACTTTCTTGCTCGTTTTGCCAGCCAAAGGCTTTTTAGGTCAAATTGCACCTATCCTTGGCCCTTGAATCTGCCAGATAATGACTTTGGAGCTTTCTTCTTGAGACATTTATAACTGTACATGAAATTTGAAGGTTTGATTAATTAAATGATCATTTCATAATTACTTTAAACTCAAGAATTTGCGATGTGGTGACTTTATCAGTTATTCATTCTGGGACACCTATCTCACCTCAAGAGACATCTGAACTAGCCAAAAAATCAGTAGTCTGTGCTTTAGCTCTTTGAGGGTCTTGTTGCTTTCTGGGTGAGTTTTTTGTGGTTTTGGTTTTTTGTGGGTTTTTTGTTTGTTGGTTGGTTGGTTGGTTTTTTGATTGTTTGTTTCTGTTTTGTTTTGTTCTGTTGGAGTTTGTTTGAGTTTTCTTCCCAAACACCTAGCAGTTGTCCAGGTACTGATGGATGCATAAAGTGAACACATCCTGGAAAGGGAAGGTGAACACAAAAACATGGGATGAATTTCCTCTTGTGTATACTTCCCTCTGTAAGCATAGCATAAGTACCTAGCCTGGGCTTTATTCTTCACTTTGATGAGATGACTCACACAAGTTACACCAGCAAGGCAAGAAATGAACTATCTGGAAAAATGATGCAAATCGAAAACTGTCCAAATGTCTCTGCAGTCAAGTTTGCATTTACAAATACTCCAGTCACAAGGAATCACATCATGAACAAAGTAAAATCTCTGGGGTGGTGTACCCAGGCAGTTACAGGTCTCCCAAAACTAACAGACTTATATCAGCAGACATTAACAAGGTTATGTACTTAACCCAAAAATATGAAGTTTTGTCTATTTTGTTTTTATCTGTATACCCCGTTCAGAGTCTAAATTCTGCAGAAAGGTCAGAGGACCCTAAAGTTGTCCTCAGGACATGGATACATATTCAGTAAATATTAGTGGGGTTACAAAAGCGCTCTTACAATTATTATGAAGATTAAAATTCATCTAAATGTATGTGCAGAAAAACTGGTGTTAAATGCATGCAGTGTCTTCCTCCACTCTGCACCATCTGGTTCCTTTGCTGTTGAAAGATGAAAACTAAACAGACAAGGAACCAGGGCTGGAGATTACCAGTTAGGCAACATCTATTAGCCCTAAACCAGCAGCTTTAATCCACAGGTCTGGCATCCTCTTTAAAATATATCTTCTTCAAACTGGCAAAGTGTTGTCATCCAGTTTCTATTTTAAATACAGTGGAAATACAAAAGAAAAGGTCATAAAAAAATATTATTATTTTTTCTTGGAAACACAAGCAATCTCTACATTTAATGAACCCCCTCATCAAAGAACTTTAAAAGCTAGTGGGTATTACAAGTAAAATTCAATGAAAAGGAAAGAATGAACATGTAAAACTGGGACTTTTTAAGGGAATTTCATTAAGAGAGGAAAAAGTGTCAAAGTTCCCAAAATGAAGAAAATATACATAAAATGAAAACATGCTGGGGAAAGGAAATAAAAATGAAAATTAGAAATGCTTGTGCATATAATATATTTAATTATATAAAAAGGATTTGGTAAGAGGAAGTCAGAATACATTATCTAAAGACAAGATGAAGATATCAAAGAGAAATCCAGATGAATTCACACTGCTATGTCTAAAGTAGAATGGAGAAGGAACTGAAGAAGGAAAAAGCCTCCTAATACTTACAACATTTTATTAGATAAATTGGTAAAGCTTCTTGGGTTACAGGAAGGGGAAAATGAGCCTTTTTTTCTGTTTTAGACGAATAAAGAATTAGATAGAAAAAGGGTGTTATTAAATTTGTAATGCTTACAAAATTTTCCAGAATATTACCAACATATGAAACATAACCTGCTACATGTAAACGATTTTCAAATTATCATACACAATATACATTATATGCAAAAGTTTTAATGGAGACTGACTTGGAACCTCTAGACTTAGATGTTTATTTTTGATAATCCCCACAATTTTGGAGAGCATAACAAAGACACCACATGTGTAGGTGTTTTGCAGTTAAATTAGAAGAGTTAAACAGCATGACCTGGTTAGTTATAAACATGACATCAGCTATGGGGAAAAGGGAAAATGGATTTAGTCTATGAAGAATTAATGATTGATAGCTGGCAGGATTTCATAGGGATTGTGGTGTCAAATAGATATTTCCAGTTGATTTTGCTAGTGCTGTTAAGAAGGGAATGTCTAGGTCAGCTTTTTGGGTAAGGTCAGGCCTAAATCTTTGAAGCAAATCAGCCTCATTTTATGATTTTCATCTCGCAGCTGTGCAAAAACTCGATTCCTTACTGGTGTTACTAGAGAATTCCTGGGCCTGCTTCCCCAGAGTGAAACTTACTGGAGTTTCAGTGTGCATTAAAACTGTCCTTAAGAAAAATCACTGGCATGCTACAACCTCTACAGCTTCACTCATTTTGTACCATGACACCTCATGGTGGAGAATAATGAAATGTAGCAAAAACTAATCCAGAAAAAGTAATTTTTTTTTGTGTTAAATCTTTGATGGGATGATTCATCCACAACTTTATAAATAGAATTAATGTTTAATGTGTATTAAGTCTCCAGTGAACAGATTAAAAAAAATAATAGTACGAGATCTAGAAGAGATGATATCAATAAAAATAGTTTGCAAATTAAAAATGTTTCCTTTGGGATCCTAGAAAGACTATACTTGACTCAAGGGTTGTTCCATATGTTCAGCAAATAAAAAAACATAGCTCATATATTAAAGAAGGCTGATGAAAGATTGAAATACTGACAAAAGACAAGCAGACAGTACAGTCTGGATTAATAAGTAAATTGGGTCCAATTAATCAAAATATATTTCCATCTAAACAAATTGAAGGGAATGTGTGCAGGAAGACAGTGCAGCCATATCTTTTGGATAGATGTTAGAAAGCAGTGACTCTGAAGTCAGTTAGATGAAAAAGCAGGGAGGCAACCATTAGTGACCAAATCAGATATATGAGGGCAAGGACTGCCTTCTTCCATGCACTTGTATTGTGATTGGTCCAGTGGCATCCTAGCAGAATCAAGGATTTCAAGCATTATTCATCTTTGTTGGCACAGAACAACAAATCCCATGTGAGAGTTTTTAATGCTAATAGATCTAACGCAATTTAAGAAATACTTCCTGACAACTCTGCCATGCATCAACTTTTAGGTGAAAATCCCCTTTCAGATCCGTTGCTCTGCAACATTTTACTATCTTCTCTTATTCAAGGAGAAGTTTGGGGGTTTTTTTCCATATACACCACTCTAAACACACTGAAATGAACCACAGAATAAATTCAAACCTGAAGATTTTCCTATGGAGGAAGGCAAGGATCAGACCAGCCTTTAGAGACTTAAAGTTTAGAGAGAAGTAAATTAATTGATTGTCAAAAGTACTCCTTTTCCTAAATTGTATTCTTTTGGTCCCTATAAATTCAATCCTTGGGTAATTTTGCTGGTATTGCTTTGCAGTTTGCTGTATTTTTCATGTCTGTTTCTGGCCATACTGCAATTATATATTGCCACACTGAATGGCACAGACAAAATCTAGGCCTGACAGCATCTAATACACAACACTAACAAAAAGAAAAAAATACTTGGGAGGCTCCAAAAAGCTCCAGAATGAAAAGAAATAAGATTTCCCAATTATTTAATGAACATTCCAGTACCTGAAGGAGTCCTTTCAGTACCTGAAGGGAGCCTACAAGAAAGACAGAAGAGGGACTTTTTAGGTGTAGAGACAGCACAACAGATAATGGCTTTAAACTGAAGGAGGGCAGGTTTAGATTGCAGGAAGTGCATTGGAGGGTGGTGAGACCCTGGCACAGATTGTCCAGAGAAGCTGTGGCTGCCCCATCCCTGGAAGTGTCCAGAGCCAGGCTGGATGGGGCTCTGAGTTACCTGGTCCAGTGAAAGATGTCCCTGCTCATGGCAGTGGGATTGGAACAGAATGATTTTTAAGGTCCCTTCCAATCCAAATCATTCTGAGACTTTATATTTCTATGAAGTAATTAGGAGACAATATGGTGCAAGACTCAGCTGGCAAGAGAAGTTTCAGCAGAGTTTGAAGGAAGGAAGAGAAACCATCTTGCAGTTTTCTCTGAGGTTATGAAGAAGCTTTACAGTCCTTATCACTGCTGCAGACTCAACGCTGCAACAGCAAAAGTGCCTCCACAGCAGTGTCTACTCAACCATGCAAGTCCCAGGTGCACCCCACCTAGAGAATGCAAATACAAAGGTCAGTTAATTTCATTACACGGCAAGCTTGCCTTGGTGTCTGGAAAATCCCAATTTCAATGCCCAGTGGAATTTTAATGGAAGATCTGCACCTGTCAAATCTGTGTGTAATTGCTCAATAAAGATGAACAGTCAAAAATCTGTCCTTAAATATAGACAAGAAATAATCTCAGCCTATTCCAAATAGAATACTAACATGAAAAAACATTAAAAAAAAATCAAATAACGTGCATTATTTCATACTGATTTAAGCAACAACCTGAAATCCCGGCCAAGAATAAGGCACCATAAAAAGCTTACAGTGGTAAAATGAAAAAGGCTAACGGTAAGCATAAGCCATACCTCAAATCTCTTTCCATTACATGCATTATTGTAATAGATAAAGTTCTCTAGTAGCCTAGAAACAGAATTCTGTGGTTAATACAATATATGACATATTTTTGTTTCTAAGGCTAGTAATGTGCATCCTTGCTCCTATTTTCCTCTCATTAATGCATCTGTTTTATATACATCTTTTACAATAGCAGATCTAATCTAATTTATCATTAAATAATTCCATTACTTATAATAATCTTAGGAAACTTAAAATGCCAATATTTGTTATGAAGTTCTGGAAAGAAAGCCTTCCTTATAACAGTTTTCCTGTATGAAAGATACACTTTTATCTCCCACTGTGACATCAGCCTGGAAGATGACTTTAAAATAGACGTTTAGAACATCTACAGACTTCATGGAGAGACACAAGGTTTTACTGATTTTGCTCTACTATGTAAAAGAACTGAGAGAAGAAAAAACTAAGCAAGATGCAACTCTTCTTTCTTGGGTGTTATCTCAGCTATGTTTTCTTGTAAAATCCTACCATAGTCCATGCTAGGTGTGCTCTGACAACTGCAGTTTAATTCCCTCCATGGTTAAACTGCATAAGCAATAATAAAACAAAGTGTATCTCTGGGATTTTAATGATTGTTTTAGAAGTTCCTCGACACGAAATCTGGTTTTGGAATCCTAGAAAATAGTGAATTCAGTGCCTGATTTTAAAAGCATAAGCAAAGGGGTTAGCAATATTTCAGTATAACTTCTTGTCCTGAAAAAAACAGTAAAAAAATAAACAACATACTAAAGTCACCTAGAAGAAATTGATAAGTGATAAAGTTGATTTGCAAAGAAAAAAAAATCATATCAGGTAAACCAGTGACATGATTTTTCCTTTGCATTGGAAAATAGTCCCTGGAGAATACAAGAGAGACAATGTATGACAGAACACATATGTGGATTTGTGGATCACACTCTGACAGTAAATTTGCAAGAAACAACTTATTTATATGAACTGCAGAGTATATTACAAAAGACAGAAAACTATTGGGAGATTTCATTCATTCAGAATCATTCATTCAGAATCATTAGATTGGAAGAGACCTCCAGGCTCATTGAGTCCAACCCAACTATCTTGGGTTATGGAAGCAAAAATGTGTATTCTATTTTCATCTGCTGAAAGCAGTTGGAGAAATGTTTTGTCTTTATTTTTT
>VYXD01015328.1:1154219-1237074 GCA_013397195.1 Hylia prasina
ATTTTACTTCTTTTCTTTTGCTGTTGTTAAATTGTACTTCTGACTTAGAGCCTCTCACTGGTTTTGCTTTCAAACAAGTATACCACGTAACTTTTCTCCTTAACCCCTGTTCTCCTTGCAAACAGGCCTTGGTTTTGGTATCCCAAAGGGTTAGCATTAAAACATCTGCACTAGACCAAATCCATAGGAACTGAAGGGTCAGGTAAAATTTAATTAGCACTATTAGCCTTCCATTAGCTTGAGGCAGAAGGAAATTCTTCTGTTTGGTCACTTTCTGTGGAAGCCTGGTGACACTGCTAACTAGCTGACTACAAGTTAATGTGTCATATATTAAGAAAATATCTGTGTGTCTTTCAGTTCACCAAAATATCAGAGGCTTTCATGGGTTTCATTGCAAAAGTATTTTTTGGCACTCATGGTGGTCTCTTTTAATGTATTTTTGTTTTGTGTTGCTGAACCCTGGTCTCATAGGGGGAAAAAAATAATCTTTTAACACTACTACTCAGGGCTGTTCAAATTCTAAAAGTTTTCTCCTCACCCCAGCCCAATTTCCCTTCAAAGGCTGGGAATAAAGTTTAGTAAAACAAACTGCTCAATAAAGATATCTATGAAGTATCATGAGTAATTCAGTTTCATACTTTGTCTTCCTGACAGAGCTCAGAAAGATTCCAGAACAGGATGAATTCTTTATGCCAAGAACTTTATGCCCATATGGAGCAAGAAAACAAAACCTAATGCAAATTACAATACAAACAAATCATCATATATAGGAAGAAGATCAGGACCAACATTTGGTCTTCTGTTTTCTAGACTCCAGGATGAATATTAAAGTTAGAGGAAGAGTCACACTCTCAAAGGACCCGATAGATTTCAAAATGCAATGTGCTTCCACTTGTGTGGCTTGAGGAGTTACAAAATATGTCATCTTGATAACTCCTACAGGAATATGAAAGAGAAGGAAGACAGAGCTATTCTGGAAACAGGTGAAGGCAAAAAGATAAAATCAGAATCAATATATATATTAAAACAAACAAGCAAAAAAACTACTAAAACAAAACCCCAAAGTCCCCTTCTAACCTAAAATCCAAAGCGAAACAAAATCTCATCCTGTACTCACATACTGTACAAATTAGTTTTGAAAATTGAAATTATTAAAAAAATATTACTTAGAATAAGAATTAAACCAAACTTTAGTGGCACTGAAATGTAACTGTCTGCATTCCTGCAATGTGATGAATTTCACACTTGTAGGTCTTCACACAGGAAGCATTCATCAGAAACTGGAAATTCTGGCTTTGTTCACAGGGACAAGGATCTAAATCCAGGTATAATAAATAAACTTGGTATAAAACTTGGGGAGGAAACCAACACCAGCCTTTATCCTGAAGCTCCAGCCCTTCATCCTTCAGTGCCAGAACCTCACAAAACAAGCACATTGACAACTGAGAGACAGAATCACCTGTCAGCACAAATATAGCTCTGGTCACAGCTACCCCCAGACCACAGAGGACTGAGAAAGTGGGGAAATTAAGGAATGAATATATCTGCAATTTTTTTAAAAGGGTTTTTTTTAGGATAATATTGCACATGTTAAACATACTGATAAACTCTTAAATATGTGAATTCAGCAACCAGCTTGTGACTTTAAAGGGCAAACATTGTGGTGTATCAATATAATTTATGATGATGTTCAAGATTTCATGGCTCTATTGAATTAGTAGATTATAAATTTCCATAACTGGTTTTTTTTGAGAATTCTTCCACACTGTCAAACTGTTCCACTGGAGTAGGTTAAATATGAGGTAGATACCCATGTTGGGTAGTGCTAGTTTTAGGAACTTTATTGCAGGTTTTCTTGGATTTCATATAATTTAACTTCATTAGTAAGCCTTCACTTACTGTCAGACAATAACATAAATCATTAAATATGAAGAAAAGAACAAACCAAACAAGATCTGTAGAGCTGTGCTATTCAATCTGTGTACATTTTTTCCTTTCGATGCGCAGTCTTCAACTAAACCCAGCCTCAGTCTTCAAAATGCCAATACAGATGAAAAAGGTTATGTCAAATGACAAAGTAGTTTCCGGCATTTCCCTTCATTTTATATGGCAATCTATCTTTTCTGCACTTAGACCCATTCTAAAATGTTCCACATCTTATCTTTTAATTCTGACTTTCATATCTCTGATATCAGGTGAGGATAAATCTCGGACACCCCAGAGAGTTCTGCTAATGATGGGGAGGTGTGTTCTCTGGCCTTCTTGACTGATATATCAGTAGTATTTTAAATAATAAATTTTTGACCTCTTAGAGGATGAAGAATATCTTGCAGAAAGTATTCGCAATATTACCTTTTTTGTTGTTGTTAAGAAAAAGCTTTTCCAAAGAATTAATCAAAAATGAATCACAGGAACAAATTCCAACAACCCATTAAAAAATGATGATTGTTCAAAAAAAACCCTCCTACTTTTAAATTCTCTTTTTCTTATCTTTTCTCCTTCCCTGTTACCTTGCTTTTGAGATCTGTATCATAACACCAATGCAAAGAGTCGTGATTTTCCTGTGCCTTGATGTGAACATTTTTTCACTTTTAAGTTTCAATCTCTTGGAAAATTGTGGAGTGAAGAACTAAATAAAAGCAAAAGAATTTTTGTTATTGCATTATCTCCTTACACAGTGGGATATGATTGGAGAGAATTGAAAGACACTTGAAAAGTTTCTCCTGAGTTACAGGACAAATGCAGATAACAGAAAAAATGTTTTTTTCCTAGAACATTCTCAGGGAAGAGCAACATTTTCCTGGCAAACATATTGATCTTCCCTGACACTTTTTACTTGAAAGTTAATTCAAGTATAATTGAGAAAATTTCTGCCTTAAATTTTTTTCAGAAAGAGCTGCTACATGGTAATGAAATCATAGGTGAATGACAATGCTAAATTAGACTTGTATGATTCTTTCTCTGCATTCAGTGAATTTATTAAATTGTTCATTTCACATTCAATAACTGTTTAATATCTGACTGTGGCTTTGCTTAACACTACTTTTGAGTTCAAAAACCTGCCAAAATATCTTTGGGAACTTCCCACTTTCTTTAATAGGACACACTCTTGTCTTCCCACAGTAAATCACTGCAAAAAACAGGGAGCTCCACCCACAAGCCTTGACAACTTAGATATCACTTCTAGAAACAATAATAATCCTACTGAAGTTTACTGCAATAAATGAAGGTCACAATAAGTTACAGTCATTTAGAATGAACATTAAATCCTGTTGTCTGGAAAATGTTTATTCTAACTACTAAATAACACTAAATAATTGAAGAACTTCAAGAAATATATAATTTTGTTCATATCAATGTCATGCTTAAATTTTTCTATAATATATAATCCCGTGTTAAATGTCACATACTGGAAGAACAATTCCTCTGATCATATTGTCAAATATTGGAGTAATTCTGTACTGAAAAAAATGTTCTTTATCATCAATTTGCTTTGATTATCAGTAAATCAATGAATTCTAGAGCTTGAGCTCTACTTCTGCTTCCTTGGGAACATTGATAGAATCACTGCACAGTTTGAGTTGGAAGGGACCCTAAAGATCATCCAGTTCCAACCCCCTGTCACGGGCAGGGACCCCTTCCACTGGAGCAGGCTGCTCAAAGCCCCATCCAGCCTGGCCTTGAACGCTCCTCCCAAGGGTAGGGCAGGCACAGGTTCTCTGGGATACTTGCTCCAGTGCCTCACCAACTTCACAGTTAAGAACTTTTTCCCAATATCTCATCTAAACCTACTCTCTTCCAATTTGAAGCCATTCCCTCTTGTCCTGTCATCACATGCCCTTGTGAAAAGTCTCTTGACATATTTCTTTCCCTGACCCCCATGCACCACCTTGCACTTAGTCTTGTTAAACCAGATGGGATTCCATGATTATTCTTTGTGACTGTTCCCTCTTTTAGACATAATTGCATGAATATGAAATCTATCACCAAATCTTAACAGACTATCTATTCTCAAGTCCTGTGGGCATGCTACTATAAATTCCAAAGCAAAAGAGAGAGAATCTGTCTGCACTTCACTGGTTTGCACCAATATTTGAAGAGAATGAAGAAATTAAAAAACTGAAGACATACTTGGTCCAAATGAGCCAGTTCCTCAGCTAAGAAATTACAATTGTGGTTTAAAGTAGTCAACAGATTTATATGAAAATTCATGCAATTTTTTTTGTATTTTAAACTATTAAGTAAAAGTTAATAAAAATTTGCCAGTTGAGGAAATATATATTAAGCATTTGTACTTTTTTATTATTTAGATCATGCAGAGATGCATTTTGGTATCCACTAATTCAATATCTATGTTGTGAGTGGTTCAGATATATGAAAAGCATATTTGGCAATAACCTACTATTTATGATGTCTGCAAGAAAGTTACTAGTAGATTTTTTTTTTTACTTTCTTAATTAGGACAGTCACATATTCTTTAATATAAAGCACACCATATTCTGGGTCATGGAATTCTTAGACATGTAACTATATCTGTCATGGTAGTTTAAATGAAAAAATGCAGGTCCACTACAAAAATTTTTGACTATCTTGTATAAAGCCAGAGGAAAATATAGATCCAAACCCAGAAATAGCTAACCTAGTTGGAAACTGCATAAACCATCTTTCACGGTAAATTTTATTGTGGACAGAAGGTTAAAAGTGAGCCCTTTAAGATATTGGGATGGTTCATTTCCATTCAGCATATTACATGGAGGCTTTACAAGTCGTTTTGATAAGAACTTAAGGTTTGGCTGAATGATACACCCTGATGCAGGTCACATTTCATTTCATGGGAAAATTGGACTGTTCCTCACAGGGATGAAAAAATTAATCATCTATTTCTGTCAGGTTTATCTTGCAGACATGTAGAACACAGGTCTGGTTTTAGTGCTGGTGCTACGTCAGCATACCAAGATCTGTTGGACTCTACTGAGACATCTGAGATAAAGCTTTAAGTCCTGAAAGTGATGCCCTGATGCCCTTGACCACTTCTCCTTCCTAAATATCAGTCTTGTCCATTGTGTTACTGTTCCCTCCTGGAATCCCTCCGAGAGAGCTGCGGTTCAGCTCTCAAGGCTGAGAGGGGTCCCTTGATGAATGGGTGGGAGTTGCATCAGTTTCACATTTTAGAAAACACTCTGGGGCCTTTGCATATGGAAAGCCCAGCCCCATGTAATGATGCTGAACAGTTCCCAGACAGGCTGAACATCCAGATATCAGTTCAACCCCATAAATTTCACACCTCTCACATTTTAAAACATAAGTGTGATGAAAGCTGAGAACATTTAAAGATATATTTTATACATTAATATCCTATTTTGTTTCCCTGGTTTGGATTTAAGCAGTAGGCCTGTGGAAGAAATTAGTATCTAATTTCTTTTTCCTGATAAATCAAAGGAGATAATCTATTTTTATGTGTTCTTACACATGGTTAGGTTGCAGGTGCAAAGAAGTGCAAATATATTTTGTTCATGATCTTAATTCAGACAGTTATTTTTATTTCACTCCACAGAAAATCTCTATAAACATCAAGTCTGTCTGAGCAGTTTTATTAAGCCACTTTTACTATGCTATTAGGCACTTTAAAGATAGTTCTTTATTAAGAAAGTTTTTTACATGTTTACTTTGTGAGTTTATTAAAGTAAAACCCTTCCTCCTTAACAACAAAGCCCATTCTGATATCCTTTTTTAAAGACTTTGCTGCCTGAATTTGTCCTGGAAAATCAAGTGTCAGGATGAGAAAAAGTTATCAATTGTTAATAGAAACCACACCCTTTGGAGCAACTCTCTGCCTATAGTAAAAGTTATTATTCCCAGATAGAGCTGTGTAATTACTTCACTATTAATTTGCCTTCTCACTTTTAGCTTTCCATTATCACAAGAAATATTTCATAAAGTGTCATATAAAGCATTGACTAATGTAAAGATAAAGAGGCTCAGCAAGGTGACTGAGCAGTTAGCATTACCTTTATAAAGAATAAAAACCTTTGTTTATTTAGAAAGACAAAATGGTTTAGGGTTGAAGACTGCATGGTACCCAGAGGCTGCTGACTCCAGAGCTGCTGTGAGTCAGACAGCAACAGAGCGCTGAGCCCTGGGCTGACCTGCCAGCTCTGTGCACACAGGGAATCATCCCCCAGGCTCTGCTGAACCACCCTAGTTAGGTCACTTGGGTCAGAGATAAATGCAAATTCAGTATCTGAAATAATGCTTAGGGAGCTCAAGTCCAAAACTGCACTCTACAATGACTCTTCTAAGCCTCTGCCTAAGTTTAGAAGTAAATCAAAAAAAACCTCTTTCAGCACTGTCAGAGCTGACTTTAGCCTTGCAAAGCAGTTTTAGAACATATAACTGACTGTACCAGATCTACAGATATCTCAGCAATTAACAATAGGCCTATTATAGAGGTAGAAATAGAGATTATAGAGACGATGGATCTCGTCTACAAAAGTCAAATACAAAACAGATAATAGTCTAAATTTCTGGGGTGGGGCGAAAGCCCAGACCTTCTGCATCTTGACAGGAGAGTAACTTCAAACACATCTGCTCAAAATTACCAGCATGGGGAGATAATAGAAGCAAACCAGTTGTGTAGGACCAGTGCTTAGGTTTCTCAGTTAAGGCCTGGGAGTTCTCGTTTCCTACCATGTTTCCCAGATCCTCCTAATTATTCAGTTCCTGTCTAGTGATGAAGTTCTCAGTGCTTGGGTAAGCATGTTCAGCTGTATAACTCTACCATGGAAGATGAGAGTCTGGGCACCACTTCTAGAGCTGCTCCTAAACACAGTTAGTTAAAGCTACCCTTCATTCAATAATGAGCAGATAAAGACCCAAAGCCCAAGGACACAGGGAGACCAAGGCATTCACTGGAGACCCAAAGGGAAGAACAACACTTGGAAAAGTCTCTTTAACTCAGTGCACAAGACTGAATCTCCACACCTGTAGTCTCACTGAGGTTTCTGTCCTTCAACACCTACCCTGAATCTCAGCACAGTTATTTTTTTTTTCTCCCTGTATGTAGTTAAAGATAAATTAGATAATTTGATATTAAGCAGGGGTTAAATGTATTGCAATATAGAGGACAGTTAATTTCATGTGGCTCTGAGACTCAGTTTGCTGTTAGAGAACACAAACAAGGTTTCTGTGCATGAAAGCCTCCATTTCTCTCTGTTTCAGTCTTCAGTCACTTGTTTTAAAAAAAACCAATTTTGAATTCTTTGATACCAGTGTTGCTGCAATGATGGCATAATATAATTAAATGAGAGTTTCACGCCAACATTATCTATACAACTCGTCATAAACTTTCTCTAAGTAGGTAATAGCTGAGAATTTCTTTTGCCATAGAGAGTTTAACTTGTCATAATATTCCTAAGAGTCTCAGGGTTTTTTGCCTCAGGACCTATGTCAAACACCTGAGCATGAGGATGGACAGTAGTGCAGACACATCCTTGTTCCCAGTGTTCTTCTACAACTGGTAGGTGTTTCCTGGCCTTTTATATAGGATTTCAGTTTTCATCCTGTGTGATGAGTTGAACTGCAATTCAGTTCTCATTCTGCAGGCAAATTTGCAATTCATGTCACTGCAAGAAAGGAAACTAAATGTTAGATGCTGCAATATTTTAACTCACTATTTGGCCTGGGCCAAAAGAGTTTGTTTGGGGTTTGTTAAATGTTATGCAGTTTGATTTAGGGATCTGAAATTAAACTGCTATTTATATCTGCTAAGAGTGGCTTACCAGGTGCTTGCCAATATCAATCAAACCTGCTTCAAGGACCTTTTGAAAAGTAATTGCAGTGCCAGTGACCAGTAAGCATTACTATTTAGCCATGTTCCCATAAATATCCCTGCCTGATAAGGTTTTATGGGAACAGGTTGTAGACTGAATAAATTAAGACTGCTGATAGAATCTAGATGTGTGCAATTGGGCAATCAGTGGGATCTGATAAAATGCAAAAAAATCATATGAAAATTAAAGTAATTGTATGCTACTCTTGCATTGCCAGAACTACAGTTTCAACATATGCAAGGATCAAAAAATACAGTTACCCCTTAGAACAAATAGATGAGTATTTTTATGCCTTTGGGACATGCCAAGCTTCAGTCTAACCCTGGCTGGCTGGTCGAGTGCTGCACTCATAGGTAGGTCCCTCATCCTGCCAGCCCTGCTGCAGTGGAAGGCTTTTGTTGTGTCTCACAGTCCATCAGTGATTCATTAGATAGCACAGCTCCATTCTCAGCTAGTTACTAAATATGCTGCCCCAGTGTGCTCAGAGAGCCACTTCTATGACCTGTGTGGCCATGTTGAGTGGCAGTGCATGCTTTCAGTGAAATCAGCAAGAGAGAGAATGCAGATTTTAAGTAGTTTTGCTTCCCAAATTAAAGTCTGTTGTTTTTGAGCATTTAAGGTTCACATTTTTAATGAAATTCATCACTATTCTTTTAAGAATGCTGAATTGATTGCTCACTTTTTGAGGAACACATTGTAAGGCTCTGAACTGCACATGCCCAATTATTGCCTTTTTACAGAACAAAGACATTCAGACATTTTAAAGGAAATCAAACACAAATAGCCATAAAATAAATAATTTTTAATGGAACCATAGAAATAGAGGTCATACAGCTCAGCCTTCCTCTTGAAGCAGAAGCATTACACACTAGATCAGGTCAGCTATGGCTCTGTTTAGCTAAGTCTTGAAAATCTTCCAAGGATTAAGACTCCATAGATCTCTGGGAAAAGTTGCCTGGACTGCACAGCCCTCTCAGTGGAAAATCTTTTTCTGCTATCAAATCTGAACCCCTCTAACTGCACTTAGGAACCATCAGCATTTGACATAACGTTGGGCATTACCAAGAAGAGTATTATTATTTACCAATGTCAATACAATCTACCAGTTGCATATTTGCAGTGCCATCTAAGGCAGTCTGCATCACAGAAAAGACTTGAAAGAATGTTTTTACTTTGGGAAAGGTCATGGGTCAAGAATGTCATGAAGTGAAGTCAGTAGTTTCAGCCTTAGGTCCCAAGATTTCTAACTGTTTCTGGATGTCTTCCAGACATTTAAACAGTAAATAAATAATAATAATTATAATTTTAAAATGCAGTATTCAGCATGGAAATTCTAAACTTTTTTAAAAAATGAGCTCTGCTAACTGAAGTAAAATTTATTAAAAATTATGTTTCAGAGGTTAGGACTGGTGAGCTCTAATTCAGTTCTCTATCCTGCTAAATCTTCTTGTTAGATCATATGCAAATAATCAGAATTCTACAGGAATTCTTTTTCAGTGCAAAATTAAGCTATAGTTAGCAAATTGATTCAGTATACTGTTGAGAAGAAAAAGAATTATTTCCTTTAAAAGTCTCATAAACTTAAAAAAGAAGAAAAAGCTAAGAAAATTCAAAGATGAAGCCAGGTAGTGACTTAAGAAAGATATAAAGAATCCAGGGTTTACTTGGGCTTTTTGATTGTTTGATTGATTGTTTGATTGGTTTTAGTGGGCTTTTCTGTTTGGTTTGGTGGGGATTTTGTGGTTTATCTTTTTCCTGCAGGCAATGGGAGTCTAACATTTGACTTCAGAAGAATCGAGTGATGGAGTAGAAGAGCAGAGTCATGTTTTACAGTGGGTAAGACTGGCTAAAGGTCAGCATTTGGGTAAATAGGGACACTTCTCCTCACTTCTTGTGATGTGAGAAATGGCCTTAAGCAAATCACTTCCCTGTCCTTTCTCTCCTCTTACTGCAACAATCGAATATTGTTCTTCACCTCATATATAAAGCACTGCATGGAGGACAAGTGTGCTATAAAAGCTTGAAGCATGACAGAATGTCAAAGCCAACAAACATAAATACAGGCAATGGCATTGAAATACTTCACTTTATCCATTCTTTTTCTTTTTCTTGAATGACGTGTGGGATAATGACTACAAGATCTCTTGTCTGCTAAGCTGACATTTCTGTAGGAAGTGGTGAAGGGCATTGCCATTAGAATTCTTGCTTTTCCAAGTTTTTCAGCAAAGATTTGACTGGCAGATCGCTGACATTCACTTGGAAAGTTACAAAACACAGGAACTGCAAATAAGATAAACTGTGTTTACCTGAAAATTTCCCCACAATGGAGTATGGAAAATGTGTTATTTTGCTAACTCCAAGATAATGCTGTATAACTCATTACTGAAAAACAGAACTACTAGATAATCAAGCAAGGTTATATTTAGCATTCATATTGGTTTCCTAGGACTCTTTTCAGTATATTTGATAGTCAGGAGGCAAGAAAGGTTTCCTCTATTTCCATTTTTTTTTTCTCTGAGGGAAGTCTAAATTGATTTCCTTTTTTATCTGAATGTATATAAGTAAAATGCTTCCTTTTCATCTCCAGGTAACACTCAGATGGTAAAAGTCTTCCATAAAGAGATAATCTGCATAGAGTATTCACAGTATAAAATAGAAGGAAGTAATTGTCTCCAACATGAGTATTTAAAATCAAATTTATTCATGGGTTTTGACAAAAAAATTAGGTGTCTGCAACTGGTGTTCATAGCCATACTAGGAATGATCTTTATTTTCTTAAAAAGATTACTCCACTTTAAGTAGGTATATTCTGTTAAGTTATCTCTTTCAGTACAGTTCTTTTAGCTGAATCTATTTTAAAAGTTAACTTTGAGGAGTAATTTTTCTAAGCTACACATCCATGAAAAAATAAATTTAGATTTTGAATCTATCTTTATGTTTACTCAAAATTAATAAAAATTATTTTCCTCCCAGATTTTTGCACATCCCCAACCTCCCTAATGGTGGATCAGTTTGAGGTATAGAAAATGTCTTGATGCTGTGTAAGCGCTGCTCAGGAATGAATAAATAAAATATCCCTGTGAAATCATCACTGTTTTTATCACAGATGCCAAACATAAACCCATACAAGCTACTATGAAAAAAATGTAACTCTATCCCAGTCAAAACCAACACAGCATCAAAAAATCCACACAGATATTCAGCATGTTGAAATTCCATAACTTAGATCCAGCTTAACTGCAGTCCTTATTAACATATTTATAAGATAAGGAGGATGCACTGCTACATTTATTTTATTTGCTGGGGTAGAAGAAATTATATCAGAAAGGCTAAATTGTTAAAGGATTTGTAGCTTTTACTAAATAATTTGAAATTTGGAAATTATCTACCTTAATCATTGAATTGACTTATGGGGGGGAGGGGGGACGTATTTTTTGATCACCTCTTTTCCCTGAATGGCGTCTAATAAATCTAAAAAAATAGTTTGGTTTTAAAACTCAAACCCAAAATGCTCTGTTTCAGGAACATTAAAATTGAATGTGTAACTGTTCTCAATTTAGAGCTGGTGGCATAGTGTTGCTCCAGTTCTTCCTATATTCCCAGATTTATTTTTTTTTTCTGTCTGCTTTTCTGGAGCATGCAAGATTTACCAACCAAAAAAACCAAAATGTAAATCCCCTCTATTGCAATATGTTTCTCAGCTTTAAGGATTGCTTTAGAGGAAAGGATAAATTTGGTTTCACTGGTGCGGGGAGCTATGGGATCTTCTGGTACTGAGCTGAATTTAGTTTAAGAGCCAGCTTAAGTTCTGCCATAAATAACAATTGCTTGTATTGAGAATCTTTAAATTGAAGGTCTGTGTTTGTTATGCAACAGACTAAACATTTACAGAGCAGTAGCTTCATTCTCAAAGTTATGTCAACACTGAATTACACAGTGTTAAGGCAATTTAAAAACTTTGGGAGTTTTAGTCTTCTCCTGGATATGGTATTGTAATATTTCATCTGGCCAGGTCTACTTGCTTATGTTGCATGTTATTGATTGATTACTGTGTATTAAATGTTATGTTGATATTCTTATATTTTAAAAACCATGGCTTATTGCCTAAATTGGCCTACTAAAATAAACATAAAATTATCCTTTAAGGTATTGTGATAATTAAATAATTTTAAAATGGAGCTTTGTCCTCTCTCATCCCCACTGATTTTAATGTGATGAACCTGAATTTCTCACTGACTCTTAGAGAAGGGACAATTTTTCTCAGATGATGGACCTCTTCTTGATAGTTCCTGCCACTTCCACAGCAAGACTATGGATGTTTAGTTGCTCCAGAAGATTCACATGCTTCCTATTGTAGTTCATCCTGCTAATGTCAGAGATCAATGTAATTTAACATGATTCACTCTAACAAAAAAACATAAGCAAATGAAAATGAACTGTATCCAGGAAAATCCCCAGGCCGTGTTCAGGGCAGAGACTTTAACAATCCATGACATAAAAACCAAATATTTTTTCCAATAATGATTTATTTTTGTTGTTGTTGTTGTTATTATTGGTTTTTTATCATTGTTATTAGTTTTTCTTAGATATATGAACCCTAAGGGTCACTGGTTTTTTGATATGGACTTTTTTCTGTACCAGACATCTAGTGCTCCCTATATAGAGGGAATTTAAACTAAAATTGAAAGTCATAGCCAGTGACAATGAAACAGATTTAACTCAGTTAAGTTTGCCATGACAATTTCTGGCTGTTAATCATGTATTTTGCTAAATTTTCTGGAACCTGAAACTATGTATTCCTTTTTCAAATGCAAAGAATTGGCATGAATTATCATCAACCAGTGATGATGAAGAAATTAATCCAAAGCTGAACCACAATTTTCAAATTACTAATTTACATATTAAAATAGTGTAATTTCTTAGTTATGATTACTTTTCTTGATAAGCAGATTGACAGTCCCACAGGCTTACGATGAGAAAATTTTGATCAAATTGATAATTAATTCCCTCCATTCCTGATAAAATGTAGGTGACTGAGTGAGTAGTCTCACTGAAACCCACAAGGATGCTACAAGAGGAAACATTGGTAAATTTTCAATGGCACTACTGCCTGATTTCAGTGTTTCCTTTAAAGTTCTCGTGGAGTTCCACCAGGCACCTTGGAATCAAGAGTCTTACTTCTCATTGCCAAACTTCTGCAATAGTACTATAGCTGTGTTAGCCTTGTGTTTAATGAGCTAGAGTTGGATCAGATATGTCAGTTATTTAGATCAGTTTTAGCAACTAAAATTTCACTCATTTACACAATAAATGAAACTCTTGTGTGAGAATGGGGCGAGAGCTTAATTTTCATTCCAGCTGCAATAATATCTGCAAAATCTATAAATTTTACATCATCAAATGAGCAGCTGCATTAAGAAAGAAGCAAATGTGTATATATCAGGGTAGTTGAGAAATACAGATTGAAAAGTGTATAAAATTCTCAATTTCCAAGTATTTTAATTTACACAAATTCTGGTCATGTAGGGACTAATTTCAGATCTCATCAAACTCTGAGAAGCCAAAATAAATCCTGCTTTTATCTGTGGTAGAGTAATTTAAGTGGGAGCTGGAATTGGTCCATAGTCTTTATTTAGATTTCTTTTTTCTTTTTTTCTCAGGATAACAAGACTTTGTACCAATTAGAATTAGTTCATGAACCCAAACCAAAAATGTACATTTTTTGTCCCTTGAAAAATGTTATCATATCAGTAAATTTTCTGCCATCTTTACATGTTTTAACAACTCTTTGAAAGAGATCTGAAGAATAAGACATTCCATACAAAGTTTTTCTGGACAGTATGTCAGAATGGGATTCAGATTAATTTTAAATGAAATTTAAGATTACGTAGATTTTTTTTCTCTCATGTAGTCTAAGAGGATGCATTGTATGTGGAGGAATTCTGTCTCAACTTAGGGTTGTGTGTATATCAGGTCATGAGAATTGCATTCAGATGCCCTGCATTATTTCTTCTCTTACAACATGAAAACAGTAGTGCAAATGACTAACAGACCAGAGATGTAACTTCAGGGAAATAAAGTTACAGGAGATCAATCTGACCCTCCATATCCATTTTCACTCAATAGCCATAAGCAGCAACACCCATAAATTCTGCCTTACAGGAATATGGGCTATTACTGTGTTTAGCTAGTATCTTGTATCCTACTGTATCTTGTCTCAAAATACAAGTTATTATTTGTCCATCTAATTGATTCAGACTCAGTTCTGTATACAAACCAATCACTCATTTTTCTCATTTCGAATTTTATTTATTGTTTGTCAGTGCAAGATCTTTGCCAATGTCCAAACTGTGATTCATTGTATTTATTACATTTCTCTTCAGGGAAAAAAGAAAAAAAAGAAAAAAAAGAAAAAAAAAAAAACAAAAAAAAAAAAAAAAAAAAAAAAAAAAAAAAAAAAAAACCACCAAAACAACCACATAGAATAGACTGTTTTGGTTGGGACCTAAAACAATCTAGTCCAACGGCCTGAGCACTTCAGGAATGACAAAAAGTTAAAGCATGTTCTTGAGGGCATTGTCCAAATGCCTCTTGGACACTGACAGGCTTGTGGCACTGGCCACCCCTCTAGGAAAGCCTCCTGGTGTTTGATACCCTCTTGGTAAAGAAATGCTCCCTAATGTCCAGTCTAAACCTTCCCTGGTACAACCAATCCACATGTCCAGTCTCTGGATGCCAGGGAGAAGAGCTAACTCCACCCTCTCCACCTGCCCTCCTCAGGAGGTTCTATAGAGCAATGAGATCATGCCTCAGCCTCCTTTTCTCCACACTGGACAAACCCAGAGCCCTCAGCTGCTCCTCAGAGGACGTTCCTTCCAACACTTTCACATGCTTTGTTCACCCTCCTCTGGATGTATTCAAGGACCCTCACGTTTTCTCTCCCAGAACTGCCCACAATGCTCAAGAGGAGGCTGCAGCAACCCTGAAGTCAATAAAGTATGAACATTGCTGTGTGAATAATGTCTACTTTTTATTCTGCTCTTTTCCTTATTACATGACATCAGTATCAATTTATTCATTATATGAAGTCAGTGCCCAGGTCTGGATAGACAGATATTTGTGGTTCATGTATAGACAAGCATTTATATATCTGGTAAGCCCAGTTCTCAGTGGCAGAGCAAGAGTGAGGTTGGATCAATATTCAGTCTGCTATGGGGGACCTCTGTCAGTCAATGTTTGCCTGTCATCACATCCTTTGCAATTTGGAGTGTCCCAAGTGCTTTGGAGGAACCAAAGTGGACATATAATAGACTAAAACCCAGTTCTCAAAAGAGGTGAATTAAAGAAATACTTGTTACAGTTAATACCTCTCTTAGCAAGAGGTTACTAAGCAGTTACACTGTGACTAAGTTGTAAAATATAATGTATAGGAGGAAAGCGAGACATCCAGCTCGCTTGGTAACTGAGAAGCTATACAAATTTTCTGTCATGCTTAGATGTTACTCTACCACAACAATAAGCCATAGACCCCTTCTTGTCTCTTCCACTACCTCTTCTGACTCCATTCTCTCCCAGCTGTACGTAATAAATAGAAGTATTGGAGCACAAGAATAAAACAATTCTTTCATTCCTGGCCCCATCCTACCCCCTGGGAACTATGCTATTTCCTTCCAAGCTACCATGGGCTGGAGACTTCAAAGATTTCTTTCCATGTACCAAATAAAAGCTATAGTCCTGGAAAGAAATCCATGACCATTCAGTATGAATGGACAAAGCTGACATCTTCATTTTGAATATAACAGAATTTATATTTATATCACTGCAATATTCTGAATGCTTTGAGATTCTTGAATCAATCAGTATAAATACATTATTTATTATTGGATTTTAACTAGAACTCAATCTAAATGAATGCATGAACCTTTAGACAATACAAGAGACAACAATAAAATAAAATTAAAATTACTGAATCTAAAGTCAAAAACAAGTTTCCCATTGCCCTCCAATATCTGCAAGAGAAAGAGTTGATGTTGCCAATAATTTAAGACCTGAAATACACAAAATTATTCTGGAAAAGTCCTGGCATATTGAAGGGTTTTGTTTCAAAAAAAGTGAAGGAAAGAGATTTGAACAGTATTCTTTGTCATGATGATGTGGGCTGGGAGCATTTTTTGTCTTACTGCAAATGGAGAAACAGAATCTTTCTCACTTCATGTAGTACTCTCCTTCAACAAATAAAATGCATAAAAATCACAAGGTAAAATGTGCATGTACCAGACAAGTGGGTACAGACAATAACTAGAATTCAAGCACTACACGGCTGTAACACAGCACATTGCAACAATAATTCATCATCCTGCTTTCCAGCAGATCGATGTGAGGGACAGGTTACTTTTCATTTTAGAATGTCAAAACAGAGTAGACAAAGTAGACATTAGAGATCTCTGGAGCACTGCACTCAGCAGTTGTACATGTGTGCTGGAACAATTCTTTGTGCCACCTCAGCTTATAGCTTAGTCATAATTAGTGGCATTGTTAAAAAAAACCCCAGTTATAGGTGTTTATCTTCTGCCTGCAACAGACAATGAATTAACTCTCATTGGTAGATGAGGACCCATAGACTGGTAGCTCTTCCAAATACAAAAATAAAAATGTCACTGTAAAAGTTTAATATTTTTTTTGCACATTTAGAGTTAATATAGAGTTGTGTAGCCAGAAGCTATTTACACGCAGGTAGCTCAGATGGTTAAAGCAGGGTGCTAATAACACCAAGGTTGTGCCTTCTATCTCCATATGGGCCATGCACTTTGGAGTTGGACTTGAAGATCCTTTAAGGTCCCTCTCAACTCATAATATTCTGTGATCTTACACATACACATGTGCATAGCTGGATGCACAGATAAAATAAAATGTTACTTGACTGGGTTTTTCCAAAAAGCTTTTTCTATTCAGTTGGGTGGCTAAGGGAGGTTCCTGCTTGTTTTAGCTTGGCATTGTCCTGTGAATACTGAAGTAGAAGGTCCATGGCTTTGTCCTTTTTACTGACTCCTTATCAATCATGCATTCAGAAAAAGTATGCAACAGGGCAAACCTAATGGGTTTTCCATGAGGGCAGGTTCCAGGAGCTCAGTTGGTATGGCATTGCTGGGGCTGGAGCCAAGAGGGCACTTACAACAGAGACAGAGCTCAACTACAGGGCTGTGTCCTTCCTGCTGGGCACAGTGAATCTGTGAATTCTGCATGGCTGGGTTCCTCCAGGAATCCCTCTGTAGAGAAACTAATGCTTTATTTTGAGAAAAGAACTATCTGAAGGTAACAGTGGTGAAATGTTCTCTCTTGTTTTAGTGCAGCAATAAATACTTTGCCCTACTTGAAATGTTTAGTATATTGTTTCTTAAAGAAAACTACATCATAACCCTTAGTAACCAAAGAGTGAGTGCCCTCTTAAAAATTAATTAGGAGAAGTTGTGTGCACCAAGCTGTATAGACAATAGATAGTTTGATAAAAACATCTTGGCAGAGAAGTGGTTCTGGTGTTTTACATGTTGCCTCCAGCTTTCACCTTGACTAATGAACTCAATGAAGATCTTTTTTTCACTAGCTAGCAAAATGTGTTCATATTCTTTTCATTAAATAAGACAAGAAAAATCCTACATCCTCATTTTGAGATTCTCTTTCTCATCTCTCACCATGAGAAGGAAAGACAAAAAAGGTCTTATAACAACTTTGTGGCATTCTGCATATCCTTAATTTACACTCTGTTCTAGCAGCTTCTGTAGTACAGGAATTTTCTAGGTACTACCAGCTCACTAAAAAGAAAAAAAAAAAAAAAGAAAAAAAAAAAGCTAAGAAAGAACAAGGAAACTAATTAAGACCCTTAAAAATGTGTGGTGCAATTTATGGCACCATAGAACAACCAAAATGCTTGGAAATGCTTGGAGAAGTGGTAGCAAGAGAAATGCCAGAGAGTCTTGGGATGAATACAGCCCTCTGGCAAAGTTTCCTGGAGGCCGGGAAGAATGTTCTAGGAAAAAAAAATGCTTGTCTTTGCAAAGTAAAATAGAGATTCAGGCTCTGCTATATAAATGAAGTAAATAATAAGTAATAGATAAAGTGAATCTATGAGGTGACATTGTTATGCAACCTTAATATTTAGATGGAAATATCTGCTGAATCTAATGTGTTTATGGAATTTCATAAGAGGGTTCATTATGTACCATGGTATGAATACAAAAACTAACTCTGCTGCACAGAAAGCAGGTGTCAACAAGAGATTGGGGTTCACATTCTTTTCTTGTACTTAGATTTCTAAGTTTTACCCTCCAAAAAAGACATTATAGCTACTCTGCTTTGGCAAGGGAGAGTGAGGAGGGTCTCTTTTGTATTCAGTGGATCACTGGTTAACCCATACATTTGGGATTATGTTTTGATACTTAGGGAGGGTTTCATACTTTCATGTGTTTCATGGTTCATCAACCTGAAGAAGATATTTTTTTTATTTTCTACCTACATGGAGAATATACTTGGCTCGTTTGCAATATGACTACCATCTGCTTCAGCTATTCTGCTTTGCAAAAAGTTGATACTTAATGGGCTAAGAGCACAAATATCTGGGGAAAACAAATGGTAAGACCTGGATTTTAGTTTTTACCATGAGGGCAATTATATATTTTATTCCATATAGGATGAATAATCAGTCTTTAAAATAGTTATCAGAACATATAATTCCCTGGTCTGACCCTAATTTACAATTTAGTGGATTGGCAGGGTTTCTGCAGTGGGAACAGAGCATGTCATAGAATATTTTTATTGGAAAAATTAATGGACTTGCCTAAAATTGTCTTGAATGTCTTGCAGAATTTCCCTCTAAAACCATCCAGCATTTTTAATTTGAGCTTTTTGTCACATTAATAAATTCTAAATATAATCTTAATCTTATGTTTCACTCTGGCATCATATTTCTTTTATTATTGCTTTCATGCTTAATATAGCACAAAGGATAAGTGGACATAATCACATGGTGAATATCAGCTCATTAATTGGCTCAAATAACTCCTAAAAATACTGCAAAAACATTAACTCTTCATCAATTTCAAGAGGTTAGTTTTAATTGGGTAAGTTGGCTGCTATGTATTTGCAAAAAGATGGGTAAAGGTATACCACAGCCATAATGCACCACTTCTAAGTGTAATTATTATATTTCAAACAATTATATTTTTATTTGAATTTTATATAATACATATAATTATATATGTATGCACATAGTACACTGGTATATTGTCATATATTTTACATGAGCTTCTATTTCCTGCTAGAAGAGAATCATCTTTAACCTATAGCTCACATTTACCAACAAGAACAGTGTAATACAGTGTGTTGGGTTTGCATAGACATATTTTGGTGCCAGGGGTGTTCCAGGGGTGGCTTCTGTGAGAAGAGTTCAGAAGCTTCCCCACATCTGACAAAGCCAGTGCCATCTGCCTCAAAGATGGACATGCTGCTGGTCAAGGTTGAGCCCATCAGTGAGGGTGGTCACAGCTCTAACAGCTTTAAGAAAAAACAAAAGGTAGTGGCATAAGTAATTGTGGCCAGAGCAGAGTGGAGTGAGAACATGGGAGAGCAATAACCCTGCAGACACCAAGGTCAGTGAAGAAGGAGGTGCAGGAGGAACTCCAGGCACTGGAGCAGAGATTCCCCTGCAGCCCATGGAGGACCAGAGGGATGCAGAGATTACTCTGCATCCCATGGAGGATCCCAGCAGGAGCAGGTGGATGCTGGAGAGGGCTATGATCCCGTGGGAAACCCATGATAGAGCAGGTTTCTGGCAGGGTCCTGAAGACCCACAGAGAGAGGAGCCCATACTGGAGCAGGTTTCCTGGTAGGACTTGTGACCCTGTGGGGGATCCACACTGGAGCAGCCTGTTCCTGAAGGACTGTACCCTGAGGAAAAATGAACCACATTGCAGCAGCTCATGGAGAACTGCTGCTTATGAGGTGGATTCACATTGGAGAAGGTTGAGGAGAAGAGTCTCCCTGAGAAGGACTCCCCTCCCTGACCAGCAGCAGAAACAAAGTGTGATGAACTGACTATAAGTTCCATTCCCCATCTGCCCTCCTGAAGGAGGAGAGGTAGATCTTGGGCAGGAGAGAGGGGTAGAAAGGTGTTTTTAAGATTTATTCTACTTCTTATTATCCTGCTCTGATTTTGTTAGTAATAAATTCAGTTAATAACCCCAAGCTGAGTCTGTTTGGCTTATCATGGTAATTGGCGAGTGATCTCTCCCAGACCTTATCTCAATTCATGAGTCCCTATATTTTCTCTTACAGTTGCAGAGGGGAGTGATAGTGAGGCTTTGGTGGGTGCTTGGAATCCAGCCAGGGTCAACCCCCTACACACAGTTAACAATAAAATCTTTAGGCTAGGGTTATTTTATGCCCACATAATTTTATAAGACTTTATTCTTTATTTTATGGGACATTCAAATACTTTGATTCTGTATGTGGTTCTTAAATCTACCACACAACTGTAATTCTTTGTAACCACCTACTAAAGTTAACTGCTCCCTCAAGAACACTTGAGAAATTATCCTCAGGACAAAGCAAAAGCAAGGCATAGTGTTTTGGTGCCTTTGGTTATTCTTCTGAACCTCTACCAAAGCTCCCCCTTGGCTGCAAGTGATGACACTCCTATAGATGACAATAAGTGGCAGAGTAAAATCTAGCAGTGTTGAAGCTTTTGCTAAACAAAACTTGCTTTGGTTAGAAAATCAAAACTTAACACACATACAGAAGACAGAAGAGTCTGCATACAAATGGAAGAGGGGTTAAAAAGCAGCACCACTCTGAAGATACTTGTTCCATGTCTAAATAACACTCCGTCGTTGTTTAGTTGGCTAAAGGCATGTCAGGCCATTATTAGGCATCATGACACTGCATAAAGGTCCAGATTTCTTACCCAGTCCTATGTATTTCAGGAAATAGAAATTCTATACTGCCTTCTATACTAAATTCTATACTGCCTTCTATACTAAACTCATCTGGTCATCCACTGCCTTTCTTTTTTCACATTAAATGGTGAATCAGATGCCTCTAATCAACTGAGTATTGACTTCCATTTAGCAATGTCAATTAACTCTGAAGATCTCAGTTTTTAGACCACTGTAATTTTTTTCCTTCCTAATGAGGGCTACACTCTTAATATGTCTAGTTTTGAAAGCTTTGTGGAAGTATGTGCACCAAGAGAATATTCTTTTTCCCTATTGCTATGTATCACCTGGACTCAGCAAAAGCAGAACTGCCTGTTGTATGCATGATCTGAGAACTGCAGACTGTTTCATCTTGAATCCTAAATAAGAAATTGCTAAGAAAATAAAGAAAATCTGTAGGTGTGCTTTCCCTTCAATTTTCAGACTCATACTTGCCTGGAAGAAGAGTAGCATCTTTTAAGGTAATTTAGGTGTCAAGCCTAAGAAATTATATTGAATGGAGGGCACTCTTTTACAATTAATGCAAAATCATGCTCTGAAATTCAATGCTTAGATTTCTGTAGAGAACACACCCTACAGCAGATCAACACATCACCCAGCAGAGTCACTTGACCAAATATATATGCATAGATATTTTCTTATTTAACTGCAACAAAAGTTGGGTGCAATAAGCATATTACAAATCTTTGAATCTTTGCATGTATTTCTACCTTTGGATTAAATATTACCTCTTTACTCTGATTTTTTTAAAATTTTATTTTACTCTGAAGGAAATTAATTCATATCCACAACCCTCTTGAAACAAGTCACCTGAATAAAAGAAGTAGGCGACTATAATCCAAGAACGTCATTTAACAGTTATAGGAACTTAAGGCAAATAGAGATTAAATTTGTAACTTCTTGGCCTTTAATGAAATTTAAATAAAGTGCTATTGTTCAAAAATGAACTCTACTTATGATGAATTGATTTAGTAAGACCCTATGATAATTTAGGGTGACCCATAGTCTCTGCCAGAGTTTCACACACTTCTCTCAGTTCCCAGCCCTGTGTGAAGATAAGGCCTGATCTCAGTCACACCAGCACCAAGCAGAAATAACTCCACTGAACAGAGCTGGGTGTGACTAAGCAACTCTAAACATCAATTCAGCTATGTCTGCTCTTGCTTCAGGTAGAAACATCCGCACTCCTAATAATATCACAGGCACAGACATTTTACACCGTGTTCTTCTGCCTTTAGGGATGTACCCACTGTGAACAAAGATAAGTGATCCTGGACTTGCTTTGTCTGAGCTCCACACTAGGCAAAACTGATCCAGGTCTGGAGAAGTGTGGCCACATTAATGCTGCATTCAATTAGCATTCAGTGCTGCATCCAAGCTGCTGCAGGCAGTGTCACAGTGTCACACTAACACTGCATCTGTGGGGGCTTTAGGACTCTAAAATGAGGGCAGAGATTTTGCATACACCTGCCCATACAGACAGACACGGTCCTATGGCTCGTCTAGTGCACCTCAGTTAGTAAATTAAACAGAGAATGGCCAGAGGTGCAAGAGATGCAAGAGGTGCTTGAGCAGCAATTTAGGTGCTGCATTTTTACACTGACAGAGCATTTTCTGCAACATTTTGACATGGATAGTCTCTAAAATGACACTTAGGTACAATTTTGGAACTGTCACAGACTTAAGGCTGTTCCTAACAGCAATTTACAAGTAGTCACCCAGTCCTGGGACGCAGGGTAGTCTAGCAATTATGGTCTGACCATGCCATCCCTGGTCGGGGGAAGCATAATCTACCACTGCTCCAGTTTACAAGACATTTAACTCTTGATAGCGCTCCACACATGAATCATGAGTCTTGAAGGTGCCACATTCAGATTTTTTTTACCCAGCCAAAGCTGTACATGATCTGAGAATGGCTATGCAATAATCTCCTGGCTTTATACATGCAGAATTCACTTTGAGGCTCAAAAGAGGTTATTGCATTCTCTTTTCCCTGATTTAAGGAGCTGATTTAACTCTTGACTAATAACAATGGAAATATCCTCATAAGCTTCATAAGAGGCAAATCATGTCTCACACAACACAGAAAGTTGCATGGCCCAAGGAGTTCTTCAGAGGAAATACCCTTGCAGCAAATCCTTGTTATATAGTTCTAATGAATCAAGGTCTAGATATGCACACAATGAATTGGATGCCTCACTTCACAGGTCAATATATTGGCAGAAGCATTTTCATCTCTAATATAGTTCAAAACATAGACATAATACACTTCTTTTCTTTTTAAACTTTTCTGTCTCAACCACAAGCCTTTCCAGCAGAGTTAAGTGAACTGATAAATCTGTCTCTGTTGTTATTGTACTCGATTGATTAGTTCTGCTTCATCTCACAAGAGATGTACACGAAGAAGTCCTTTTTTGGTAACTAGAAGTAATCTATTTTGTGTTGAAAACACCAGGTGAAAATACAAAATTATTATCAATTCATTTCAAAAGTAGAACAAATTATATTGTCCAAGTTCAGATACAGTCATCGCCATTAGGAAATGACTTCTCATCATTCAACGTCTTTTAAATTGTCATGCATTTTTTGAACTGTTAAGGGTTAAAATTGCTTTTTTACAGAGGACATCAAAGCCAAATGACTCATAACCACATCCTAGGTGGGATGGTGATTAGGAGTCAGTGAGTAAGCTCAGAGAATGATGAATTCAGCGACAGGGCAATCCTTCATCTCTTATGTGGACGAAATTGTGCTTTCCCATGAACACTTCCTGCTGGGTATTTGATAAATTGAGGCATATGAGAACTATGTCAGTAAAAGTACTCGTGCAACAGCTCTGATGTGCATGGCAGAAATTTTCTCACAGGAATTCCACTACCTTAGAATTTGCTTCTATCTATGGAATCAAGTACTGTGAATGAAATAATCTTCATGGCATGTTACAAAATCTATTCTTTCACCAGACCTTTCCACTGAGGAAGGTTTTGAAGACACTAGAGAGAACAGTAATACTATAGCAAAGAATTAATGTGGGGATGGGGAGAGGAGGAGAATGACGTTTGTGATTAATTACGTGAAATTTCTTCGCTTTCAGTATAACTATACATTCTTTGGAAGCATTGAGGCATGGGGTCTTTTGGAGGATTATAAAAAATCCAAGCAAATATAGAGGAATAAAACCATGGATGGGATAGAGAAGGGGGTTTTTTGCTCACAGTTTTGTAGATTTCCAGCAGTGAAACTAGCATGTATTTTCACATGAAAGCCAAACTCTAGTGCTGTGATGAAAACTGTCCCTTACTTCACTCTTTTTTCCAACTACACTATTCAGTCCCACTTATTGAAGCTTCCCAAACACACAGCTGCAAAAGTAACAGCTTTGAACAAAGTAAGAGTCTTTAAAACTTCAACTGGAGCTGTAATCATAACATTATTTAGATTGGAAAAGCCCTTTAATATCATTGAATCCAACCATTAACCTGATACTGCCAGGTCCACCACTAAAACCAAGTCTCTAAATCCCACATCTACACACCTTTGAAATACTTCCACAGATGGTGACCATGGACATTCCCTGGTTTTCTGGCTCTTTCCCTTCACTTCATACAAACCCACAAAGCTAAGAAGGACAACATCAGCCATCACTACTGTCATTCACAGAGCACCATTTCTTCTGCTGAAATCTGTCAAAGACCACATATACACATTTTTAATTCAGAATATATTTTCCCAAAACATACATTTCTTCTCAAAAATTTTTCATAAGAAACATGTTATGTTTTAGAAGAAAAGCTTAATTCTGCTGATTTTGGGGGATCATTTACATTGTTAAGTTGAAAGAGTTTTCATGCCACTGTTTTATGTAGTTTCTATATTAAAACATTCCTTTTACAAGTAAGGGATATTACAAAAATGTCATTTTTTAACATGAAGATAAATTACATGTGATTACATGTAATAAACCCCAAAACATTGCAAACACAATGAATGAAGCATTTCCTTTCTCCTTTCATTTGGGAAGGCAAGGTTAAAAATAGAGGATTCTTATTGAAAACACTGTATTTTCATAGAACAGAAATTTGTATTCTCTTATTTAACACTAAACATTCTAAATATGTTTTCATGTCACCTAATTTTGCTTATTACTTTAATTTTCTTCTTATTTCAAATACATTTAGAAAAATTTAACTTTCACAGCCTTTGTAATGTCTTTATTTTACCCTGTGACCTTCCTACTGAGCAACAAATGCACGTTTCAATTTCTTTTATCCAGTCCATGCTTTCACTTTTTCGTCACCTTCTCAGTATTTCTAGATACCACTGACACAACAGGCAATGGCCTTAAAATAATAAAAAAGTCTGAGTTATCAAGATATGTAATATAATACTAAATTTAGTATTTTTGAATGTTTAATAAAATTGTTCTTTTAGTCATTTTCTGGTTTTCTGACAGAATGTCATCAAACCTGAAGCCATTGGGCAAGAATAATGTAGTTTAATCCACCATTTTTTCAAAAGGAATTGTGCCCTAATGATATATTTTCTTTCTTCTATAACTTAATACAAATCTTGTTGATTTTTCAGGTCTATATGGACTTTTTGAAATGAATAGTCAAACAACAGAAGGAGTTCAAAAAAGATAATTACTCCTAACAAGTAATAAAATGAACAGATGCTGACATCTGTCTTTGCTAGAGCTGCCTAATTGGATGTTGAGGTGTTTTGTGGATGTTGGGAAGGTCAGATAGAAGAGTTTTGTTTGAAACAGGTGTCAGAATCAAAACATCTGTTAAGCAATACATTAGAATCATAGAACATCACATTGGAAGGGACCTCAAGGATCATTTGATCCAACATTTCTTGGAAAATGCATGGTCAAGATGGCCCAGCACCCTGTCAAGCTGAATATTAAAAATGTCCTGTGTTGGGGAATCCACCACTTTCTTGGGGAGTTTATTCCAATGGTTGATTGTGCTCATTGTAAAAAATTTTCCTCTTGTGACCAATTGGGATCTTCCCAGAAGTATCTTGTATTCATTAGCCCTCATCTTTTCCATGTGACTTTTTGTAAAAACAAAAGGTCTATCTTCTTTTAGCCACCTTTTAAACTCTGGAATGTGGTGATGAGGTCTCCCCTAAGCCTTCTTTTCTCAAGGACGAACTAAGTCAGCTCTCTCAGTCTTTCCTCACGTGTCAGGCTCCCTGGTCCTTTGAACACCTCTGGGCCCTTTTTCTGGGCCCTCTCCTGCCTGTCCACGTCCTCTTTTTGTGCAGTGGGGACCATACCTGAACACAGCATTCCAGGTGGGGACTGACAAGCACAGAACAGAGTGACATAATGACGTTTTTATCTCTGTTGGTGATATCCCCCTTGTTACATCCCAGCATCCTGTTGGCTTTCCTGGCTGCAGCAGCCCCTTCTCACTCACATGGAGTGGTTGTCCATCAGGAGTCCCCAGGTCCCTTTCTACTAGAACTGATCCAAACAATGGAGATGTATTCTTACAAAGCAAATGTGTGGTATAGGCTCTGTTTCACTATGAAGAATTCAGATTTCCAACATTTTGAATTTTGTGACTTGGCGCTGGTGGTACATTGACACTGCTGTGTTGAACACAGATAAGGAGCTCATTTTAATTTCTAATATTTAAGCTAATATATAAACATGTATTCTTTAAGAGTCCTGAGACACTATTCTTCTTCTAAAATGCAAGATATTTGTCCATTTAAAATTCATTTGTGATTCACTGACCTTCCAACCACACATTATATCTGTGAGCAAGGAACCTATATTAAGAAACAGCACATTTTATATCTTTCAGAAGAAAGTCTGTGAAACTCATTGATGTTGTCAAGCTTAATGTAAGTGCTCACTTCCCAAGGTTTATTACTACTATTTCAACTTCGACGTTATGTCATATACAATACAACATTTGGCTTTAAAAAAGAAAACAGAAATCCACTCACTAGAAAGACATTTCAGAAAACTGCAGACATTTACAATACACTCATTTGTATTAGATTCTTACTGACTTGAGTGTTCTGCAGAAACTTTGCCAAAGAGGAGGAACCTAAGGCTCTTAGTTTCATCTAGCCCAAATTCCCTTTTTGTTCTACTTAAGCATTCAAGTTTTTTGCATTGCCATCCAAACTTAGGTAATTTGTCCTGAATTTGTAATGGTCATTGGACATTAGCCTTACCACTTATGAACATCTATATGACTGTTGAGATGTATATTGTTCTAAGATGATACATTCATAAACTCTGCAGGTTTTGACTGCATAGGAAATCAAGGGACTAAATTAATTAATATAACTTTTTTACTTTAAAGCAGACTTAGTTGGCACAAAAGAAATCTATTATAAGTCAAATAACTTTTTTCACAAGTCAGAGCTTGGATTTTTTTACTGTTATTCCCAAGTTTGGGATCAAGGCCCTTCAGTAAATAATAAACATTTACAAAATGTCTTCTTATTCTGAAAAATTAATTGTCAGTCTAAAAACTTTTCATCACTTTGCACTGTGTTTTTATGACAAATTTTAAAACACATCCTGCTCATAAGCAATGTTTTTTATGTTGGGGTTGCATAATATTTCTAGTCTTCACATTCACAAAGCACAGAAGCCTTTTCATCCAATTGTGTAAATTTGGATTATAGATTTCAAGAGTAAAGCAATATTGTCCTCAATATTAGGAAGCCAAATTTTTCTTATGGTAGAAAGAGTCTATCCCTTTTATTGTTCTTGTTCATTCACAGAACATAGTGGGAAATAACAGTTTAATTCTGTCATTTCCCACTCTGTTCTGTTCTAGGTCAATGAGCCCAAATCTCTGTAATTCACCTCCATCATTGCAGTGATCTGAACTTCTTAATCACTCCATCGTTTACTCCACAACATCTCCCCTTGCCCTTTTCTTCTTATCTTTCAATTGTTTCTTTTGCTCATTCCTTCCTATTAGGTTTTTTTCCTTCCTAGGAGGTTCACGTTTTCTTTTTTGCACTCTTCCATGTAGCCAGTGACATCCAGTTCAGGGAGGGACAAATATAACTTTCTAAGGACCTTAGCTGATTTTAAATTTGGCAGCTCTGCACATTCCACTTCAGCATTCAAGGAAGGACACAAGGGTGTGACAAGAAAAAGAAGAGAAGGATAAAACCACACCTCGTCTGGTTTCCAGCTAGCTTGGTTGTAGCTTTCAGATTTTGAAATGACACATTTGTATTTGATTTGTTGGGTTTGATCTGTCAAGGTAATAGTAGATCAATATTTATGTACTGGTAATTAAGGTACTCTCCTTACCCCCTCTCCTCCATTCCCAGTAACATAGCTATAGTTTATAGTCTGTCAGTATTTCCATTACAGAGTCCATTTTTCAGAGGTCAATAACTCAGTGATTTAAGACTACATCAGCTCAAAAGTAGATGTACAAGTTGTCAGAGACTCTTAATTCATTTTTTATTTCCACGATGGAAGGAAACATTTGTTGGTTTGGGCTTTTTTATTTTGTTTTGTTAGGGTTTTTGGTAAAGTATGAGATTTTGTTTCCTTTTTGAGCTAAAACTTGGCTTTTGCTCTGAAACTGAAATGTTGCAGCTAAATTGTAACTTACATGGGCTAAACATTTCAAGAGTTTTTAAAGTATAACTAAACATACAAAACTTCCAGATAAAGAGCACAGCTAGCAAGCAGTCAGTGCAAATGGTTTTTGTCCCTTTTTAGGCTGCAGATTTTAGCCTTAGCTCTCACCCCTCTGGTAAATCACATGCTATGAGTTTTCCAAGAAAAGCACATTATGTACATGCAAGGAATGGCAAATGAAAGGGCTCTGATTTTCAGCTTAGGCTGTTTGATGCAATTCCGTCCAAGTCCTGGATTTGTGTCAATCTGTGCCACTGGAAATTGTATTCCATGCAATAAACAGAAGTGAAAATATTTTTGTCAAGTTTTCATCCACATCAGTTCTTTTCAGTTGGATTAGGGAATCATGAAGTCAATAAGGTCAGGTGGAAACACCATTGATTCCTGAGATATCTTATTATAATGAAGGTGTACTTTGTGTTGTTGTGCTTATTTAAAGGGATTTATTTTGCCATATCTGAGAAGACACCTTGAACCAGTAGGGTGGTTGCTTGGTTTTTACTATGGGCTGGCTAAGGACTCTCTGAAAGTTGGCGTCCCTTAATTAAGTGCATCTTTTTATGCCAAAATATTTTTGATCACAATGTGGAAACAAGGGACTATAGCCCAAAATCAGTGAAAGATGTGGTTTCCTGCCATTGACAAAGAAAAAATTGAAAAAAAATCCTTGTCTGTAGTTTTATAATAAGTTTTCCTAGTGAGGAGAATGTCTTTGATCCATATGAAGAACCCAGATGAGGTTTTTCCCACTAACACACACGACAGTATGACAGTGAAAGGCCAACAGGTGCAGACTGCAAGAAAACTGACATAAAAATTTAATTTGTCCTGTTACAAAATTGTCATCAGCGGTTTCATGTGTATGTATGCTGTATTTCTGATTATAGAGATGATATCAGGCAATAACACACTACAGACTATATTGAAATCATTAAAAAGAAAGTGCTTATATTTCATTCACTATTACTTCTGGGAAAACAAACCTGAAGAAAAAGCAACTCCTGGATAATTGAAAAACAAAAGTAGCAAGTGTAAATAATCAGCCACTACATTTGTTCCCACTAACTGCTAGGAACAAACATATATTTAATGCAGAACCAGTGCATACTGAAATCACAGCCATTCTTTCCAAAAAATTATCATGGTTGTACAAAAATTGGAAGTCTAGAATTTTTTTTCCAGCTAAGTTTAGCTATTTTTCTCAGCCAGTGACATGCACAGTCACTCAGAGGAAGGCCAGGGACCATCAGAGACTGTACATCCTGACCAACCTGAACACTTCCCACTCCATGCTCCCTCTCTTCAGCAATGTGCTGCCATTCAAGGGCCACAGGACTTCGGGCAGCTGGCTCCCTTCTTCAAAGCCCATCTGCACATTTGGCATAGAATATGTTAATGTCCTTTGGAATTTGCTGCAACTATAGAAGAAATTTAAATGCTACAGTGCATGTGAGCTTTGTGCAGCACCATGCAGCACACAATGATTCACTACAGTTTACCAAACCTTTGAGAGCCCTGTGGCAAAAGGAGACTGTCACTGCCAGATGTGATTTAGCCTTCATATGTTTTAACTTGAAAAGTGCTGTATGCATGTGTATTCATGGTCCTCATAAAACTTAACTGTAAATAATCAGGGATTTAAAAAATTACTCAGCAAAAATGGCTTCAATTTTTTCAGCACTCTGTTGGAAAAATTCTTTAATGTTTTTAAAAATATTTTCTTATACTAGAGTCATCAAAGGAAAATGCCAATAAAATCAATGGATAATCATTTTTTGTAAATGCTAATGAGAAAATATCCTAATTAGATCAAGTACTATTACTATTACTCAAGTACTATCTATCATTGGATCACAGAATGCAAGCTGTCTGATCAGAGTTCAGTTGCAAAATCTCAGTGTCAGAGAAAATTTTCAAAACAAAAAATTTTCCTTTTGTATTTTGACAGATTTATTTAATGTCAAAGCATTGTGAGCAGGAAGTTCTATTCTGAATAGGATTTTATTAGTGTTTATAGTTCAAATTCATGCTGTGTAGTCTATATAATTGTGGAAAGTATGAGCCTCCTCTGATACTGCTAAAAAAACCTATTTTCCCCTTAGAATAAATTTATCTCAGTGAGCATTAGTATCTGAAAATGAATGTATATAACCTACAGAATTGTTTAGCCTCTTCCTCTATCCAGTTGGCAGAAATGGAAATCCCAGTGTTCTTCATTTTGGCTGCATAACACCCTTTATAAAAGAGTAAGTTTTTTTCCGTCTGTGGCAACTTCTCAACTAACCAAGGAGCTTAGATCAGGTGCTTAACTGTAAGGAAGGTAAAGTTGGGTGGAATTAATCAAGAGCATTTAATCATCTTGGTTTGGATTAACTTCATTCTTCTGATCACTAAGGAATAGCTGGAATAAATTTGAGGAACAAACATATTCTCCCCATTCCTAGTTCCCTGACATAAACTAGTGACCAGACCATTACTGCTTCCTCACTTTTATGCCACTTTCACCATTTATGCAGATTAATAACTGTACTTTTGTAGGTGAAAGCTTATTGTAGATGCCTAACAGCAACATCTCAGGTGTATCCCACATTTTATTCCAACTTGCCTGCTCAAGTGATCACTTTGCCTAATAGGGCCAGGAGCCAGGATGTTACTCTGTCTAAATCAACACAACATTAAATATAGTGATTTTAATGTCCCAAATGCACTGAATATACATAATTTGCACATGCACAGTCACAGAGAGATTTCTGAAAGTTTCATCGAGGTTCATCCAACTATTTCTGAGCATGGTTTAAAAAGTCACAGAAAACAGAGCAATAAGATGGCAAAACTTCACCAATGTGCCTTCCCACCTTTCAGCAAGTTTTGGTTATCTCATCAGTCAGAGGCAGCAACCTTAACTTTGCATGGACATTTAAACAGATATTTCTGTCAAGTCATGACATAGAAGATTCACCAAAGTTGTGCCAGAAGGTTGCTTTCTGCACACAAATTTTTTTTGGCAGCTTACAAAATATGTTAGTAAATGAGAGAGAGTTTAATACTAAAAACTCTGCCTGGGGCAAAGAATGCAAAGCAGAGCTTGACTCCAGGGAGCATTTTCTGATTTATGACCTCCAAAACATTGCCCATGGGAGAACATCCATTTCTGTAAATTCACGTAAAACTTACTGAGGCTGTCTAAAACTATAATATAGAGTTATAATATAGCTTAAAATCTCCTCAGGCACTAAGAGGTTTGTACAAACACAGGTTCTGACCTTTGGACTATTGGGAAAAAGAAAGAAAATGTTTACTGTAGATTTTTGAAAGGAACAGAGATGAAGGACTGCATTTTAATACCTGAACAATACTTAACAGTAAGATTAAAGCTTACAAAGCAGTAAGAACTTCTAGATAAATCTATCAGTACATTTTCAGCTTGAAATGTTTTGTCTCTTCAGCATCAGCAGCCCAGATCTGCTTTTTGCAGCAGCCAGGATAAAGCTTTGCAGTCATTTTTGCAGTTAGATTGCAGGTACAAATTCTTGCTTTCATACTGACATGCAAGACCCTGGTCAAGATTTGGAGCCTTTTGTACTCAAATCTATAAATACACAGATCAAGACCTTTCCTGTATCAGGGATGTTACAAAATTCTCTGCTCTTCAGACATAGGTTGTACTTTGAGGCTACTGGAACCAACAACATCCCTCAGTTTAATTGTTTTCTGCCTATTCTGTGCTGTGCAGCAATTGTCCTCTTACCTTGGAGCTGGCTGATCCTTTGAAAACATAGGAAATGTAACATGTAGAACATCTCCCATTTTTAAAATTATCAACAATTGGAACCAGCTGGTGCTGGGAATGCTGTCACTTGCCCCCAGTATGCAAATATGTATTCTATGGAGACCTGTGATACAAATTGAAGTGAGAGAGCAGGAAAGTCCAAAAGACAGCCATTGCCTTCTACACGACTGTTGCTGTTTCTTAAAATTTTGGTGAAAACTCCGTTTTTATCCTCAACCCCACTAAATTGTTTGCAAGGTGTATGGTGACCACCACTTCTCATGCTGCTCACCATGTTCTCATTGATGTCTTTTGTCCTGGAGATGACTTCCTGCCCCTCTCAAGGCTCTGACTGCCAACACTGTGAGGCAGGCAGTACTTTGGTTATCAGCTTCTACCTGGAACAGCAGAGTCCTGAGTCCTGTTCTGGATCTACAAAGTTACAGACACAATGCCAAAACTTTGCATGTTGGTCCAGCTGTAATTAGAAGGCAGAGCTCACCTGCAGAGCAAACCTGGTCACACAGAACAAACAACCAAGGTGTGTACTTTCAGCCCTCACTTCTCTCACATGTCAGCTGCACATTCAAATCCTGTGGCAAGGACTCCCTACGTCTATGAGATGCTTTACTCCCTCTTCTGCACAGGAACTGAGCAGCTGGCACTGAGAAATGTTCATCTACTTATGCACATCTACCTGGTATATTGTCAGAGTTATCCCAGAAGGAATTCATATTATACACATTTTTATGGCAGTGCTGGGTGCTTCAAGCTTCATTTACATGTGTAAAAGTGTCCTGTGACTTCAATTCAGGTGTGAGGCTCTTCCAGTTGTGTTCACTTAGCAAGAGTATAAATGACAATGCAATAAGCAGGGTATTGGAGCTTTAATGATGCAGAGTAGAACGAGGTTTACTGAAAAATCAGCATCACTGTCCCTCACTGAATAGATTAATATATATAAAAAGTAAAAATTCATTTGTACACTTTTCAGTGTAACAGATTCTTTCACAGATTTGTCCAACACTGATGATGACAATACTGGTTCACATTTTACTGCAGATCAGTTTTAAATGTTAAATGGTTGTTCTTCAAAACAAAAAAACAGAACCAAAAACCTAAACAATCAAAAAACCCCAGTAGTCTTCCTTGAACCATATGGAGGAAAAAGGGTTTTGTAGTAATAATTATGTATGTCCTTATATTTGCATAATGTTTTGTAACAGTATTAAGAAAACTGCAACATAGTAATACTAAAGGACCTGGAAAAATCAATGTGAACTAAAATGCAATTAAAGAAATAAACTTTCATTAAAAATGTGACTGCTGAAAATGTACAGGAAGATGGGATCAAAGCTGAAAATGTAGCCACTTCAATAATACTTCAAATGGACTTGCTGATGAAGCGTACATACTTTAAATTATTATTACATGTTATGCAAGTTACTGTCAAAATCATCTAGTACAAGCATTTGTGTTTAATACTTGCATCATATTTTCCTAGAATAATCTTCTGGCTTTATGGTTTATCACATATTGGTTTTTTGCCTTTCTGCCATTGAAGATTGGCTAGACTAGAATAAATATTGTTCAGGTATCATTTCTTGTTTTCAAAACATACAAATCTGTGTTTGTGAATCATAAGAAGCTACAAAATATGCATTTCTCAAATTAGCTATGAATAATAGAGTAGACGATCTGGAACTCTGTTAGTTTTGTGTTCCTTCATTTGAAGTCATTAATAATGATGACTATTATGATGTATTAATGACTATGATGTTCTTTTGTATGTAAAACAATCTTCTCTGTTATTACCTTCGATCACCCTCAGACAATCTCTTTCTTTTTTCTTTTTTTTTTTCCTTTTTTGTGGCTTACTGTGCTGATCATACAATCTTTGTCTTCTAGACCTTTTATTCTTCATTTACAATTCTGGTATTTTTTATTCAAACTGAAAGCACTACTGCTTTTTTTTTTTACTTTTTTACTGAGCTTTTTTACCTCACAGAGCAAAGCAAACTATTGATGTTGAACAACAAATAATACTGACAGGGATCTTAGCCATGTGGGAATCAATGGCAATTTTCAGTAGTCCCTAGTTCATTCTGGATTTCAAAAACAGTATTTGCCTCTTTTGCTTAACACAGGTGCTGAATTTCAAACACCTAAGAACACTGAAAGGTCCTCATAATATAGACTAAATACCTGGCTTTGCTCAAGGTCAGATCAGAGTAGTATTGCCAAAAATAGTTGACTGAAGATAGAGTCTGTCGGTTTTCAGCACAATCAGTGACAGGAATTTCTGGATGGAAAGAGGAAAGCTCACAGTTTTCCACAGACAGTAGGGTTCATAGGGAGAGGAGGCAGAAGTGCCAAGGAGGAGGAGGACTGGAAACAGTTATTAAAAGAGGTCACTAATTGTGACTTTAACACCTTTTTTTTTTTTTTTTTTTTTTTTTTTTTTTTTTACCAGAGCAGACCAAACCACTACATATGTAGCTCTGGACAATAAGATATTCTATGATATTTAGTAGCTGGCAACTTTATACATCTTTCAAGAGAAAGAATATATATTATTTGTCTATATTGGTTTAATATATAGCTGCAAAACATCCCAGTTTTGGGTTCAGTCTGTGGTTATTCCTGCAGCAGAGATATCCCATTCTAATCACAATTGCTGTGCCACTGGCAGCAGATGAATGCAGAACTACAAGGTTCAGTTCCTTGTTGATTACCAGGCTTTCAGTTCATTGCTTCCTCTTCTCGAAAACACTGAGATGCACAACCAGAATATTATTCTGCAGTGAATAGGAAGATTTATTATGCAAAGCATGAATGTACTTTAGATTTCTGCTCAGCAAACATCCTTTAGGGCTATACAGTTGAATTCTAGGGAAAATGTAAAGTCAGCTCTTAGGAAACAGCCTGGGGTGTATTTGCAAACTTACATTTGGCAAGAACTTTGCAGCTGTTAAAAACAAATATGTTATGATGACCATTCAAAAATTGCCAGCTACATTAGAGTGTTACCTTTGTGTACTTTGTTTCAGTGTTTAAGCATGCCAATTTTGACAAGTTGTCTTCCCATACACTACCAGGAATATTAAATTTTGGGAGAAATACTAATGCCTTAGATAACTTTATCTACAGAAGATCATGGTTACTGTGGTAGATATACTCTAAAAAGACTGAGGACAACAGGGGACCCTGAGTATCTATTCAGGTTTCTAAGCTATCGTAAAACACTTATCACTTCATTTTTACTTCAATTACTACCAGTACACACCAGAGTAAAACCAGTTCAGATATGCCTATGCATAGGTGTATCCACAGTGCTGGCTGCAGCACAGACATGTTGAGCACTGTATCAGAACATCTACTTGTTCAGCTTTGAACCTGACATGATAGCTGGTTCTGCTCATGGCAGTGGGGGATGCCTCTGGGCTGCAATGTTGACAGTGTCTGCAAACAAATTCTATTCAATCACACCTGAAGGGTAAGTACAGAATCTTGCTGATGCTAAGAAAACCATAGCTTTTGTAGTAAATAAAAAATAGCCACAGTCTGTTCCTTCTTATTTTTATTTTCTAGCCATACTTTTGAATAATTGATCCTTTCCAACTAGATGGACCAGCCTAGAGAGGAAAACACACTTGATCGAATTAATCAAAAACTAGCTCACAGCTCAAATGAGATCTTTGTTGAAACTGTGTCCCTCAAAACCTGTTGTCACAACAAAGACTGTCCTTTGACGTAAATGAATCAAGTGTTTGGTCCAAGAGTAAATCCAGATTGTACAGGATCTATTTATTTTTTGCTCCCTTCCCTATTCCCAAGTAGGATATTTATTGGATCTGTTTTTTAATTTCTTTTAGTACAGTTTATTGTCAGTCATATAGATTCTGCGGTCCTGTTGGGGGTATGTTCTTAAATGTTTTATAAAGTGTTGCATTTTGAATACCATTCAAATTTGGTCAATCATGTACATTAGGAAGGGTATTTGTCTTGTCTTTAAAATTCCAAGAATCTTGACAAAGCCTGACATTTTGAATCTTTGCAATATAACCTTCCTAAGGTGACTGCATTTGAAAAATGTGTGCAACCTCAAAGTTGATGATATATTCCTGAGTCTGAGCCAGCCACATTCATGTGCATCCTTTAATGTCTATCATCCTCTGTTTCCCTTGACCTTTAGGGACAGCTTCCCTGTGAACTGAAGTTTACTATCCTTTGCTTGATGAGGCTGCCTAGCAGCAAATCTGCTCACCCACAGCTGCATTGCCAGTGCACAAGGAGGATCCATCACAGTTCCCCTGCCCCTTTGCTGGCATTCTCCCTTGCAGGTAAGATACAAACCAGAAATTATAAACTACTTGTTAAATTATGAAAAAAAAAAAGCATAAATTATTATGAATAAAAATTATTTAACTGCTTGTTAAATTTTAAAGGCACATGTAGTTAAATACATTATAGCTTGTAATCAATTTGTCTGAGAGCACAATAATAAATCAACCATTGAAGATTATTTGGAACCACTCACAGAACAATTACTTTGCACGAGTAGCACTGAACAAAGGAAATTATTGAGATGTTTCCTGTAAGAACTCTCAGCCACTGCATTGCAGGAACAACTTGGAGTATTGCTAACACACAACAGATTCTAATGCATCCACAAATGAAATCTTGTAAAAGGCTACCACCATTAATCATTAGCTGTAGAGTGCTATCAATTTAACCTACAGAATCAGCCCACTGTAGCAACCACAGTATAGTTCAATCTCTGTAACAATGCATATTCAATTATCTAGCTCATCTTCTTCCGTCTTCATTATAATTGATAGTCACAAACTGCTTAACTGCAGCAAAAGAAAATGAAAAGTATGTCATGTGATCATTCCTATGTGTAGGGCATATGAAAAGGTCAATATGCAAGCTGTATTTTTCAAATCAGCCTTGGTTTTGTAACTGTTCTAAGTGCACTGCCTCAGGACAAGCCTGTATACTTCACTCCCTACCAAATGTGGCAGATGTGCAGATGTCTACAAATGTTTCTGGAGTACTGGTCCCAGAGTGTGGGTGCAGTCACTGGAGCTGGCTGCCAGCACCATCACATTTTTGGACCAGCCTCAGTGTCCCTCTGGCCAGGAACTGCCTATTTTTCCTGTTTGGAAAGCCATGTTTTGGAACAGATCAGGGTTAATACAGACCAGGAGCAATTTCCACAGACAGTCTGCATTCAATAGCCCTGTTTTGTAGCCTTAACATGTCCAGACCATGTTACAAAGTGAGTCCTGATATTATTTACTGAACTGGTTCGTAGAGATGTAATTGCAATGCATCTGTACAAAGCCTATGGTTCCAGGATTAAGGTCAGTACTTTAAAAAGCAGGTATGTTACTGTGGGCCTGACTTCCCCACATGATTCAGATTTTATAGCAGTGATTAGACTATCTGAAGGTAAGCCTGAGATTTCCACTTCTGGGCAACACTACTTCTAGATAACCTCTTAAAGTCCCAACTCACTATCACTGCACGTGAATTTGACTACTCTGGTCTCATGGATCTTCTAAATTTCCAACAACACAAAATGAGAGAATCTTACCTGGACATAGAGATATAACAACATAAAATATAGAATCATAGAATCATTAAAGCTGGAAAAGACCTCCAAGATTATCATGTACATGGGAAAATTCACTTCCCAGGTCCTGATGGCCAGACTATTCCTGACCCAGACCAGGATGCCACTGGCTTTCTTGGCCATCTGGGCACAATCCTGGCTCATATTGAGGTGGTTATTGACAGCACCTCCAGGTCCTTTTCTCCTGGAGAGCTTTCCAGCCACTCTGCCCCACACTGTAGCACTGCAAGGGGTTGCTGTGACCCAGAGGAGGACTCGAACTTTATCTTGTTGAATCAAATAATAGAGGGCATCCTTTATTCTGTTATCAGAAGATAATATCCAACTGAGAACCCAGGAACATCAATAACTTAGGGATGCCTAAAAAGAGAGTAAAGAATAAGAGCATGGAGTACTTTCTTCCCCTCAGTCAATATTTTTCTGCTTCTAACAACAATTTAGGAATTTCTTGACCTGAAAATCACACTCAGACTCTTTTTTTCTGAATTTCTGCTCTAAGTTTGTTCAAAGTCTTTCTACAATTCATTATACTTTCCGTTTCAAAAAAATCCCACAACAATCTTAACGCAAGTCAATCCTCCATTGTGGGAAAAGTGTGTAAGGGATGAATGACTAGGTTACACAAAAGGATTGGGAAATAAATAATGCATTCCATTTCAGTATTTCAGAAATATTTTTTAGTGCTGTGATATTTTAAAAAATAAATGGATGAGCAGAACTTTTGAACCCTGTACCTTGATTGTTAGAACATTCAGACCCCTTTATGCTCTGAATACTTAGACTTAAGGACATGGCAAAATTTGTCTTTTGTTTTTTTCACCTTTATAAACCTATAACAGTGTTAGTATCCTCAACATGTCAGAAAAATATACTGTTTATACTGACAGTGTTAATGTTACCCATCTGTTGATTCAAACTTTTGATGATATTCTCATGAAGAATTTCCCTTTAGGGAACGTGCTAAATGCATTTAATTTGGTTTTATGGTATGTTTTTGAATATTGAAAGACGTGATTTCATTTTATAATCCAATAAGAACAAAACAATGTATTCATGACATATTTGTTAATCAGTTATACAAAGAGAGAATTTTATCTTTGGATAATTTGCTGATTTGTAAACGTTTTTTCCCCCCCATCCTGTTTCTGTAGTGGCAATTTGCAGAAAGAAATAGACTGTAAAAGAAATAAATCAAAATGCAGTTGAAATAGGTAGCAAGATTATTTTTCTTTTTTGTCTACTGAAATGAAAAAAGTTACATTGGGAAAATCAACACTCACAACAGTCTTTAAATCACAAGAATGTCACTGGACACTAAAGGTTGCAAGATATGCTTTCTGATGTGTTGAAAGGAAGTTTTCAGGATTTGGGCTGGTGAATTTTCTTCTGTGTTAGATAGAGCTCAACACAGACATCTCCAGGAACTGTGCATACTTATTTCCTGGGCTGTTATTCCTAGTGATAATGATGTGGCAGTGCTTGATGAAAATGTGATCATAGATATTAAGTGACCTGTTCTGAAGAGGTAGCTTCACCAGAGTTTATCCTTTCTTGCCACACAAACCAAATTAGTTTGATATCTCAGGGAGAAAGCGGGGCAAGGTGAGGCAGAAAGCATTATCAGATACATCTAAGAGAGTTTTCTGAACTAGTACAATTTTTTTATTGAAGATAAAGAGACTTTATCTGACTGGACAAAGAGACTTTGTAAACAAAATCATGCAGGGACTGCCTTTGGCCGTGAACCAACCAGATGTGATTGGTTTGTATCTGTATCACTAAACTCTTCTACCTTCTCAGCAGGCTGGCTGTACTGACTATGTTACCCCAGACCATCCTGAACCCTAGGCCATGCTAGATCTTCAGTCATGGACAAGACACTGAGCAACCCACTTTAACCAGAAATCAGACCAGATAATCTCCAGAGGCACCTTCCAACCTAAATCATTCTACATGCCTATGATTGTTTGGAGGACTTCCATGTCACAGGGACCACACACCTGCCAGTGTGCATAGTAACAGCTTAATACAAGGGATGACATAGCATCAGCCTCAGGTCCTTTGGCTGGTCTAGGTCAAACTATGGACTACATAAACAACAGGGGAACAACAATGTTAAAAAATAAAAGATTGATCTTTTCTTGGTTGTACTTCCAATTTAAGTAAATACTATTTTCTGATCAAATCTGAAATTTCTGAACATCCCTAGTAAAAGGAGCAATTTTCTTATTCCTTGGTATTTTGACCATTTCCCTGACAAATGGGGAAGACGTGACTCAAACTTTTAAGGTATAACTGGCAAAATAGATATTATTAATAAAAAATCTATTGACGTATTCCTGTAAATTCAGATTACTATTGTAGCACTAACATTGCAGTACAAAGACTTGTACTGTGTTATGCTGTTGTACAGCTAGGTCTGGTATTGCTCTGGAAATGCAGAGCAATAAAAATACATTGTGTTCTACAGAGTTTGGCTATGACAAAATTCATGTTGCCATTCAAGTTAAAATACTTTCCCCCTGAAGTTTTAAATGTAATTTCAACACATGTGGTTGTATTCAGAACATTCAGCCTGTGTTTTGATGGCAGTACATTCATGTCAGGGTGGATATGCAAGATCCTCAGCAGGTCCTCAGGACCTCACACAGAGTTTTACAGCACATGGAAGTTGTGGTTCCTCACAACTGAACAGGGCTATGAGGGCTGCACACGTGAACACAGCCACACAGCTGGCACCACTCCAGACACCCCTTTTATTTTTGGTAATACAACAATGTGACTTAAAATTAAGCTCCTCAGCACACCCAGCCAGAGGTGGAATTCACACATTCCTAGCAAATGGAAAGCAATGCAGTAGTGAAATGTATAGTGTTTAACTGAGGTTGATATCAATACAGGAAGGTATGAGGAAAAGAGGGTGTTGAGATAGAGTTTCAGATGAGTATGGGATTTGTTCAGAGAAAAAAAATAAAATGTAGAGATGATCAAAGGCTATCTTGCTTATTTTAATTATTTTTAAAATACTGCTTTCCTCGATATGCACTGCAATTTTTATCTGCTGGCTACTGCCACAGATAATGTGAATTTTTTAAAGTAGTTTATTAATATGAGCCTGAATAAGTGTGGTTCTTAGAGCATTCAGGAACTTTGGGTATTTTGAATATTTAATCAAACCTTTACTGAAAAACAGAGCCACCAAGATGATCAGGGGGCTAAGCAGTTGGCTTATGAGGGGAGGCTGAGGGAGCTGAGCTTATTCACTTTGGAGAAGAGATGTCTTTGAGAGAAATAACAGCAAATTCTCAGTAACTTGGAGATGGTTATGGAGCCAGACTGTTCACAGTGGTGTATGGCAAGAGACTGGGGAAATATCTCAGGAGCTGAATCAAGAAAGGTTCAGGCTGAATATAAGGGAAAAAAAAATCCCACAAGGATAGTCAAGCATCAGTACTAATAAGGTTATGCATCTTTGGAGATTTTTATGCATCTTTGCAGATTTTTGGATGGATAAATACCTAAAGAATGTAGTCTCACCTCATAATGACCATGCTTTCAGCAGAGGGTTGGAATAGAGACCTCCAGAAGGTCCCCCAAACTGGATTATCCCATGTTGCTATGATCTTGAACATCAGTTTCCACACTGATCCACATTCCAAGATGGATGTTCAAGATCATAGCAACATGCAATAAACTAGGGAAGTCTAAGGAATTATTTTAATATTCTTGGTATTATGAGCTCAAAACCATGTACTTTTAAAAAAAAAATAAAATTCTAAGTGCTTTTCCACTTTCTGTCAAAAACATCTTATGTTAATTTTTCCCAAGTAATATCTTAGCAGTTGAAATTATTTCCCTACTAAGAACATCCTGGAAAATCTATGGCACATCACTTTATTAGAGAGTGTGGATATGCTTTCCATTACTTAGCACTTTAGTACATCACACCTTAAGAAAAATCCTTGATTGTCTAACGTGGATGGTAATTCTAAGGCAAAGACATTTAGTAAAATGAGTTGATATCAATTTCACTAATGAGATCTGAAAATAATCTCATAGAGAATGAGAAAAATATGCTTAAAAACCCAACCTTGCAGCTGGAGCCTATGTGCATTTTGATTGGTGGGTTTTTGTTTTAAATGAGTGTTCTTTTATGAAGCATTAAAACAACAGCTTTGAACAGTTTTAGGATAGAATCATTCCTGTTGAATCACATAATCTTTAATTTATAAAACCTGGTCAACACTGTTCAAGATTATAACGACACAGACTCCGACTCAGAAGGCTGACAATGACTCCTTTATTTTTAGTTATTTCTTCCCTTTTATGCTATTCTACAAAGAACAACCCAACGGGTGGAGAAAAGATAAACTTCTTCAACTACATTGGTCAAGTCAGAGGGACATCAAGAAGAAGTCCCTCCTATGGAAAGGAACATAGGTTACAGTTAGGAAAACATGTCTCTTGTTGACAGAACAGTCTCTGGGAAGGAGTTTCAGAGAAACCAAAACATCACAGGCATGAACCAGGGCTACACCTGGTGATAACTTTTAAGTTCTGCTGCACAAACAGAGCAAATGCATCAGCAACTGCTTTATTTTCTCTCCATTAAAACACAGTTAGGAAAACATTCTGTGATATAAAGAAAGCAAAAAACACAGACCGGGGTGGGGAAAAGGATGATTGGGACTGGGGTCCAAGCGTAACAAAAGTCTCAAGCCAAGAGGATAAAAAATAATGCAACACTAACTCAGCCAAACACCAGAAAAATGAAAATATGAGTCGAAAATTAAAAGAAATCTGAGGAGTGGGTGGAGGGGGAAAGCAATCAATATTTTTTAATTCTACTTTTCTGATACAGGAATAGAAAGCTGTGTGTAATAAATAACCATGTTGCTTGTGCCTGGGGGAAAAAATAAAGTTGCAAATGTTTGCATATCAGATACAACTATTGGCTTTTTGTCAATAGTGCCCAACAGCAGAGGAGTCCCAGGACAGAGCAAGACTGGAGCTTACCCAAAGCTTCCTCCCAGCCTCCAGCAATTTTTAACTCAGGGACTTCCTCAGCCAGAAAATCTGCTCTGTACCAATATATCCAATACATTCCATAGGATTTTCATGTTTAATGAACCCATATAAAACTCAGCATCTGTAATATCCCATGAGAGGGAATTAGCACCTAAACTATACATCATATGAAGCAGTGTCTACTTTTGCTGGTTTTGAACCCATCACCTTCTGGAATCAGCTGAATCTACTAAGCCTTTCTTAATTTTCTGTATGACACTCAGGATCTATAAAACCAGAAGAGACTTTTATTATATGCTGGCATTATCCCTGCCTCCCCCAGACAACCTCTTTCCAGTCTCAGTCTATGGTTTTAGTCATCTTTATGATCCTCTCTGGGTTTTTTTAAATAGACTTTCTGAGACAAGAAAACCAGATTATGTGTAGTATTTAAGATGTGATAATGCAATGTATTTCTACAGTGATAGAAGTTGCTGTTTTCTTCTCTATTCCTTTTCTAAAATGCCTACTGATCCATTTGCTTGCCTGAATCTTAAAAAGCATTAAGCTGATGCTTTCACAAAGTTGTTATAAAGTTAGATATTTTATCTTAGTTTCTTTTCAACCTAAAGACCACCATTGTGAATGTTTTTTAAAAAATCCTTAATTTTTACAGGTGAACAACTTTTCCTTGCTTTTTCTTTGTCTCTTATGATGGCAGCTCAACAGAGGGAAATACAAAGCCATGGAGGAATTTCATTATTCTGGGTTTAGTCTCGGGGTGCATTTGTGAGATATATTCTTCACATCTGTGCAATATGCAGGCAAGGTTAACAGGGAAGTGCTAAACCAAATTGATTAACAGCTGCAAGGTTTGAAAGACCTCAGAAAGTTCCAAGGTAAGAAAAACAAAACCTTACTTTAATCTGCTATTATCAGGGAATATTGAAGAATGGAAAATACCGTGCTTGTCTCTAAGAACTGCTTTGGCAAGAATTCAGAACTATAAACTAGTAACTTTTACTTCAGCATTGGGTAAATTGAATGGGAAATGGAAATTCAGTTTGAGAGTATCTAGATGAATGTATGATGCTGGCAACCTTCCATTGCTCTTTATAAAGGAAACCCATACCTCTCTATTTTATGTTTTCATTATTTAATTTGGGTTTTTTTTCAAACAAGCAAGAAAAATTAATTAAAACAAAACCTGATTATAGGAATTATAAGCCTTTAAAATTTTATAATATAGAATTTTACTATTCCTGGCATTAAGAAACTGTCCAGTATTTTACCAGAATTAATAAAAGGTTAAAACGGTAGTAATAGTTACATGAGAGGGAATAAAAATCTGATTTGTGTTGGCTTTTACCTAACTTTTGAAAATAAAGTTTAGACTTTAATTTATCTGTCCCTCTCCAGCTCACAGAGCCAAATATGTACATTTAGATAATGGTTTATCATATCCTAACCCAAATAGGTCAGAGGAATTCTTCTTTGTAAATATGTCTCACAATGACAGTAGATAGAGTTCGAAGGAGTTATTGAGATCAATAAACTAAATTTCATATAGTCAAATTCAGTGTGATGAATGCCTCTCTCTGCAGAGACTCAGGGAAGCCATTGTGCAGCACCACTGGCATAGCACAAAATACACATTGCACTGGCCTCAAAAACTGGGTAGAATTACTGATCTCTGTTACACCTACACAAGCCCACAAAAGCTGTCTTGTCTGAGAGGTATAGTTACGAAATTAAACAGATTTAGTTCTTCGAATGGAGATTTGATAACTGGATCCACATGACTTTAGTATCTCTGACTATCAAGGCATCCTTTCTGAGACAGGTTGTCCTCAGTCTTGTGTGACAGAAAAAAAATCAAAAGGAAAAAATATCCATCCTGAGCTATGTGACCTTTGAGGAACTTCAGGAGTTTATGCCATCAGCATATTCTATGCCTCAATGAGTTATACCCTCACCTGTGCTGCAATGCCAGGGATATTTCTGTTTAGTTGCTAATTCAGTTTAGGAATTATATAACAAAATCAATGTTCCCATTACTTGTAATGTGAGCTATTGACTTTTCTTTTATTTCAGATGATTAAAGTGAAAGAATTTCTCCATTGTAGAGGAGGGGGCGGGGAAAGCAAACAAGATTAGAAAGGTGTAGAAGGAACAGTAGTGGTGCAGTGCTGTGCTTTACTTGTAATGCAGTTTCTGGTCCTGAGTAACCTGGTCAAGTGGAAAGTTTCCTGCCCATGGCAGGGAGGTTGAAACTAGATGATCTTTAAGATGATCTAGCACAAACCATTCTGTGATTCTATGAAAACCATCATTGAAACTTATCAACAATCTGTCTTTTGTGTTGCGTGAAAAGATCTTGCAGATTAGGGTTCTTCACACCACATCATTTATAAGTAGTATTTTTATGTGACACCCATTCAGTTAGTCTGAATTTATTAGTGTTCCTTTTTTCTTATTTAAGAGTAACAACTAAAGATCCCCCCTATTATCAAAGATTTCTTGAATTTGATCTAAGCAGAATACAGAAACACCACTCATCTGAGACTAGAAGAGAGTCAAATGTCTGAGGCATGGACAGATGACCACATATTTGCCTACATGCACAAGTGTCCCCATCTGCAACCTTGCTGCTCTGTGCCATGAGGAACAAAGAGCACCAACTGACCACCCTCTGCAGGGCCACTTTCAAAGCCCTGCTCTGAAGAAACCAAAGCAGGCAATTCAGCCCACACTGTCTGCATTCACCTCTCCCAAGGCAGAATAAAAGCTGGGAATTTCTGGGCTCTTTCTTGAAGAGATATTTAATGTCAAACACCTAAGCAGACTCTGGAGTTTAGATAACAGTTTCTTTTTTGCTAATGCACACCTTAAGATGAGCTATGGGCATCTCTCCCCTTTCTTTTTCTCCTTTATAGGCCTTTGAAATTTTTAGAGTTGCACAGATTTTGAAGAGGAACAGGATATGCCTTCTCCATTCTGTCCCAGTTTGAGGTCATTCCAAATTTCACAAGGTGCCTAACTCAAATTTGTGAATAGTACCAAAGTCTAGAAGAAAATGAAAATTTCAGATTCAATCATCATCTGTTTTCTATTGAGTGGTTTCATTGACCCTTTGGATATTTGGGCACTTAAAACTGCCCCAAGCTCCCTGGTGAACACAAAGCAAATTGAACTGAGTGAAAGCATTTTGAGAGCTGGCTATGTAAAAGCTGACCACTTGGCAAAATACAAAATCCTTTCTGATTTGAGTATTCAGAAAAGAGGAGGCCATAAACCATCTTTAAATAGTTATTATATACATAGTCAGTAGTTCACACTGACAGGGTTATTAATATCCCTAAAATAGTCTTTCACTATTTATGATAGGAGAATAGAAGAGTCCCTCCAGGGCCTTTTGTCAGCAAGCCAGATGGCAATGAGTTAGAGTTGTAAATTTCTTAAACAAATGTTGAAAACAAAAATTGTTATCAGCAAATAGGGCTTTGTTACCATGTAGTGTTTACAGTTCTAAAATAAACTAAAAAAACCAAGTTATATTGTTAGTTAGCAACTGCTTTTCGCCGTGTTATTCAATTTTAAATTGAATTATCCATAACTAAATGCTTGCCTAGCACTTGCCAATTAGAATCATATAATGTGAAGGGGTTGGAGTGGACCTTAAAGATCATCTAGTGCCAACCTGCCATGGACATCTCCAATTAGAGCAGATTGCTCAAGGCCTCATCCACCCTGGCTCTGGACACTGCCCGGGTTGGGGCACCCACAGTGTCCTAGGGCAACCTGTTCCAGTGTCTTACCACCCTCACAGTAAAAATTCTTCCGAATATCTTACTCAAATTTCCCCTCTTGCAATTTGTACCCATTCATCCTTCTCCTATCACTATGGTTCCTGATGCAGAGTCCCTCTCTGGTTTCCTTGTAGACACCTGCAGATACTGGAAGGTGCTTTGAGTCTCCTCACAACCTTCTCTTCTCCAGGTGGAACAATGAGGATTTTTGGACATTTGGTGGAAATTGGTGGAACAATTTTCCGTAAGCTGATGATTTATTTTTGCCATTAGCCCAGAACAAATGAAAAAATCATTACTGAAAATCATTACTGATAAGGTCTGTGAGATAGAGTTCTAAATAATAGGCAGAATTACTCTTTCATGGCCCGTTTTCAAAAGAGCCAAGTATAAAGTCACATTTGATGGCACTTACAATTTAGACTATGTCTAGAAGGTGGATTTCTTTTTTTAAGGCCTGGATGAGCCTTAACCATTTGCCAACAATGGGAGCCAAAAAGCTAATACTGCCTTGCAAGTATATGCAGAAAAATATGAAGTGGAACTAGCAAATCTAAAGTTTGGAGACTGACACATCGCTGATTGAAGTACTTGTTCTACATTTTGTATCTGCAATTCAAGCAGGAAGTTGAGAAATTTAAGAAGGTTCAGGAACGAGTCATTCATACATATGACTAATGAGAAATTAGCATCATTGACATGTAAAAGTTCCAAGAAAAGAAACAGAAATATGATTAATAAGAAGGCTCCCATCCAGAAAATACCTGCAAAATCTGGTGAAGGTACTCAGCTGAAGCTGTGCAAATTCAGGCATGATACTTTAGTAGTGAGGCTATTTAACAGAGTTAACAGGAGATATGGAGGACTTATTTTATTGAAAATTAAGTTAAATCTGGATGTGGTTTTCTAAACATATTCCATTTCAATCACACTTATTTGGGGATTATTTTTTCTGAAAGTATTACAGAGAATGTGAGAGATGTAATCAATATACATATCCCTTGATGTCTAAAATCTGTGAACAATCCTACTCTTCTGGAGCAAGGATGGGAATGTGCTCAAAGAGAATTTTAAAAGAAAGAAAGCGCTAATGGCACAGAAACAAATTGGGTTTTTAAAAATCTCTCTGTTCTGTTCATATGGCTTAAGTAAGCAAGTTATATCCTTGTAGAAATCATCAGCCAGGTTGTTTTAAGGGCTCACTTAATTTCAAACTGAATTGTGTTCCACATATTTGATCCCAGGCGTCCCACAACCACAGAGTGCACCTCAGCTGCTGAGCCACTGTCAATGTGACCTTCCCTTCCAAGTAGCACAGGTAGTTCTGGGATGGGAAAGAAGAATTACAGAGCTCCAGGGTTAAATGGTTATATAGCCTCTGCTGGCCTTCATAAAAAAAAGCAGAAAAGCAGAGACTTCTGGGGGAAAGACCCAAAAGAGGACAATTCCCTGTACTGACATTTCACATAAATAAGGAAATGGGAAAACTTGGCTGAGCCTCCACGGCAACTGTCCACAGCAATGATTTCAAGATTTCCAGCTACCAGGAGAACACTGGGAAGCACCAGCAGTCTGGGCATGCTGTCTTGGTGAGTTGCATTTGCTCTGAGGATACAAATGGTATCAGCCCAAGAGAGTTACAGATCTGCTGCTGTGGGGCTTTCACTCGAACAGAGGCTCCTAAGAACTTAATGTCTTTAAGGAAATACTGAGTTTTCTAGCATTCATCTGGTACAAGAGGCATTGCCTACCTCTATGCCCTGGCAAGTCCTATGCTTAATTGCTAGATGTGTTTTTGTTGATACCCTTCAAATGCCAAAATACTGATTTGGTCATGAGAGTTGTTGGTTTCCTCATTCACGGATGTGGATATCTTATGCCAAAAAGCATGACACACCATCTTGGTGGAATTCTTTTCCACTAGGAAATCTCTTGCCTTCTTTGAAATCTAGGAAGTTACGATATGACTCCTTTAGTTTTGGATTTAACTGCCCTTCAAGATGGACTTCAACCTTGATAATTTGCCTGAGTAAAATTTATTTTCATCATGAACTTTCCTAGCTGAAATCAGTAACTTACTTTCAGAAAATCACCTGCCTCTTTACGCTAATCACAAATGCAACTGAGTAAAAGAAATCTTGCATTCCTCTTGATTTGAAGAGTGCATGCTACACATTCTCGTTCCAATTGAAATTTCTAAGTCATGCAGCCTTAAAACTTAAACAAAATTCACTAACTCTAATCAGAAATCAGCGCATTTCTCCATACAAGGGTCTCATTTTACTGCCATTCCTCATAATCTGTAACAAGCAGGATATCAGAAAAATCAGGAATAAAAAGAAGACATGTCTGTTTTGCATGATCATAGCTAACAACTGACAGATTCACCCAAGTTAGTTTAATGCTTCTTCCTTTTAACATTGGAGTTTCTTTTGTCTCTGCCCTTCATGTTCATTTTGATTGCTGTGTGGAAAATTTGCAACATTCAGTATTGGTTTCTGATTATGGCAATTTGATTTTCCCTACGCTTGGCTAATTGCATCCTTCATTTCACACAGATCATTATGAGAACAGATGACAACAGAAATCAGTTCCTTCAGAAAAAATATCTTTTCAGTTCCAGAATTTCAAACACATGAGAACCTTCAGCTTATTGTTGCATCTTTTTTTCAGAAGAATGTTAATATGTTTATTTGTTTGTAAGTTCTTTCAAAAAGGAAAACTTGCAAGAATTTAGCTGACTTACTGACTTAATAACACACATCCCATTAGAAGTATATGTGATTGTGGAGACATCTGTGAATATCCTAAAATTTAAGCAATTGTCGTATTGAAAATGGAAGCTCTTTTGCATCCATCCAGTATTTTCATAGAGTGCTTCTTTCCACAGCCTCCTAAATCTGAGGCCATAATTGTGGTCCCTTTAAACTAAGAGCTAACAGTGCCATGAGAAGCTTCCTGGACACATCACTGACCTCAGCAGAAGTATTTTCATTGTTGCCTGATTTAGCCTGGATCAGACTTTTGCTGGTTACTCCTTCTCTTGAACCTCCCTAAGTGGGCGTGCACTGGGTCTAGACACCATCTCCACTTAAATGGAGACTGTATCATTTTGTCATCCACCATGAGGCCAATCATATACAGGTCTTAGCTGTGGTTATACCACGAAATAAGTCATATTTTCTGTGTCATTGTGAACTCATGCCAACTGGAGCTATCTAACACTTCTTGAAGGAAATATTCAGAAGATGGCTCTTCCATATCTCTCTTCATAATTGCAATGCTTCTTACTTCTCCTACGTCCTTTTCTGAGAGTATCTACGTAGTCTTGAATTAGCTATTTCTGAATAGAGTTAAAAGAAAAGTAGGCGGTTATGTAGAAAAATGGCTAGCATGTGAAAATTCAGCAGAGGGTGGGGACAGAATGAGTCTTTTATACCTGTGGTATCTCAAAACCATTAACCTGTCATTTAGGACTCCCCTCCAGTCAATCAGGCAATTTATTGAAGACAATTTGTGCCCCACCATGCAGAAATCCCCAAGAAACAGATTCAAACTGATGAATCCAGAAAGACCAGGGCAGAAAAACAAGTCCAGAAACAGCATAATATGAGCAGAGGTGTTCCTGAGCTGGTAGGTAGAAACATCCATTTCATTTCCAGCTTCATACCAGTTTTCAGATATTCAGGACACACATAGCTAAACTCACCTTTATGTATAAGCTAAGAGAACTTCTGACAAGTCATTCTCTAGGTCCATGATTTTAGCAAATTGAGGGATGTTGGCAAAGTGTTTCCATTCAACTGCAACCCTTAGTGAATCTTACTGTTTTAATGGTGCAACCTATTGTTGCAGACCTGCAGGATTTCAGTCTGAAAATGATAGTTTTGAGCAAGTTGTTGCCCTTTTTTGCCTTCCAGTAGCTTGAGATAGAATTGAATTCCTCTGTCTTTAGTATGTGAAAAGTGTTGAAGGATAAAGTCTACAGTAAAGAAACATGTCTGATAAGCTCAGGCATAGATTTGTATCATCTCAAATGTGTCCTTGTTTTAAGGTGTTCCGAATAAGCTATCAATCTTGGTCCAACTTGCCTTCCTCTGAAATCAACCAGAGCCACATCATTAAATCCTGTGGAAGAAGCAATAATACAGAATTTTTACAGAAAAATTCATCCTTGTTAGAGAGATCCAACTGAAACTTGGTAACAAGGAGCAGCAGTGAAATTTACATTCTATTGAATATTCTACTTTGCCATGACCAAGACATGGAGGATGCAATAATCTGTGCCTGCCTATAGTGACATATGCATGTGAAGGGCCTAGATCCGTTAAAAGAATAAAAGATGCAATTGCATTTTAAAAAATCTTAATTTTCTTAATTTCTAAACCCACATTAATCCACAGAAAATATCTTCCAAAGGATAAGACTTATGCTGTATGACAAAAATTTCAAATAAACTGTACAGTCCACAGAACAATGCCCCTTTCATCAAATTATAAGGAGAGCATTGTTTTATGTATATTCTTGACCATATTCTTAGCTTTTTACTGAGCAACTGAATGTTTGTTTTTTTCTATGCTGACTGATGCCCCATGCTGCAGGGTATTGGAGTCTAGTGGACCATCCAATTAGTATGCCAGGGCAATGCTAATATGCAATTCAGATATGAAATTTTGCATGAAGTAACAAAACAATGCGAGCTGGTTATGTTGCAGTGCAAAATCTACCACTAGCAGAAACATAATTCTATGAAGCTCAATTAAAAATAGCAAAAAAATAGTAAGTCTAACAAACAAAGTGCTATGCCAGTAATGTTATTTTACTATCTAACAGTATCTGCTAACAAGAACATAAAAATGTAATTCCCTCCTAAAATGATTCAGCCACCTCTAACATTAACTAATGACACAACCACAGACAGGCCCATGCTGTCCTTACCAAGTACTTTTCAAAAACTATCAGCTGACAGAAGTAAATCATGCTGTAACCATATACTATTTTTTCACTACATATATATATCTAGAGAGAGAGAGAGAGATCACACTTATATGTGTATATATATATCACTTATATACTATATATATACACACTATATATAAGTATATATATATATCCTTGTATACTATAAATTCAGTTCATAAGTGTCATCCTCTTGAACTCGTACTTGCTATTGCCTCAGCAAACTTTCCTGAATCTACCAGACCAGGGTGAAACTCTTCTAGGTTGTGTCAGTATCCAGTAATCAAGCATGAGACTATTGATACGATTTTCCAGAGAACCAGTTTTTTTTCACTGGATATTGAATTGAGGGGCCAAAATTGCATTGAAGAAAGGTTAAATATTAGATCTAGTCCCCTCACTAAACTTCAGGTAGGAAAACAGGATATACTCTGAGGCATTCAAAGGCATGTAGCCTTATCCTTTTACTGTACTGGGAATTTTGGCTTATCTTAAATGCTTAAATTAGACCCCATATTACATTATTGTTTAGAAATGTTAGTTCCACAGTTTACATAAGTTAAAGCAGACTGGTAAAGATTTTTTTTGCACCTTAAAACTTAATAACCTCATTTTGTATATATGACTTCTAATAATCTGACTTTGTTGACAGTCATCAGGACAGTCTATCTGACCCTTTCCTTTATAATTAGTAAAATTATTAAATTAGAAAGTTTTGGCTGTAAAATCAAGACAAATGGCATGGAAATTTATACAGCTTTTTATAAAATCTGCTCTTTAACAGTAAAGCTTTTGGTGGATGTTGTAGCAATAAAATGCAGTCTTTTTTTTTTTTTTTTAAGATGTGATAAATGTCCTTGGGGCATACCCCTTAAAAAAAACACCTGTTAGTAGCTGCAGATTTTAAATTCAGTTTCTCTGGTCACTAGAGATATATTTGAGAAGCCAGATGTCAAGACAGGTGCTCCCACTCTATTTGATAGTAAGTTAATGACCCTTGACATGCAGAAGCAGTATGTCAGCCCTAACAGCCCCCTTTGTAACAACTTCCCCACTTTCTGGCTTCTAACTTTCTGTATCTCCACTGCTTTTATTAAGATCATCAACTGAATGTGAGAGTGATATTGTTTTTCTGTTTAGATGAGTTAGCATATCATGTTATATCATTTTAATGTTCACCATCTCTGGTTCTTCATGTCTCTGAAGCTTCAGTTCTATGAGTGTTTTTTTCAAATCCAGAAAAATTATGTTGGTGCACTCCAAATAAACCCTATTTTCTATTAAATGTAGTTGTGCTGCTTCTGTTCTTGGTTATTAAAATTTTTCTCTTAAGGCGTATTTGTATGGTCTTCTATCTTTTCTGCCTTATGAGATGGAGAGGAATCTTTGGAAGGCTAAAGAGAAAATGCTAAAATTTCATTTCAGAGTGCTGGACCAAATGTCGACTTTGACTCTCAATACAGAGTTGCAGGTGCAATTTGCCTTCTTAGCTTTTAAAACATCCATTTGGCTAAGACAATCATTCTCTTTTCAGGCTCCCTCAAGTGCTTCATCAGATGGTAGCAGTGTTTTTACAGACAGCAGTTGAAAGACATGGCACAGACACTGCAGGGAATGAAAAGGATCTTTAAAACTGAGGCAGAGTTTTCTGAATGCTGTGCAGAGTCATCAGTTGCAGTGACGTTCTTTGCATATTTGAACACAGAATATCCCTGAATGTAGGATCATTGAATAGATCAGCCCTTAGTAGCAAAAGATAATCCTCAGCAAGTAAAAGAATTTAACCATTTGCTGGGGTTTTTATCTACCTGAGCATTTACTTTTTGCCCTTAGGTAATGATTACTGAAATTTGGCCAGCTTTAGTATGAGCTAGATAAGTTTTCCTTGGTACATCTGTCACACTCGTTATATTTTAGAAATGACCATAGCATGAATGTTTAACCAAATCTGTGGAACATTCAAAAACATCTGCCAAAACAAGCAATGTCTGCATCTCATTTGCAGGATCTGCAGACCCAGGTCTTCACACTAAATCAGATTTTGTGCAGGTTGTTACTGATGAGGTCAATGTCTTCTCCAGTCATGGCCACCCATTCTTACTCCTTTTATTGGATCACATTTAGGCATCTGAGCCTGTGATGACTCAGATCAGCTTTCACTTGAAGTGTTTTTGGCCCATCTAAGGAGAAACTTTGCAAGGTGCTTATGGTTCCTTCCACTGACTCATTGTTCCACTGAATGAAATTAGCTGCTGTAAATGGATGAAATAGGCCCACTCATCATAACATGCTTAGCACCATCATTTCCATTCCACTGAAGAGAAGACTCCTGCCTCTTACTTACCAATATATTGATTTTGAGAAAGAATTGCAATGTATAAACTAAGGTCCTAAGAGGGAGGATATAATAAAATGGTGGGGAACAAGTGAAAGGAAAAAAAAAATCCACAGTATTTTGTGTACAACCATAGCATTCTGGATATTTTTTGAAAAAAGAGGATATTCAGAAGATAACAATAAACTTCTTGGCATTTGTTCCTATACCATCCTATATATTCCTATATACCTATACCTCTGAGAAACCTCAGTTGTATTTTAAAACAGAAAAACATGTAAAATACCCTGGTGCATTTAAAATCCCAGCAGCTGGCATGTGGCATTAACCTGGGATGCCTTCCCTTGAGAACATCCCTCTACAGTGGCTGTGGGAGCACCCAGCTGGCTGAGGCACAGGGAGCCCCAGGCACACCTAGGAGACTGCCAGAACACATCTTATTTCCTTCTAATTGCATCCCAGCAGTCACCCACATGGAAAACTGTTTTATGGAAACGTGTCTCTTGAATTTCTGTCATGTGGTAAATATTCCAGAAATTTCTTTTTAATTCAGTTGTCTCCAAGTGGAGAATACACAAAGGGCTGATGCTGGGCAATCCAGATCCATGCTGTGAACATTTCCCAAGTCAATAATCCCAGTGGTAGAGCCTACAGGGGGAAGGGGTGATGTGCAGCCCGAGCTCATCAGCAAAGGCACACTGAACTGTGCAACAGCACTCAGACTTCAGAAAACTTACTCCACAGGAAATTCCTAAGTTACCTTTTATTCCACATCATTGCAGAAGCATAGAAGTTTAATATTTATTGAAATCTAATTTAAAAATGTATTCTACATTAACGTATTTGTTGCTAGATTTAAAAAAATGGATCATTGTTCAGACACAGAATGGGGAAAAATGGTCTCATTTAAGGGTTTTAAAATTTGAGTGGAAGCACTTTAAAAGTGGAAATAATCTCCTTATGTTTATAATGCTTTCTCCTTCAGCTTTAGAACAAAGTGAACATGACAAGTTTACATTTTGACAAGCTACTTTTTCTGACCAAAAGAGTCCATTTGAATTTTATCATTCATAGCTCCTGTTATACTTTTAACTACAGGATGAATCAAAATTACAGACTCCATTTGCCACTGAAAGTTTATATAACTTTCCTTAAAGACTATTCAAAAGTCAGATGAGAATAATTTCATTAGGAAAATATTCCATGACAGTGAAATATTTCTGCTCAGCAAGACAGAAAGAAAAGGGGACTATGACAAAAGGTTTTTCCCCTACAACAAACCTCCCCCTCCCCTGATTGTTTCCTATATGAAAGTACATTTGTATAGTGGTTTGTTGCCTAGTGGAAGAATTTTTAGGCTAATAACCTTCTGCTCTCATAATGTGGCAAACAGATCAGGTTCCTGTCTAGTCCACAAGTGACAGAAAGGTCTGGAAAATTCTCTTATTTGGCAATTTAGGGAATTCAGTACTTGTCTTCCTGGCTGTTGGCAGAAAGAGGCAGAAGAGCCCACTCTGGTTCAGACAGCTCATTTTGGAAACATTGGTTTAGTTCTATTGCAAGTTCAATAACACGTTTCAGCCCTGTATCTTTTCAGCAGTAATAATACCAACTTCACCTTATAACAGTGATCATAATAATGAAACCAGGTCTGGAGGCTGCTGCTGTAGAGAAGCCCAGTGGCTGTCTAATCTCCATGAGACAGAATTTCCCATGCCATATCAATTTTGGCAGCCATGTTATGGTATAATTTATTGGTGTGTGATAAGAGGGGAAATTCTGGAGATTTATTCTCACTTGCATACAGACAGGATTATAAGTGCTTCCTCCTTTGCCTGCCCTCCTCTGCTTCCTAATTCCTCTCCAAAACCATATTTCATGTACTGGGAGGAAAAAAAAAAAAAATTACTTCAGTTGCCACTATCCTTTAAAGAGTGTGTGACCACAGCCACAATGCAATTTCCCAGAATTTCTGCACTAGCTTCACAAACTGACCCTTGCTAAAAAACAGCAGCTGGGGAAAAAAAAACAAAAGGCTATAAGAGAAGAGCAATGTAATTGTGTAATCCTTCCTGGAGTATGCTAGAAAAATAAAATTGGCAGAAAGAGGGACACACAGAGAAATTGTGTTGTGTCACAGCCACCTATGAGGCTTGCTCCTGTCACTAATGGGTCTATAACAAAGTGTCAGCTTTCAGCAAGGAGGTGTATTTCTTATAATTTTTACTGAAGCAAGGATTGCCATCCAGGATGACTGTACTGTTAGTTGTATTGCTCTTGCAAATCCTGACTTCCCCTTACATTTCCAGATGAAGGGACACAGAAAGGTTATTGTCTGTTTGTATTTACATTGCTGTGTTTCCTTTCAAATTTGGTTAGGAGGTTTTTGACCTTGAAGGTTTGGGTGTAAGTGATATGCTGTATGGCATAAAGACATGTACCAGGAAATTAATTATGGTGGGTAACAACAGTGTTGAAACTTGAGTATCCCTTTTCTGAAGTGTTTGGAGCAGTCTTTTCACACGTTTGGCTCATGTGATGAAGCACCATCCCAAGAAACTCTTAGAAATCTTTTGGAAATTAGCACTTGTTAGAAAATACTCCCAAGAGGTAGTCTGGGTGGAGCCATACACCTCTGAGACTGGAAGAATGAAATGATGTACATGTGGTCAAAATGTGTCAGCTGGGTTCTGTGCCAAGAACAGGTCCTGGCACTGTTATTTTGTTCATATAGATGCAGCCAAAGGGAAGTACTAATACAATTAGCAACAGGTAATAGGTAAAGCCAATCCAAATACACTCATCTGAAAATGAACACAATGATCTGAGTTACAAAACTCTTCCTGGAAAAGTTTCAGATATGGAAAACACCTGCAAGCACCAAACATTTCTCAGAATCTTTTAGGCTGGAAAAGATGTCTAAGGGTATTGAGTCCAGTTTTAGACTTATCACCACAACCATTTTACTGTACTGTAGATGAAACAGGGCATTAAGTACCCAACATTCCTACTTGTTGTGCCTGATTAAATAAATTATGATTAATACTATGAGAGTCAACAATTCTCTGGCAGTAATTAAAAACATCCAGTTGTTAATAAATGAAAATACTTTCCCCAAGTTTCAACTAGCTCTTACAGAGACCCTTATATGTGTTGGATATTCAGTCTGGTTCAGCAGTATTCTGTATTTATCCAAAAGAGTATGGCTATTGCTGCAAACATTTATGATTTAATTACCTTGTAGTTTAAAAAGTTGTACTATATTTACATGACTTGAAAATGTGTTACAGTGATTTAAAAGAGAATTGTGAGCTGTCATGAAAAAAAGTCTAAAAAAATGGAGGCTGTAATTCTTTCTCTAATAAAGAGTAAACTTGTGAAACTGAAATAATTCTTCCTTCAATGCACTGTAAACTTGAGATATTAAGAGAATGAAATACAGACTTTTCACTTAGAATCCAGTCTAGAAAACAGGTCCAGTTAAGTCTTTTTAAGTGGAACTTTTAATCCAAATCTACTGTACAACCTTTTTATTCTGTATATATATTTGAAGCCAAATTTATTCTTTTTTATGATCCAAAGTTTAATTAAAAGCGTTTCCCAGCTCTGAATCCCCTAAACTTAATGGTTTGCTGTCGTAAGGGGAAGGACATGACTCTTTATCACTGAATGCCACTAGCAGCTTTTTCTGTGTTTCAGGAGCTGTAGGAGATTATGAAACAGCAAAATGAAGGAGAGTATGCTCACCTGGTGTCTCTCAAAGTATCCCATGACCATAATGAGACTCCAAAATCTCCCTACCTAATATCTTGGCTTGCCAATAGCTCTTCCCCAGCTCCTCTGTACCCTGAAGTCTTTCCAGCTCTGTCTCTCCCAAACATGCCACATATAATGCAATGTCTGTCCATCTCCTCTTTTAACCTTGCAGCTCAAACCCTTCCCACATACAGGGGAATGTAATGTCACTGTAATTATTTTCTGGTCATGCCATGGCTGTATTCAGTAGCAAAGGGAAAGGCAAAGGTCACCTCATGTCTTGAAACACTCAGCATTAACTGGAGCAGTCTGTCCAGAGCCACTCGGTGTGACAAAATGCAGCAGTCTCAGGACCCATATGATAATCTCAACAGTTTCTTTAGTAATAGTCAGTCAATAATAAAAAAAAAACCAAACCTGCATGATAAAGTGTTCAGTCTTCATATCATAGGACAAGTTAATATTCATGCAGGGTTTCAGTTCAAGTGCTGTCTCTGTAGCAGTCCTCAGCAGCATGTCTCATTAGTCTCACTGAGTATATTATCTTTCTTAATTAGAAACTCCTAAACTTTTTAGTAATGGGAATTCAAGGATGGCAAAAGAAGAAGAAATTTTGTGTGATTCATTTTAATTACAGATTTACACTATTGGAATAAGAAATTAGAAGCAAAAACCTTAGTCTAGCATTAGCCAGACTAGGTAATTGTGTCTCAGATATACTGTGCACAAGTCAAGAAACAGAACTAGCCTAGGATAAACATGAAATAAAAATTCAGAGTGCAAGAGAATGGGTATTTAGTCACCCAGTGGGACTATAAGTTAAGAGTTTTCTGAAACATTTGAAAGTCTTCTCCTTCATGCACAAAGTTTTGTCAAGGAACTGAATACCTCACCTGTGAGGTCAAGAGGAGAAATGCTCCAAATATAGGGGATTCTGGTGAAATCTTGGAGTTCTTCAGTCAACAGTAAAACTCACACTGACATCAGGTTGTTTGTGACATTCTCCTGCTCAGGGCAGCAGAAGAAATTTGTCTGCTTCTAAGGGAAAGAGTTTTCCTTTTACCTTCCTTGCCTTTACCCTCCTTGCCTTTATCAACAAACCACTACCCCCTGTAGCTTCCTAGGAAAAATGATGGATTTGAATATTTCAAAAACTGTAGGTGTTAATTTACATTTTTTAATTGTCTAATGTTGTGGCTTTTCTGTTGTGTTGTTGATAATTAATATTAAATCTATTGTTCACTGGTTTTTAATTAAATGTTGTTAATAAATCAACAAACCATTTTGATCATGAATTGGTTTAACCAAATGAACTGAGCAGTTTTCCCCAGCATTGCTATTGCCAAGTGTCATTAAGTTGTGTGGGCACCAAACCAGTATGTTGGGATTGGCAGGAGGGACCACTGAGAGATGTCTTAAAGCATGATTTATTGATTTATTGCTGAGTCTCATGAAGGGTGAGAACACCTTCACCACCTAAGTCAGAAGTCCATAGTCATCCGTGGTCAGTCGTCACAAGATCACAGGTTACAAGGTCTTTTAAAGGTTTTTTAGCCAATAAAATACTGCCACTGAGAATGTTTCTACTTTCACACCAATCCCTAATTAATTTGTATCACACGTCTTGCCTCAATGCAGAAGTCTTTAACCAATCATCTGATGACACACAATCTTAAGGAATTACACCTTAAAATTTTTATTACCTTTATAACTACTTCTATATCTTAAACTTTAAATCTTTCAAACTTTCCACTACCTAGCTTAATATGTTTCTATCTAAACTACAAACCCACATTCTTGCTTATGGTCTCTAGATCTGGAAGCCTTTTCCAAGGTCTCAGGTTGCACCCTGTATTCATTTCTGTGCTTGAGCCTGCATGCACAAGGTTTTGAGAATTTTCTGTGCCTGGATATCCCACAGCCACTGGTTTGAGGCCACTTGTGTCTGTTTGCAACTCAGATCCTCAGCACAGAGGAGCTTCCCTTTCTTCCCAGCATGCAGGATGGTGGCTTGTCAATATAATAAACTCCTTGTTGTCTGATATTGAGAATTTGTCCCTAAATATAGGAAGGCTATTTATATTTTTTTCCTAGTGACACTACAAATTTAGTAATAATGTCAGTGTTATACAGCAATGATGATTTTATTAAGACAGTAATAATCACTTTTTGACACATATAGTACGAACAAAGAACTTCTATACATCAGAGAATACAGATGAAAAAACTATTCTGTGCTAAATTTACCTTAAATTTTGGTCCACTTAATGTCCTTCATCAATTTCTATTGTCTTAGTTTAACAAATGGAATCATAAATAATGCAACCTACATCAACTGCACTTACTTGCAATTAGAATTTTTTTTGTTCTCTGTTTTATGAATATTTAATAAACTGTGTAACCTTGATGGAAGGAGTGCAATTTAGGAGGCCATAATGAAAATGTAGAAAGTCTTGCCTTGCGAGCTCAACTTCTGGTTTAAATTAACATCCAATAAACCTTTCTGCATAATGCTCATCTCATCAAGTCTAAGATTTTCCTTATCTAGAAGTGCATGGGCAATTTCAAGAAATGTTTTTTATTTCAAAGGGACTGAGTGCTTTTTTTAAGCTTATATTGATTATTACCTAAAATTTTAGAGTACATATTTTAGGGTATATGTTTAAAAAAATAAAATTTAAAAAAATGAAAAAGTTACTGCTAAAACATCTATTTAGGATGTGTCATGCCAAAAGTTATATATAACTTTATATATAACAGTAGCTATGAAAGCAGCAATTCACTTGAAAAGTTTTTGCTACTTGATAGACAGGAACACCAATTGAATATTTTTGTTTTTCTTGTTTGCCACAGTAAATTTATTTTAAAATACACTATCACAGGGGGAATGCTAACACACTGCTAAACATTTACATTTACCAGTCATTTAAAATACAGTAAAGAGAAACTGCAAGACTACTGTTAAAAAAGAGAAGTATGCGTGAGACATATTCTTCAAGCAATAAGAATAAACTTGTAACTGAGCACTATTCAATCAAACTAAGACATAGCTCTGAAATAGGTGAGATACAAGTGAACAGATGCTCAAAATTAGGTAGTAACATTTGTAGCAAAGGGCTTAGATTCTGGTTTGGGCAACAAAAGAAAGCAAACATTTGTTTTCTGACAGCCTTTCTTTTATGTACCACACAAATGCCAGTACAGCTGCAAACTCTGGGGTGCAATAGTTGCTTCAAACATAGCTGCTTCATTTGGAATTGGATTATTAAATTACTTCTTTGGTATTTGATCATAAAATAGTTTTGAACTTGCTGCCATTTCTTCTGTTATTCTTATCAATGTTGACACAAGAAAATATTTATCTTTGCTAAGAAAATGGAAATTATCTTGTGGAATATGAACATTACTACCTAATATATGGATTTCAATGTCTTCATAAGCAAGCAATTACTTTGTATTTCATTTCAGAGTCAAGACAAAATATAAACAGAAATAAGTTTGTTTCCCTGAAGCTAGAGCTGTTTTTAAGAATATTCTGACTGCAAAGATGGAAACAATATTTCAAGTATTTGCACTGTAACTGTCTTCAATTAGTGTTTGATTAAAAAAAAAAAAAGGGAGTGGGGAGGAAAATCATTGACTTGGCTGAGTATATTATAGCTATTATATATTTTTTCTCCAAATAGAAGTTTTTTCATAAGGAAATGATTATTCAAAGGGCAAAGAGAAATAGTACATCTCACAAGGCAATCACATGCAGAAGGTGCTTTAAGAACGGAAGAACAAGTTGTTAAAGCTGAAGTTGAAAAAGTGGAGAGCTGTGATTCACAGGTCGTGGGTTACCTCTCACCTTGACTTGGAGTCTGCATACAGAGCTGCTGACTTACACTGCTGTTACTAAAGGATGACAGTGAGGAAGTCTCTGTTGATGTGCATTTGAAAAAGGAATTTTTTCTTCTTTATCCTGCTTTTAAAAGGTAAAACACTGTCAAAAAATAACAAAATCAGACCACCAGGGGTGCCATAAGCAGATACTTCACCCATTTCCAGCCTTCCTGTAGTCAAATGTGATAGTGGCCCTACATGCATAGAATTTACCTTTCCAGTGTAATTTGATATTCCATGAAAAAGTCTGAAGGGGTTATTAACCTATTCATTTTATTTCAATAATAAAGTTTTCAATAGAAACTGTCTTGAAAGGACAGGTTTTCTAACCTGAAAGCTGTATAAACAAGACCCACTTTTTTCTAGGTTCAGTAAACATATACATATCAGATATATAGCAGTCCATAAAAGACTAGTGCCTGAAAAATTTGTTTTTCATAAAACAGCATTTTAGCTGACTGATTACAGCTCAATGGATTTGTTTTTCAAAAACACCACTAAACAATTTATACTCTTATAAGCTGTAAATTGTCATTTTAAAAAATTTCCCTTCTGTAGCTGAGACTACAATAGTTTTCAAATAATCAGGTAATGGGTTTTAAGTTAGCTTATTTTACTGGAAAAAATTTAAATTTAAAATTTGCTCTACTTGCAACTTCCTTCCTTAGAAGTTCCACATTCCAGTAACACATTACAAATTGACATAATTCAAAGAGTACCAGTAAAATCAGTAAATAAGAAATAAATACTGTAGGCAATTTAATTTAATGCTGCAAGCAGGCAGTCTTCATTAGCTTTTGTTTCTGTTGCAATCTGGGAAAACTAACATTAGTATCAATGTATGAAGTTTTCTGGCCATGAAGTCACAAAATAGTTAAAGGCAATATCTGTTTGATTTTTATAGTATCAGAATGATTTTCATTTCATCTTCAAGACTAGTCAGAATGGTCAGGTATAATATTATGGAATCACTAAGAAAAGACCTCTGAGATAATCAAGTCCCACCACTAACCCAACGCTGTCAGGTGCACCACCAAACCGTGTCCCTAAGCCTGGCATGGCTGAAGCTTGCAGAGCCAGCTCTGTCTGAGCCAGCGTGGGCAGATCAGCATCGTGCAACTGCAGGAGCTCAGAGAGAACAAGATGGACTTTATGTCCTGAGCTGGTTTCAGTACACCCACAACTGGGCTGCTGCTGTGCCTGGTGGAGTCACTCCAGCCACGGAGCTGCCTAACCCAGGCAGGGCACAGCAGCACCCCCAGGCCCTGAGCAGAGCAGCTGATCCAGCCTGTGCTGCACCCCTGTAGCCCATGGCTCTCATCCAGGCACAGCACTGGTGAGCCTCCACCACCCTGCAATTCCCTGCTTTTCTCACACCCTGTGCTACCCAGCCAGTGTGAGTGGCACTGATTCACTGATCTTTCCCAGGAGCTGATTGTGCTCTCAGAGCTGTCACCTCCTCAACAGCCCCCAGGAGCAACAGTGAATATACTGCTTCTGCTGTGCTCTTTCTTGTGGGGATAGCAAATGCAATACCATTTTATCTAATATTCCCACTGAACACAGCAGTGTGATTCCCATTAGTTTCAATCAGTACATCTGCGCTACTGGACAGGCACACTTTGTCAGATGGCCATGGACATATTAGACTTACTAGACAAGTCCTTAGCTTTTCCCAGCCCTTATATTTAGATTTCCTTTCAAAACAAACTAGGACACACTGGTCTGTGGTTACACTCAGTTCTCAACCTCACAGATGGTTGGAAATGTCCAGGTTGCAAAGCTGAGCACCAGAGCCAATTGCAAAGCTATAAGGCATAGCTGCACAACTTACCTGACACAGCCAAAGCACTTGTGGCATTGCTTACACTGAAAACTACAATTTCTGGACAAAAGCTTGCAACCTGTACATGAATGTCACTCTTGTTATTACAGTTCTCATGTATCGTGGTCAATCTCTGCTATTTTTGGTCACTTCAATACTGAGTGGATGGGATGCTGGATAGGTCAAGTGGACATTAATTAGGTAAGTTAAGAAAATCAGAAGTCTAATATTTACTTAGAAATTACAAGTTTTTAAAACAAGTGTGCTAAAGCAAGCGACTAGAATCCTAGGATGGCATAAAATTACCACAAGATTTACTTTGTAAATTTTTGTAGGGCACGAACTGGAAACTGCCATAGAAGAAGCACAGAGAGGACCAGCCAACAAAGTATGTCATGCTGGCAGGACTAATGCAGCAATGCTTTCCAAACTGTACAAACATTTGGAATAAAAATGGTCTATTCCATTCCTTTAAGCACAGCATGTTTTGCTCTACAAATATCTTGAGCTTTGATTTAGCAAAGCATTCAGCCATGTTCTTGCCTCTAAGCACACAGTTAGACACTACTTGCCACGTATTAGATTTATTATGCTACAGATCTGGAAATTCATGGCATTTGACACTGAAATAGAAAGCTTCTCTTTAATCTTAATAAGTCTAACATTGATCCATCAGTCAAGAAAATTTAACTTTTTTTTTTTTTTTTTAACTGATTGAGAAAGATTTACTTCTAGGAGTAAAAAAACCTAGGCAGTAGGAATGAGCAACTCCAACAAAATAAAGTCTATTGTATACCAAGGTTATGAGTTGGCAAAAACTATTTCAAATTGGTGAATGTAGTACTCCTCTGCTTTGGTCTGTGCAGATGATGCTGCAGGTTGCCAATGTGGTTCAATCAAAGCCAACAAAGGTTTTTATGCATAAACCTGGGAACCAGAGCAGAGGAGCCAGGAGGTAAAATGTTTCCTGATCCTACAGCGCAAAGAGCAAGGAGGAATAGGAATAAAGAAAAATTAACCATAACCCGAACAAGCCCTAGAAACTTACTCTGGGAAAAGAAGGGGGGATTTGGGGGCTAGTCTTGACTGAAAAGACCCTCTAGTAATGTACTCAGCTAGGATACTCTATTGATTCATTCACAGTGAGTTTAGATGAAAAGGGACTTAGCATTTATTTCCCAATTAACATCAAAGAATCACCCTGAACAACTGGCACAACCCTTAATTTCCTGCATTTTTGGTTAAGTGTTTAGATCAAAAGCAATCATTTTAAAGACCTCTGACTATGTTCCTGTTCCTTATCCTTCTCTGTCTCTGAACTGACTGTACAAAACCTCTACATTTAGGTTTATAATCAATAGATTTATATTTAAATCACTTTTACCCTCCCTAGTCTCATTGCATTTTAATACTTTAAAGCCATTAAATTGATCATGGTGGAATCTCTCATCGTAAAATACTCATTACTTTAAATACATGTGTTTCATTTAGCATTTTAGAGCAATCTCCATCTGCTGATTTTTCACTGGTATCTTTTTCATTATCTCCATTCCTTTCCCTGCAGCCTATTGTATAACCTTCCAGTGTACTTGAATAACAAAAAATGCCCTAGGTTTTTATTTCACTCCCTTTATTGAAAATAGTGCCATTAGCTGTCCAGATTGTCCTTCACTAAGCCTTTTTACTACAAATTATGAAGCACTTCACTAATAAAATTAACATTATGACTAAATGCTACATTCTGTGCCATATCATCACTCTGCTCATAAATCTGGTCTTCTTTTGAACATCCATAAACCTGGCTGAAAATAATGGCAGGTCAGAATTCCATACTATTTATTTGCCTTGTAAGATTTGCACTTTCTAAAATGTCTTGAATCAAATATGATAAATAACACAATTCAGTATCCCAACTGATGCAAGATTAAAAAGTACTAGTTGCTCAAGAATGAGCTGTCCTGTCTATTGAGACTCTCAATACCTGAAAACTGTTGATCAGGATTCTGAGAAGTGACACAGGTCACTAAGCAAGACATATTTAGCATGAGAAATTACAGCCAGCAGTGGTTTTAATACTGTCTGTGTTACCAAAGCAGATTAAATTTGAAGACAGACTGCAGTTGCACATTATTCTTTTCTTTTCCTGTAGCTCTTCTCATTTTGAAGCACTAATCAAATGGCAAACCCTTTCAAGCACTTTTGCACTAGGAGGAGGAAAGTTTCATGTACCATAAACAGTATGCCTATCCCCAATTTAATCTTCTGGTCTGTTCCTTTGCTATTTTAAAGAGACATCATAACTGCAGGCATGCTTTTTAGTATTTAAAGGCTTTGACTTTATGAGATTAATAGTTTGGGGACTTTTAATCAGTGAAAAACAGAGTTGGGGGAATTAAATCATGTTCATAAATACTGACAGAGAAAGCATAGATTATTGCACTAGAACTTGACCTTAGCCTTGAAAATAAATCTGTGCCAAATGTCAGTGTGAAGACTGAATATAATCTAATTCAACCTTAATATGGTCGACTGACCTGGCGTCACCCCACAGGTAGCAATCGTGTATTACAGGCCAGACTAGGAAACTTACTTGTTTTTTCTTTCAAAAGAAAATTGTCCATTTATCACACTGAAAATTCTTTATGGTTTAAACTTTCCAGCTAACTGAGGTTTTATCATGTTGAATCTGTCTAGACTGTCCTAAGTGCTATTGCCAGCACAATCGACATGATTATTTTTCCAATGTATCCTGAAGTTATTTTTAAAATGTTTTCAGTAAGACGGGTCAATTATTTCTGGAACAACATCAGGCACTGCACTGTCTTCTTTGTGGTTCTCCCAGGCTCTCTGCAGTCCTGGAACTGACACAGAAGTTTGAATGATGGCCCACTCATATTTTTGACAGATGCAGTTCATTTGATACATTAACGAATATTTTGGGATTGGCAGAGTCTATTTAAAGCAGTTGCTATTAAATTGTCATAATTTATCTTTGATTGTCACACAATGTTATCTACAGTCTGGAAACATATCCTGGCTTTGGAACTAAAGCTAAGATAATCACTGACCCTTTGATTCTGGCTTTAGCCTGAGACTTCAACACATTTTCACCATTAAATTGCCAGTTTATCTCCACTGTTGCAGTGAGATGGGCACTGTCAGAATGGGATTTTTCTGCCTAACTTAGTTGAATTTAGACATCTGGTGAAATCCAGTCATCTAGTTCTCTCTAAAACTACCACATAGAGTTCAGAAACTCCAGGGAGCAATCAGCTACTTCTGAATGCACTTATGTTCTCTGGTATGCCAAATTACCTTGTGAAGGTACATGCCTAGCTTAGGCTGAACACCTGACTTTGAAATAGTGTTTTATGTGAGATGAATCATTTCCCTAATGGAGAACATCCTCCTGGACTTCAAATGCTACAGCTAAAAAAAATTGGAAATGTAATAGACAATCCTATAAAGATACTTCCACTTGCTGTGCTGCAGTACCTCACATTCCATTGTTTTTCCCTCAAACAGAGTGTGCAGGTTTGATGGAAATTTCTGTCTTTTTCTTGTGAGTGTTTGTTTTAGTAGCAAACTGAAAGTTGATCTCATCACCTACAAGGTGGAGCTTACACAAAGCAGAATGCTGAAGCTTACAAGAAAGTAAATACTGGCCTGACTATGAGATCGAATGAGCCCATGGAAATTCAAGCTTTTCATCCTACAACACAGCAAAGGTTGGCAACACGTCATACGCACCTGGGATTTTGGTTTTTCTGTTAATATCCTACAAAGAAACATTTTAAAATAATATCATCTCTCTCTTTCTTCTCTTAGAAACAAACTTCTGCTCATTTGACATGAGTTTATTTCAACCTGACCTCTCCTAAACAAATGGGATTAGTGCTCATATCTGTGCACACTGGATGCCTCTGAATGTACTGCACAAACAGGATGACATAGCCCACTTGGATACCTGTGAGAAGTGACTGCAGGTGTTAAAGGACACATTTATCATCCACTAGTCCTGTTGTGTAGATGGCCTTTGCTCAAGCAGATTCAACAGGTTAGTAAGATAGAAAAATTAGGCATCTCTTGTAAGTCCTGCAGAGCACAGGATGAAAATGTCTCATAATTGCAGAGCTGAAATCAGGGTCTCAGCGAATTTAAATACAAGAAAAGATGCAAATGAGTGAGAATTCAAACAAATTTGATGCAACATATTTTTATTGAGTGGTAGTCTCTACAGAGACCTATTCCACAGGAATACTAAATACACAACAATACTTCCAGTCCTAAATTAATATTTTCTCTTTCCCCATCCTCTCAAAATATGGAATATTAGTTGTGTGCTGGTGACTCTGCCTTACCTCTGACTCAAATGCTTCTGTCAGTGTATGTGGAAAAAGAGCATCTGTCCTAAAAGTAAAGTATTATTTAGTATTTAAATAAATCTATATGAACACCTGCTCATTGGAGTGCTAACAGGTATTTGAAACACGGATTAAAATATCTCCCAGCTTTTACTCCTTGAACCTCCTCTTCTCTGCATCTTCAGTCAAAATTTTTAGCAAGCTGTTTGGGGCTTTAGGAGGATATATGTGTGGAGTAAGTCACTACAGGACAGCCCTGCTCCACATAGTCGTGTTTTGACAAGAGCAAGGTTCTTTCACGTGCCAGGTAGCACATGGACAAACACCTTCAGAGCCCTCCATGTGTATAACCCCAAGTATGCTGCCACCAGCCCTCAGTGCTGTCTCTCCTTATGTGGAATTCCCAATGTGTTTGGCACAGTGTGCCTGCCCTTGTCCATCTTCACCCCTGGACTCTAAGAATGAAGCTTCCCCTGCCCACTGGGGCAGCCTCCCTTCCTCGCTCATTGCAATGAGGATATGAGTCTGCAAGCATCCCTATAAGATTTTCTGCAACTCCTTTTCTTGCTATTCCCTCCTTTTTTTCCTTCCTTTTCTTTGGGAAAGCTGAGATGCAGAAATTCAGCATAAATAAAACAAGCTTGTTCTACAGCAAACAAATCAATCTATCAGCCACCAAACACATCAGTGTGGCACGTACAGCTTTTGTTACTGGTAGGGACAAATACAGCTGTTTGAGAATGTATTTGCATCAGGCCTGGAGGAATGCTAAGCAAAACAGCTGCTGAGATAGAGGAAAGAAACACCTGTGCTCTCTGGATGACCAGTAAAGAACCCCAGATTACAGCATTCAAAGCAGTACAAATGAAGAGCCCAGGGGTCAAACAAAAGGGAGTCTTCCCAAGCTTCTTTCTGGGAAGGGCCTCTCATAGTTGGACAAATATCCAAGGCTGGATGACTGCTGCTTCTGCCGCCCGAGAGGAATGTTTATGGAAACTAAAAGAGGCCAAAGTATAAGGAGTAAGGGATGTTCACAGTCAGTCTGATAAGCACCAAAATGTTCCCCTGCAGTTCTGCAGAAATGGACCAAAAATGGCACTGATTGCCTTTGACATATGCCTAGGCAGGGTGCTAAAAGAGAGCACATAGCAGAGATTTCAGATATTTCTGTCAGGAAGGAAAAAAAATAAAAATATAAAAAATACAAAACCTGTGCTCTGCTACCCACTAACCAGTGCTCTATGATTGTTATTTCAGTTAAAGACTCCGTCCTTTCCTGCCCCTGGCAATCAGATTGTATCAGCAAAGAAAATAATGGAAAGATTAAGAAATGTATAAATAATTGCCATAAATTATATATTGCTTTTTTCTATACAGAAGTATCTCACATTTTAACTGCTTCTATGTGGAGCTCAAGACTCAATAAAAGCCCCAGGTTTGCACAATCTTAAAAAAGCAGTAAATGCATTAATTTTTTCAACAAAACTTGGACTGTACTCTCAGGCTAGAGACTGACTGATAATGTACAGGGAATGGAAAGGAATCACTTTTATTAACCAGAGCTTTCCTCTGAGAAGGAATGGTGGGCTTTTATCAATTTTTATTCGGAGCTGTAGATCAATTTAAATGTTGTAGTTGAAACCATAATGGAATTATCTATCCAAAATATAAGTGTGTAAGACAGTCATTTTCTGGCTGAGGATTTCCACATATGAAGAGAAGTTTAGGCTCCCAGCAGAGTCTCTTTAGTTTACAGAAGTGTCCATCTGACCCAAGATTATGTAGCCTGAGCACAACTGAATAGACACTGTGAGGGTATCCAGGGCAGGCAATCTCCCCTACATCTCATGCATTTCTGCCAACCCATAGAGGGCATTTTGGAAGATGAACACATCTCTAACAGCAGCTGGTACCTAAATTTAAGCACCTTTCTTATTTAGGATGAGCCAGACAGATCTTCAGGCTCCCCTGACAGTGTTGGGTGGGTGTCCACTGACCACCCAACACCAGCTTGTATTCAAGCACCACATATAAATATACCTGAAGTCATATGCATTATTCCAAAGCTAAATCCCACCCCAATAGTAGATCACATAAAAACCCCATAGTTAATAGCAGGAGCTGCACATTAAAATCAGGTCAAGAGTAGCTGTGGCTCTTGAGTATTCTTGCTCTAATGCCCTTTTAATTTTGATTGAGTTAATCTGCTTCCATGGCCTGCCAGTAGGAGAGCTGAGCTTTAGGGCCCACACTTCAACATGAACACCAGCAAGTAGAGCGACATTTTTTTCTACTTTTCTAGCTTTCCTAACACAGTACTTGAGAATCTCAGAGTTCTTTTTTACCAATGTTTTCTTTAGAGGCTGCCTGCAAGGGAGCAGCTACTGATTTTATTCCATTTTGGAGAAAAGTGTGCAGCTCAGGGGTCATATTTTGAAGGTAACAACATCAGTGTGGATGCACATAGCCCAAGTGAAATTTTTAAAGCACCTCAGACTCTAGTTTCAGATGAAAAATTAGGCGCTTTGTGTCTAAGTGCTTCTGAAAATCCCACTAGGGTCCCGTTTGCTGATTCATTGCTTAACTTGCTTGTAAATTCTGCTATGGCTTGTTGAAGGTGACATACAACTTTTCAATTCTACTTTTCATCTTCTTGTATCCTCAGCTCACTTTGGTTTTGGTCACTAGTCTTTTGCATTCCTGACCCCAAACCCAAACTCATTCCAAAGGTCCATCTGGCATGAATGCATCACAGTGTGATGGGGTCTGGATGCTCAGATCATTTGCTGTTTTCCTCTGCCTACCCCAAGACCCAAGGGGCTCTTCCTCACAGCCCTGCAGTCACTTTGTCTTTTTGCTATTAAAATTCTCCCCAGTCTCAGTACTGTGCTATACATTATTTATACTTGTGTTAACCACTTAAACACATCCAGTGAAACAGGTGCCACAACCTTTCTAGGTAGCTGCTGAACCACAATTTCACCAGAAAGCTAAGAAAAAAAATTTATTAATATCTAGCGTAAATATTTGCTGCAAATACAAACAATTCCTGTTTTCTTCTGGCAGTAGGATACTTGGAAAATAATCTATCATTGTTTCCTTTCTAACCACTTTTTCCAGACATGGAAACAGCGAAGAACATTCTTTTTCTCTTAAGAAAATAAATCCATTTCCTCATAGTTTTAAGCTGATTTGTCTGTAACAAGCAAAGTTGCTGTTATTTGACATATCCCTGATTTAAAGGGCAAGGGGGAGGGAGAGGGGATAAATGAACATATAATAGAAGATTGCACTAATAAATGAAAAATGGTTTAATCCACCAATTAGATACCAGCTTCAGCCAGGTTATCTCAGGACATATTGGCCTTCTGTCTGTAAGCTGCTTCTCAAACACCTTGCATGCCTTTGACAATACATACAGAATGATGGAGCCTTCAGAAAGGAAATCTCTTCTGAATGTCAAAAGGGACTAATTTCCTCAGTATCTTGAACAATTTTCCAGAGCATTAAAGTAGTATACAGGAGAATTAGCTCATAGCTGTGCTGTGATTTCCCTAGCCAGTAAATTCAAGCTCTATCTCTGCATTTTAAAAGGTTTTATAATAGGACGTGAACTCCATAATTCATCATCACTTTCTCTCCTTATATGAGTTTAAAATTCAGCTCCTCATCTTTTCTGAGGCTAATAAGCAACAGTGAAATTAAAATAGGATTTTTCATTATTTGTAAGAATTGCTGTATCCTTAGAAGGGTTACCTGGAAATCAAACCAAAGAGCTTGTGGGTTACAAAGTTTAGAAAATATAATGCAATCCTCATATTCAAAAGAAAAGTGATATATCATATACATGACAAATGTCTGTTGAGAAGCTACTTAAGCTGGTGCAGCCAGCTATAGACATCAACAAGACACTTGATGATGAAAAAAAAGCATATCAAAAACTTGCTGGCTTGAAGGACTTGGAAGAGGTAGTAGAGATATGTTTCAGACAGTTTTTGCCACTGTATCAGTAATGTTGACTTTCTTTCTTGCTTTCTTTAGAACTGCATGTGAGACAAGGATCAGAAAAGAATATGTGGCATCTGTGATGGAAATGATTATTCATTTCATATTAACGGAATGGCAACTGAGTTTGTGGAAAAATAAAAAAACAAAATAGTCATAAGACAAAACATGATTTTTTTTTAATGAAGGCAACTTGCAGAGCAAAAAAATCTGATCAAATGGGAAAATGAAACAAAAATTCTGCCTTTTGAAAAAATAAAAAAGAAAAATATATTTCCTGAACAACTGTGATCAATTCAGGCACACAGATATTGGTGAATAAAGCAATATATGGCATTACTTTCTGGAATGCATTACTTTCAGGAATGATAGAGAGACCATGTTAGGCCTTTTTAACAGATCTTGAAAAAAAAATACATTATTATAGCATTTAATATTAGATAGAATTTTCTCTTTGTTGGATATGGTCATAGAAGTTCTGTCTTGAACATTTTACCTTGTTTTCTTTAGGCTTAACAAAAGATTTACCAACAATTATACTGAAGAAAGCTAAAAGGAACAGTTAGTCTTCTGTAACACATGGGCTCTCCCCAGTGGGTCTGCTACTGGGAAAATGCAATGCTATCAAAATAAAACGAATCATAATGGCAAATTTGTGCAACCACACTTTTTATTTTTTCTGCATAAACTTCTTGTTTTTTCCCGCACAATTACATCAAATGACATTTTAGACTTTTAGGGTATTTCAAGGGGAAAGCAGAAAGCAGGACTACCTAGTTTCCTCTGGAAACAAACTTTATGCAAACTCTGTCTACCAATCCTTCACCTTACCTCCCCAACAAGAATTCAAACCTAGTTGCTTATCAATAATTAAATTCTCCTAGGTAGAATGGCAAGACCTGTTAAATTCTGACATCATGTTGCTGCCATGTAGTAGGCATATAAACAATAGACATAATTCTAATTCCCTTTTATCATGGCCCCAAAATGCTGTGAGATTTTTCCATGTACAAAGTTCATGGTACTACTGTTAATATAGAGCTGAGTAGATCCGAATGGACAGTATAGTCAGCATGTGGAACCTGTGGAATATGGCCAAAACAAAGCCGAACCTGAAAAATGCTCTTCAGTTTATGTAAATTATATATCTCCAGCAACTCTAAAGAATTTACAAACTTATATCCAATCCCACTTGTCAACCAACTGATCCATAATGCTTAGCCATAATCTGTATACTTCCTTTAAAGAGTAAAACATGGTGGTTGATGTGCAGAGAAAATGCACTAAGCAGTAAATAACCTTTATTGCTTGATAGATGTTTTCTTCTTACACATAATATCTAAATAAATAGTATTATAAGAGTCTTATTTTCTCCAGAATTTTCCATGCACATGAAAGAAAGATAATATGTTACTTGGGTTGTTCAGAACATCCAACAGTTCTGCAGTATGCCAACAAAGCCCAGCTCATATAGCTGATTTAGTGAGCATTAATATTCATAAAAAGCAATAATGAAGTGATATAGCCCTGATATAGAGGTTTGGCAGGAAGATGGTGGCAGAAGTCAAAGCTGGCCCCAAATACCCTATCTTAATCCTCACCCAAGCAGGTCCATGCACCAGCCCACAGCTCACTAGGTCCTGCTGTTCAAGTCTGGTCCCCATGAAGAGCAATGAGCTCCACTTCTGTCTTCATGACTTTGCACTGTAACATAAAGTTGTGACTTGCTGTGGACTTGATAAGCTGCTTCACTGGCACACTGAGGACAACGTTGCAAAGACTGGGGATTGAGATGCTGGAAAGCACTGCTGTGGAAAGGGACCTGAGGGTCCAAGCTGAACATGATCCAGCAGTGCCCTGGCAGCCAGGAGGGCCAACCCTGTCCTGGGGACATCAGGCACAGCATGGCCAGCCAGGCAAGGGAGGGGATTGTCCTGCTCTGCTCTGCACTGGGGCAGCCTCACCTCGAGTGCTGGGGGCAGTTCTGGAGCTGCAATATAGGAAAGACATTAAACTATAGCAGAGTGTCCAAAACAGCCATGAGGATGGTGAAGGGCCTTGAGGGGAAGCCGTGTGAGGAGTGACTGAGGGCACTTGGTCTGTTCAGCCTGGAGGAGACTGAGGAGAGACCTCACTGAAGTTACAGCTTCCTTGGAAGTGAAGAGAGGGACAGATACTGATCTCTGCTCTGTGGTGACAGTGACAGGACCTGAGGGAATGGCATGAAGTGTCAGGGGAAGTTTAAGTTGGATATTAGAAAATTGTTTTTCACCCAGAGGGTGTTTGGGCACTGGAACAGCTCCCCAGGGCAGTGGTCACAGCACCAGCCTGACAGAGCTCAAGGAGAGTTTGTTCAACACTCTCAGGCACAGGGTGTGACCCTTGGGGATGGTGCTGTGCAGGTCCAGGAGTTGGACTGGATGATCCTTGAGAGTGCCTTCCAACATTGCATAAGGTGTGGGTCCTTGACTCTCAGTAAGCAAGGTTCAGCCTTGAGCTGGGCAGGGAATCTCTTTATTACACATCAGGGGATATTTTTAGTCATGGGATATTGCTAAATCACCCACTTCCCAGTAAAGATTCTTAGATTGCAAGCTAGGAGTCATTTCTCTCTCAGGGTGTCCTGAATTTCTGCAGAAAAGTTTATAAGATTAGCTGGGCCATCAGTGACACCAAAGCTCTCTGCCTTAAAGATGGAGTCACAGGTTTCAGTCCCAGCTCTTTAGCAAGTTTGTTTATTTCATTCACTGGGTGTTTAATATTTAAAATATACTCATTATTTAGGGCAAGAACAGGAATCCACAACTTAGCCTTTTTAGGCAAATTTCCTCATAACATTATTAAAGACTTTGGTTGTTCTTGTGTTTTCTGGCTTTTTTTAGTGGGTCTTCATTTCTTCAGTGCACAAAAGAGGAAGTGTCTGACAGATGCCAAGATCATCTCTAGTCTGGGTAATTTCCTGATTAATGGTTTTGAACTTCTTCAGCATTAAGAGCTTTGCATGAGGGTGTTGACTGCCCCAGGGTGAATTACCCCTGACACCTGATCCAGGTGAACCACAAAATAAGTGATTTCTTTTTTCTGTTAATTAATAAGGTAGTCTCATAAAAGTAGGTGATGCTTTTTTGCTCATTTTCACAGATATACCATAGGTATATTTTGAATACCTTTGATTGACCTTTTCAAGAAACTGATATCAAAACAAAACAAAGATATCTGAGCTTGGACTCCAGTAAGACACAGAGCTGGAGGAAGGAGCATTTGGTGGGGTGAACTTTAGTTACCTTTGCAACTTCATCAGCATTTTCAGACCTGAGGATTTCTGATTTTTCCTCCTTAGGTGGCATCCTAAATTCTAACTACATTAATTTTAAAAAATTATTTGAAATGTCTTCAGCAATCCCATGTTCCTCTGTCTCAGTTGTCTTGCTGCATACAGTTTGCACCATTTCCCTGCTTCTGGGTAGGGGTTTAAGAGCAACTACTGAAAATTTGGAAGCTTTTATTGTGGTCAACATTTAATTGGATGCAATTTTCTTTAAGATTGCTGGAGTTTGACTCTTGCTGCTGCTAAGTCAAGTCAGTACCAGCATAGACACCCAAAGGGAAACAGGGTATGACGTTTCCACTTAACCAGGTGGAAAGAAGGATTGAAAATGAAACAAAGAACAAAGAATGAGAGATAAAAGTGAAGGAAGAAGTGGGAGTTTTGTCCATCTCAGTCCCAGAAACTCATATCCACAGCAACAACTTATTATTGCAATGCTTGATTTCATTAAATGGTAAAAAATAGTTTCCTGAAAAACTTAGCTTTTCATGGTACTGCTTCAAGTGGAATCCTTAATTTCAATTGAAAGTATAAACACTTATTCCAGTGATTTCATTGGAATGACAAACTGAAAGAAACATGAGACTGAAAAACACAAAGTGTGTTAAGAATGCTCAATTGAACTGAGAACAAGGCAGCATCCCTTCAGAAGAGATCACCTGGTCAGTATCTCAGTCCTTACTGCTGGCAAGATGCTGAAAGGGTCTGAAAATAGATTTCTCCAATTCATTCCAGCTGAGTGATAAAAGTACAGCTTGCATAGAAAGTGTATTTTACTAGTGCTCATTAAAGGAATTGAAATTAAGAATAAGGCTTTGGTCCTGCTTTTTTTTTTTAAAAAAAAAAAAAAAAAAAAAAAAAAAAAAAAAAAACAAAAACNAGAAATATTTCCCATATGGAAAGTAAACTGAAAGAATTGTGCTTTGAAGAAAAAATCCTTCCTAAACTAAACCAGACCTGTCCAGTACTGTTCTAACTTCAGGTTAGAGGAATATTTTGTGTGCTTCTCTGCGACTCACTACTTCTAGGATTCTTTCCCCATTTTAAGTAAGGAAGGCTGGAAGACAGTCCATCTGATTTAAGCTATTTTACTGGGAATTTCTGCCATATTTTGAGCATGTTCCAAGCAGCAGTTGAGACAAAAATAGCAGAATAAACAAACAGCTGTGCAAGCAAAGTTGAAAAGTCAGAGATCAACAAGACTATCAGTTGTTTCTGCAGTACTTCCAGACTGCTAACATACCAAATGTGATATCATGTGACAGACAAATTCTTTATTGCCAGCAGCTAGATTTGGCATTTCATTCTCTACTTACTCATTCTGAAGACTTTTTTCCATACTTTCATCCTGAAAATAGAGAAAATTATATTAAAACCACTGAGAATGAAAAACCCATGGTTTTGGTCAAAAACCCTGGCTTATACTTTGCATTTCACTTGCTTTGTGGTATATTTATAAATATAAGGGCAGTTATATGTTGAGAAGTGAAAGTCCAGAGGTGCAATAAAATGTTCCCTCCCTTCCAAATCTACTTTTATTTAAGGCTCTGAAGGGGGAAGATATCTTTTATCCAATATTTGTGTGCGAATACTGTTTATGATAAAATAATGAGAAGGCATAAGGCTCTCCGTATCCCATATTTGATTATGAATACTACTCATTTGGCATTTCTTCCTGACCATAAAAGCAAAGAAACAGACAATCCTGCATAATTAAACAGCTAGAATAACAAGAATGCAAGTTATTTTAATGCACTCTACAAACGCAAATATGTTAAAATGTATTTACTGATTGCTGAATAAATACCTGTCTTCACTGGGTTTCAATCTGAGTTTATGTCTTCTAGTTTACAGGAGTTTTTTTTAATTAAACTGTGTCAGAGCCTTTTGTTTTTTAGTGGGGTATAGTGTATGTGACCAAAATGTTTAGATCTGTTAACATTTTCCGGAGCTCTGATGCAGAAGATGATTTATGATTTTTACCAGCAAGGACCAAAGACTCTGCTGAAAGTACTGTGAAGAATCACGTTCACTTTAATGTCTTGAAATTAAGCATAAAACTGAGCTTCTTTCATTTATTTTACTGCCAGTTTCAATAGTATAGCAGCACTTGAATGCATTGCATTGGTGTTCAGTCATTAGTGTGCAAAGGAAGTAAAGTGTATTTTAAAGACTCATTGCCCAAAAGTAATTTTTAAGCTGCTTTGAAATTCTTCATGTTTTGACATTATTTATGTGTTTTGACTTATTTATTTCAGTAGGGATGGCCATTTGTCCTTTAAATGTGCCAGTCCTTTTTAGAATCCCAGTAGTTCATTTTCTAACTTGGTTGTAGGTCTCCTCTGATTCAGGTTCTCATGTAAACATTGAAGTGATTTTTTTTTAAACAGTGCTCTTTCACTGTTGTTTTCTTGAGTGATGGTGGCATTTGTGACTCCTGCAAGCATGATTGCAGTTTGAAACTGGAGAGAGTTAATTTAGGAACACTTATTCTGCTACCATTAAACCACAGTCTCATGGGATGAGCTGAGAGGAAAGTACAGGATGCCCAAAACATTTACTATATTGGACAAGAAATTGTAGCCCTTTGAGCTCTTTCCAAGTACTTGTGATGTTTGACCTACCCATTAGTCATATTTGGTCTATGATCTCCAGAGTATCTTTTATAGGAGGTGAGCTAATAGCCACAAAAGATGGACAGTCAGCTAAAACACTTAAAGTGATACAGCCTATCAAAACCAGATGGAGTTTCTCTATATTAATAGTTTAAGTAATATACTAATATGCCAATTACCAATCTCAACATACTGTAGTGAGGGAATGGGTATCATTATTCCCATCTGACAAAAAAGATATCCAGCTTCCCAAGGTCACCCATGCCATACATAGCAGAGTTAAGAATGAAACAAAGGTCTAAGAAAACATTGCTTGTGATCAGCCAACAGCCTCTGTAGCAAACTACTTACTATCCAAAGAGTTAAGGCATGAGGGAAGGAGGGAAGCAGAGAAGTGTAGTGAAGGGACAGATGAATCTCCCTGGGGTTCCAAACCCAGACGATCAGACCCTTTTGGGTTTCCTCAGGACTCCAGCCCCATGGTGACTTGATGGAGAGAGAGACAGCTTCGATCCAGTTGTCCAAAAAGCAGTTTTAATAATACAAAAATAACAAATAATAAGGCATCCACTGTATTGGAATGAACAGGACCAAAGCAGTAACAAGGGGCAAAAGTCAGGGTCTAGGGTCTGACAGGGGTACTTATGCACCCCAGTGTGGGTGAGGAGTTAACGTGGGGTCTGAAGGAGGGGTCCAGTGGAGGAGAACAATTAGGAATATTAAAATTCATGCACCAAAAATCAACCTATAGTAACACAAAGAACCAAGAATTTTCTAGTAACAATTTGCATGTGAATAAGCTTCTTGCTTATAGCACTGAAAACAGGGCTTCCCAAGGCATTTTTCCAGGATTCTCTTCTTCCCTGGGGAAACGGCCCTCTACAGACAGAGAAGCAAAATGAGGTGACTTCCCCAAGGAAATTCAGTGGCCAAGCCAAACTCAGAGTTCACACACACCACTTGTAGTTGTGTTCACCCCACCACTAGAACATCCATGGTACAGTGCAGGGGAATGTGTTTTCCTGACATGTTTATGGCACTGAATATCCAGACCACCAGATATTTTAGAGGACTCTCCTCAGACAGTGTCAGGCAAGAGCTAGAAGATGCTTACATTACTCGTGGTCCTGTAAATATTATTATTTATCCCAGTCTCTCTGTTCTGGTTGCTATCCCCCTTTCATTGTCAAGAGCTTTCTTCTCTCCTCAGAAAATACTGTTGGTAAATTCTCAGCTTAGTGTCCTTCACATTGATCCTGAGACTTTTGTTACATAGAAATACCTTTATACAATAGCAAAACTCCTCTGAGAGTTTTTCTTTGCCAGAATGCCTTACAGTGGTTAACAAACAGCCTGCTCTTTTTACATCTTGCTGCACAAGTGTTAAAATATTTATCTTCTGTCGGTACCTCGCTGTGGTCGCTAGGTTTATAAACACTTCATACAAGGCAATCCAGAAGATTATCTGTGAAGAAGAGTATCTGTGCATTATTGAAATACAGAATTGAAATACAAATATGTTTTTCTCTCTATAAATCTGTTTAATCTAGAACATGATCTCTGGATGCAGTCTGTCAAATATGAGAAGAGATTTATGTCAAAAGCACTGACTCAGAATCATTCCTCAACCCTTAGGAGGCAGGATATGTCACTGAGAGATGAACAGAACTTCAAGAAAAAACAGTTTCCTCAGGTAACAAAAACTTTGCAGAAAGAATCAGTATGGGGTCTGCTCAGACCTGACAGGAGAGCACTCTTTTTTTGTAGAAATGGTAAGATTAAGGAAATATAGGTTACTGCTGGTATGTTACTCCTGGTGCTAGAACTAGCAACATATACAATTAAGAGGAAATGAAGTTTTCTTAAACATTTTTAAAATTATTTCAAATATTTTATGATTTTTACATAGCCATGTGTACCATGTTGTTTTATTGTATTTACAGCAGCTAAGATATCTTCAAGATGATGATTCTTATCATAATGAGATATATATACAAGGGTTCTTGTTTTACAGATGGAGATTAGGTTAAAATTTGCAAATGCAGAATTTTTTTTGTTCTTGAGTGCATAATTTTGGTCCTAAATATTGAAAATAAACACACATTTTGATCTCTCAGTATAAAAATAAAGTTACAAAACCAAAATTATCATGGACCTCTTTCTCTAGAGATATGATTGATATTATCAGGCAGAGAAACTTTCTACATCCTGACTCTGGGATAGCTAAAATCCATTTATAGAACTTTATTTTACAACAGGCACAACAGCATGGAGAATCTGACACCTAGTGTAGACTTTTAATGCTCGTACAGAAGTAGAGCAAAAATCTTGAGATTTGCTTACTGGAAGATTTTCTCATCTTCCATAATTAGTTGAGGGAGTTGGAGGCGCTTAGCCTGAAGAAAATTCTGCCTGAATGTCTGAAGCTCACATATCTGTATGAGAGACAAGACGATGTACCTCATGAAAAAACAAAGCTTAATGTTCAAAACAGAAGCATCTCATGCCTGGGAAAGGGAGCCTGACACTTTTTCTTCTCAACCTTTAGTATCACAACATTCACTGTAATGAGCCACTTTACAGAGGGCTTTGATTACCTGGGGTGAGAAGGGGATGTAATGGCTGATGTGGATATCACTACACTGAGCTCTTCAGCTATTATCTCTTCCTATCAAATGCAAATCTCTAACCAGATTAGAATTTTCTGTCTCTCTTTTTCTATACAATGCTGTAAATCGTCTGAGACAGTTAAAGGAACCAGAATTGTAGATTTTATTTCCTTTCACTTATCTTGTGACATAAATTCAGCTCAGCTTAAATCAAGCACTCAAGCTGAGTTGCCTGTTTTGCATGCCCATCTGCCAGTTGTCAGCAGCAAGCTGAATGGAAATCAAAACCAGTATCTCAATATTTGAACAACTGTTATTATAAATAATTGCAGGAGTGCAGCCTCTTAGAGAAGGACTATATATTGAAGGTGTGAATGCTGTGCCTCTAAAGTGCTTACATTGCTGCTTGTAGACAAATGAAAGGCAGAACACATCAATACAACAACCAAGATGGAAAGAAGAAATGACATGTAAAATCTTCACAGTTCACATAAATATTTAAGTTCTCACTGTATCACCTATAGTGACAATTGTCAATAACAAGGTTAATAGCAGCAGCATTTCCAGGAAGAAGCTATGATGAATTTCAGAAAAAAATGTCACCCTGTGTCTTGTCACTTGCTCAAGTTAATCTGAAGTCCTAAGATGAAACATAACCTAAAGGATTTCATCTTCTTGTTTCATACAATAATAAGGTATTTTTTGTGACTATAATTTGGTCTCAGTTGAAAATTGCTCCAGGCCACCATGAAGCATTTAAAGTTGATAATACAAAATATACAAATTTTGCAACATCTGTTTCTCAATTTTATTGTTTTGCATAGCTCATTTTTCTCCATTCCCAGGCACTAACATGAAATTTTCAGATCTGACAACCCAATGTACCTTTTCAGGTTATAGCATCTACTCCACAACCATTCGGTCATGGTTCTTTTCAAATAACTTCAGTTCTTTTATTATATTTCAAATAAGGAGGAATCTTTAGGGAAATAAGGAACATAGATAAAATGAGCTGTCTCCTCCATCTTTCTGAATAAGTTCAATTCAAAAGTAAAGCAGTGATAATAAAATGGGAGAGTGAAACACTAAAAAGGACCATTGAAAAATGGAATAGAGAATAATAGCTTTGTTTTTTAAAGGGACTTGCATGTTGAAAGTGTATAATGTCAAATGAGCCAGATGAAATAAGTATTTATCACTGGCTAACACAGAGTGAATCCTGAATGGAAAGCAATTTTCAATTAACTGGTCATGCTACACTTACCTGGGGTTATGTTGCATAAGCAATCACAAAGTGTTATTTGCCCACTGTTTATGAGCCAGATGGTCCCAATACTTATTTTAAAACTAAAATGTGATTTTAAAAAGTAGGGGATGCAATGGCCAACTTGACTCCCACTGCAAAAAATGAATTAAATGTCTGTTGATTCTGTCAACATAAAATTTCAAAATCTTTTGAAGATAAAGATCAGAGATGCTGGCATCTAACAGAAGAAGTAAACATGACATTATCCTTCTGAACCAATTCCATGGTTACTTTCATAAAAAAAAAAAAAATTGTCAATTACTTGTTAATTACTGCGGACTATGAAAGTCGAAAGAGGCAATTAAAGTGGTATGTAAAAGGATGCATACAGATGGCCTGTACTTAATGATGGTCAACAGTCCCCTAAACCAGCATTTATATTACATTATTTGGCATCTTTAAGTGCAAATCTTAAAGTGGTTTCACTCCTACGGGCAACAAAATTTCACTCCTCTGCCAGCTAGTATCCCTTTGCAATGCTGCTCAGAGGCCTTGTGTTGTCCAGCTCTCCATGAGCCCGAAATTTTATGGAAAAAGGCAACAAACTTGATGAAGGGTCTGGACTACAAGTCTGATGAGGAGCAGTTGAGGGAGTTGGAGGCGCTTAGCCTGAAGAAAAAGAGGCTCAGGAAGGACATCACTCTCCCTAACTGCCTGAAAGGAGGCTGTAGGCATGTGAAGGTCTCTCTCTTCTCCCAAATAACCAGTGATAAGACAGTAGGAAACACCCTCAAGTTGTCCCATGGCAGGTTTATATTGGATATTAGGAAAAAATTCTTCACTGAAAGGTTAGTCAACTATTGGAACAGGCTGCCCAGGGAAGAAGAGTCATCAACCCTGGGGGTATTTAAGTGACACGTAGATGTGGCACTTATGGACATGGTTTAGTGGAGCACTTGGCAGTGTCAGATTAACAGCTGGACTTGATGGGCTCAGAGGTCTTCTCCCTCTAAAGGATTCTGTGACCCTAAGATGGAAAGACACTCAGGCACAGCCATACATAAATCTGCCTTGCAGCACCTTGGACACGGGGCATGGCTGAGACCAGCAATGGGTGCCAACACTACTGATGGAAAAGACGTCCTGGTACCACGGTGAGTCACCCCACACGCCTAAGGTGTTCTCACACAGAGACAGATGTAGCCAAAGGCACAATATCACACATTCTTGTGCAACACTGGCATA
>VYXD01015330.1:323-38721 GCA_013397195.1 Hylia prasina
TCTCTCTGGAAAGTTGTTGGCCCTGTCATTTAGTTAAGTAATGGCTGCTCCTGTCGGCCCAAGATGGCCGGACAGGGAGGAGAAAGAGAAGGGGGGGGAGGTAAACACGAAACAAACACCGGGAGCGAATATGGGGAGCGTGGAGCCCCCGGTGAAGGCTGAGGCAAACTCTCCTGCGCATCTCAAGTTCCTTCTGGGCGCTTTCCTGCTGCTTTGCAGCGCCGGTGTCCTCCTTATCAACCTGTAGCACGTTGCGCTGCCCATCCGTGAGCTGCTGACAAAGGCTGTGCGGGCCGAGTGTCTGCCAGCTGTGCTTAAAACACCAAATGCCAGGGAAATATTCGGGTAACAGAATAAGTGGAACTGTTTTTGAAGTGCCACATGGCTGAAGCGAAGGGGACAGGGCTGCTCCGGTTCCTGCTTCCTGGCTTGTTCCTGTCAGTAGTCTGGCGTTTGACACTGCTCATCCCATTGTTGTGCCCGGGCTGTATCGTGGAGAATTTTTTTTTCTGCTGCCGGTTTTGGTTGATCTGAAGATGTGACTCTAAAGCGTGTTGAATTGGATAGCCTAGGCCTGTGCTTCTGTTTGGGTGTTTATTTCTAATGTCAGGATTGGAAAAGCTCAATGTCAGGACGTGGGGGGATGGGGGGAGGGATGGAAGGAAAAGCAAGTACACTTTCCTTTGTGCTTATGTTAAAAAAAAAAACCCTCGCGGTTTCCTTTCGATTTTCAGAGTTATTTATAAGAGCACTTCTTCCCATTAATCAAAAAGGTAGGGGAGTGACATGTCAAACCAGTTAAATAATGTACATTAACTGTTGGTGGACCAGAACTCGTGTCTGCTCTGTGCATGCTGCTGAGGCTATCGGAAATATCAGACCGAATCCCGTATGGGATAGAGCTTAAGAATGCCTGATAGAAAATAAAAGCTTCACATCTAATTAGATCGTCTGTCGCATAAAATCCCTGGTTTAACTTTTATTTTGCGTACTGTAAAATTAAGTGGTGCAAAGAGCAATTGAGCCTATTTAGTTGAGTTTTGTGCCTTTCTTACGTATAATGCTTTTTTAAAAACGTCAGTCAATTGTAATTTTATTACATACAATCTGAAGTTGCAGGGCATTTTGGTAGTTTTGAAATATGTTTTCAGAAAGATCTTTGTATGTTCTTTTACTGTATTGATCTGCAAATTCATGCAGTGAATACTAAAAAAAAATACCCAGGCAAACCAGATATTTTGCTATTTTACCTCAGTTTTCAGGTGGTGTTTTGTACATTTATGAATTGCACAGTAACTCACGAAACATATTCTTTGTAAAACTTGTCTCTGAGAAAGGTAGATTATTTAAGGAAGTAGAAGGATTAAAACGTTGCTGTTCAGTGCAGAGATGTTTGAGAGGAATTTCTTGGTTTGAACCAGTTTCGGTTTTGTTTGTGCTTTTTACTTTGAAGGAACGTGCTTGTGTTTCTGTTACCGATAAGAAGTTACTATTTTTAAGGTATTTTCTGCTTCATTCCTGTTCTCTGTGCCTGAAGCTTTATGCAATTTATGCTCTATTGAGGGCTTTAGAACAATTAATCTAGCAGACTACTTTAATTCAATGTAGCAGTTATTTTTATAGTAGAAACTGTGGCCGAATATATGTGCAGTTAATTAATAGATTTTACAGTGATAGCAACAAAATGTTTCCTTTTGTGCATGGAGCAACAACAGCTAACAAAGACCCGAGACTCCATAATTACAAAATCCTGACTGACTGATTTAAGAATCCACAAGGCAGCACGTTACAGTGTGAGATTTATGTGCAAGTGTAGCAGGTAAGGAAAACCATTGAGTCATGTTTCCAGAGGAATTCTTCACAAAGGCAGAAATTTATCAGTGCTCCCCTTGATCTGAGAGGAGCACACCCAGCATCGAGCCTTTTCCAGAGGCTGCCAGGCTGTAGCAGTGAGTGCTCTGTGGGGCATGGCAGTGCTCCCTGCTTACCTGTGGTTGAGGTGGCAAGAGCAGGGTGCCTGTCTGGGGAGGCTGACGGGAGATTTTGGGTTGTGAGTATTTGGGGAGCATCTCCCTTCCCTGCCCGGGTACTTGTGCAGCAGGAGTCGTCTGTTCTGGGCTTACATTTGGTGCCTGGGTGCAAGAAGGCATTCCTTATTTTTGGTGGGGTTCACTAAGGTGTGCATTGGCTTGGAGGGGATTGCAGGAGGCCTTTGCAGTGGGAGCTTGGGTTTAATGAAGCCACACCCTGACAGGATTCAGTAATAAGAAAGCTGGGATCTCTTTGAGGGATGGAGGAAGCTTCGTGTCTAGAGCTTTAATTTAGTTGTGGGTTATATTCATGCTACAGGTCTGCAGTCCCCCGTTTTTGGTGGTTTTGCTTTGTAGGATGTATGGGCTGTAGTGTCATGAACTAAGCCAAGACATGCTGCTGGGTGTAGCAAATCAAAAGAACAGATAAGACATGAGATCTGTACAATTTTATGAATTATTGAAGACAGAGACTAAGGGTCAGGAATATTGTAATGTTGCCCCATGTATTGGATATATGATAAGCCAAAAGAAACTTTCCTGTAATGATGTGCACGCTGTATGTGTGACAAAGGAATGGGATTTTCTGTTGCCAAAAATTTTGCATTTTTTCTGCAGAAAAAAGAGCTTGAAAATCATAGTTTGCAGTTAGTGTGGTTTTGGGGAAGGAGGGAGGGAAATTAAGAGATCAGCTTTCAAAGTGGTTGAAATGCTGGAAATCCAACGTAGTCAGTCTTGTGTTGGAAGAAAGTGCTCCCTGTTATGCTTCCGTAGTTGACGAGAACATTAACGTGAAGGAGGAAAAAAAACCCAAAACAAAAACCCTGCTGGTGTCTTGATGTCTTACTCCCAGGAAGGCATTCTGGCAGGAGGTGAAGCTTAAAGATTACTTGGGGGGAGGGCAAGAATATCCATTGTATTGGAAGCAAAGCATTCCCTTTTTTTTCCCCTTTCTGTTTTCTTTCCCCCTCCCCCTTTGGGGTTTTGTTTGTTTGTTTGTTTTTGATGATGTTTCCAGTGTTTAGCCAAAGTCGACTTGATTGCAGTGACAGACCATTGTTTCATAAGCTCTAACTGGCATCTGTACAGATGTAGGTTGATGTAGCTGGTCCGATGTATTGGGTATAAGATGCTTGTTAATTCCTATTCATTGAGTTTAATCAGTTTGTCATATCCTGTGGACAAAATCTGAAGCATGTTTCCATTTAAAAGTATTGATGTTGAAGTCGATTTAGAGCGATGAAGTAGTTCCACACAATATGCCATGTTTTAGTCTATGTTACCTCTCATGGTTTTTGCAGCCCTTTTGTTTTCCAGCTGATTTTAAAAATGGTATTTCCTTTGTGTAAAGGCCACATGTGTTGACAAAATTAATAGTGTGCTTATCTGTGCTTTAATGAAGCTTACGAAATAAGGGCACAGTGACAATATTCTTTCATTTTTTCTTACAATTGTAGTGTTGCTTGTTTAAAAATAGTTTCAGACAGTGTGAATTAATATATGTTGAATTTGTCCTTTCAATGTTGACATTAATGTTAATTTCCTACTAATCCATAAGAAAATACCCTCGGTTTTATTCATAGCAAACTGCTTGAAAAATGCAAGAAACTATGCAAGAAAATATTTTAGCAGGTTAATCTCAGTGTAGTAAAGTGGTTTTGTTTTGTTTTTTTTTTTTTTTTTAGTAACTTTGGAAACATTTTGGCTTGATTTAGTTTCATCAAAACAAAGAAATATTGCTTGAAAAAGAATTAAGAATGTTTGTCTTATATAATGGCAGTACTGGGAATTGAGAAACTGGAAATTGGTACCAGGAGACATTTGTAAGGCATTCTAGGAAGTGGGCAGCCTCTCCAATTTCTGTAAATTTATATCTGAGTTGTTCCTTTATGTTTGGGTACTTTTTCTTAATATATTGTGCATCTCCTATTAGTGGTTTATTATGAAGCGCACCGTTTGTCCTGTGGAGCAAGTAGAAGTTGGATAAAATTTTGTAAATTGTGTTATGGGTGGTGGAACTGGTTTTCTAGCATTTTTTGAAGGAGTCCCTTTTTTAAGTGTGTTTCTTGAGTCATTTTAACTGAGCCGTAGATTTCTTTAAGATCAGTATTTTTTTTTTGTATGCACTTTGGCCTTTGTATTAATGGGGTGCAGCTTTCTAGGATCCAATTAATGGGTGACACATTCTATAGGTCATGGTTGTACCATGTTTATACTTGGAAATCACAGCCATAGTGTGTATAATGGTTGTGTATCCTGGTACTTGGTTATAGGTTTGCAGGATTTGTACTTCATCCAGTATCAAAACCAACTTCTTTTTTAAATGGACACTGTTGTAAGTATGAAATACTGAGCACAAATACTTTCACAACTAGTGTTTGAACTTTTTTTTTTTTAAATAGTGGGATTTTGTTGCTCTAAACATGTATCCCTGAATGTTTTGGCTGTTCTTAAGTGTTAAGTACAGTGTTGGTACTACTTTCTGAAGGCAGGAAAATTGATGAAGTCAGAAACATTACACTTGTCATTTTAATGTGTTAATGAAGAGAGAAGGATGGCTCTCATGTCCACAAACACCATGCTTTTGTAGAGATGTAATTAGGATTGCAGGACTCTTGGTGTGTTGGCATTTGCATTTCAGCAAGTTTTATCCTCACTGTCAGGAGACTGTTAATAGGGAATATAATGTAAGATTTTTTTGTTGTTGCTGAATGCATGTTGCATATTGTAGCTTTTAAGTACTGATCTTCTGTGCCTGGAGGTTGAAGTGGTTCTTCGTGTAAGTGGTTTGTGTGCATCAAGTTAAGGTAAATCATGCCCTACTGACTTGAGTAATCAAATAGCCAAGGTGGGCAGTGGTACAGGATGGAGGAGAGAGGGAAATACTGCTGTGTTTTAGCAGCTGAGGAATAGAGGTTCTGATAAATTATTTAACTTCTGAAAATGTGAGGAAAAACTGTGGCAAGGGTGGGACACAACTGCTTTCATCCCATTCCAATAATTTAACCGCTGATCCTTTTGTGCATCATGCTGCTTGTGGCCTGTAGCTTTCCAGTGTCTCTCTAGGTGAATCCAGGAACAGTATGTGGAGAAGGAATAGACAATCTAAAGCTTTGTCTGTGCATGGTATTACTCAGGTGTGCTTTCAGTGTGCCTCTGTGCATCTTGCCAGCCTGCATGGCCGTTTGCTCACCGTGGTGGGCTGAGTGGACTTGGTAATTATGGAGGTAAAACTATCTCCAAGTGTTGATACCATCTGAAGTAAGTGTTGAAAGCATCTTCTAAAAGCTATGCCATATGTTTGTTATACCATTTTAGAAAAGAGTAGATGTTTCATGCTTGGATAGCCTGGTGCGTGTAGAAGCATTTATTTTCATTACGTTAGTGAGATGATACAAAGTTAAAGAGACTCATGGAAAATGTTTATGGCTATAAAGTGACTTTTTCCTGATTAACACTTGTCACAGGACTTTCCAGTGCCAGAATTATATGCCCTGGCCCACTGTTGTTCTTTATCCCACTGACAATTAGGCAAACTTATGTTCTGCAGAGAAATGAAGTTCTCGTTTCCAGCCTTACAGATTCATCCATTAAACCTAAGGTTATTCTCAGATTACTGAACAAAAATAGTTCTTCTTGGTCCTCACCTGGTAAAATTTTTGGATAATGGGAGGGATTTTGCTGTATTTTCAACAGTCTGAAAGGGAAGGAAATGTATATATTTATAGTTGGAGAACACTTTAATAGTTTTGTAAAAACTAGTTACTGCTTAGAGGGCTTGGGTGAGCTTCTAGGGAAATGAACTAAGGAAATGGGCTGTGAGTGCAGAACTGAGCTGCAGGTTTAGTATTGGATCAGGTAATTCCAGGAGCTGACCCACTGTCCTGCTCATTCTGAATGCAGACAGGTATATGGATACAACTTCAGTCCTTTAGTGCCTACCTTGTATTTTACATTAAAAACTCATTTAAGTTACTTTTTTTTTGTTTTAACCCCTTTTCTTGGTGAAGTCCTGCGGCTGTGGTGTTTGAACCATGATGTTTGAGTAATATGTTTTCACAATTAAACATTGAAGTGATGCTTATTAAACTTGATGTGTCATTATAGAGACAAGTTGACTCTTTGTAGAAAATGTTAGCAATGTTAATCTTGCAGAATGCTTATTTGTAGTTAAAACCAGACAAAATTGAATTCAGTGGGTGTTGTATGGAGCTCTGCGAAGGCTGCCAGGATTTCTATAGGTGCACCTGAGAGAATAAGCTTAGTAACTTACAGAACATTTTTGGTATGAGAAAAGGAAGGAATTGTGTCTAATATAGTTCAATCTGAGTTTGTTGGACGAGGGAAGTTCAGTAAAGCAAGAAAAAATACTTAAATATTTATTACATGTTTCCGCTTTATGGATAGGCAGACTAAAGAAATAGCTATAGTAGAGTAATTCCTCAGTGGAAAAGCTCTTTCCAAGACTGACCTGTTTAAATAGGGGTCTGTTCAAAGCTTGTTTTCAAGATGAGTTCTTATATTGTCACAAGTAGATGGGGCCATTTGATAGTTTGCTTATGGCCATTGTAAAGTTTGTTGAATGGTACATTTCTAAAATGAGCCTCTGTCAAAGTTTTGCAGAGGTTCAGGTATTATTCTAGATACTGAATATTATTCTTTGTATTTAAAGAATCATAGGAAGGTATTCCTTATATACCTAAAATACCATGTTAATGAACTAAACCCCCATTGAGCATATTTGGGAGTTGAAGAATATTGTTTATCAGGTACTTTCACTTCAGAGTGTGAGAGGATGCAGGGATCACCATCAGAGCTGTATTAACAAATTACCTTCTTTTATGGTTCTTGGATTTGCTACGTAGTGTTCATGGCAGGAGCTTATTTAATTAAGATGTAGAATTAAGAGCTCATTTACAGTTTTGTAAAGGGAGTGACTAAAAGTGTGTGATGAATTACAAACAGAACACTATGTCTACATATGAATTTCTTTTGTGGTAAATTGTTAAATTAATTGTTGTTTGTTAAAATGGCTTTAAGTCATTTCCTTTTTGTACAGTGGCATTTGAGGATTATGATTCACGTCTTAATATTGATTGGTTGTTAGTCTAAAGCAGACTGAATTGTGAATATGCTTTTCATTAAATTTCTATTTCCATTTTTAGAATTTAAAATTCTGAACAATTTCAAAGTATCATTTGCAGCATTAGACAAAAGATCCAGTGCAACAACTTTTAAAAGAGAGCCAAGAGATGTATTTTTCTTGGTCAGTATTCTGTTGCTTCTACTCTGGTTGCCATTTTAACTTTTTATATAAGCAGTGTTTTCATTATCTTATGGTTTGAAAACTTATGTGCACAGGAATACAGTGTAGAATAATGAATTGAAGTTAGGGTTTTATTTTTAGGAATTTTTCTTCTAGGTAACAGAATTTTAAATACTCTGTTGCTTTTTGTTTGTTTCAGTGAAACCATCCTTGGGCCTGTGTGATGAACCAGGCTGGAGAACTGTTTCAGCTCAAAAATAACCTAGTAAAAATAGAAGACTCACTAGTTTTAAATAACCACTATTGAAGGTTAGTACTAAGAGGTTTTAGAAATTCAAAGAGCCAGCTTCTGCTGGCTCAGAACTGAGTTGGGAGGGATTCCATGGGAAGATTCCGTGGTGGATAAAGGAGCTAGTGAGTTGTGGGAGTTCTTGCAGAGTGGTCTTCTGGAAATATGAAACCAGTTCTTCACCTTTAAATGGAAGGGAAATAGGTAGGGTAAGAGATGCCCTTGACTTGATTGCAAGCTCAAAACCAAAAGAGGAGTGTACCAGGGATGGAAAAATGAACAAATACCCACTGAGAACTACAAGGGCATTGCCAGACCGTGCAGAGATGCAGTTAGAAAAGTAAAAGCTCAGCTGGACCTGAAATTGGCTGGAGATGTCAAAAACTACAGGAAAGGATTTTTCAGGATCATAAACAACAAGCACAAACAGAGGAATATGCTGGCCCACTATTACACAGGAGAGGTGAATTAGGTGCCAATCAATGTTAAAAGCCAGAGGTTCTCTGCACTTCTTTCACTTCTGTCTTTACCAACACTTTTGGGCCCCAGACCTTGGGAATAAAAATCCAGTTTCATGCACAGACCTACTGTCTTTGAAGGAATTATTGGGGTGTAAACGATTACAGGAGCTTGACCCCTACAAATTACCCATCTCAGGGTGTTAAGAGAGCTGGCTGGATACTGCTGGGAGTCTGCTCTCTAATCTCTGAGAAGTCATGGAGATTGGGGAATGTTCCAGAAGACTGGGAGAATGCTCATGTTGCCTCATCTTTAAGAAGGGTTTAAACAAGAACGCAGAAAATTCTCAGCCCATCCTGAGTCTTACCTCAGTTCCAGGGAAAGTTATGGTATGAATCCTGATGAAGCACGTGATTGGGAAAAGCTGGCGTGGGTTCACCAAGGGCAAATCATTCTTGGCAAACCTGATTGCCTCCTAGCACAGAGTAACCTGCTTGGTGGATATGGAACTAGTGGTGGACATTGTCTTCCTGGATTTCAAGTCTTTCCATGCTGTTTCCCACAGCCTCTTCCTACAGAAACCAATGTGTTATATTCCAGAAAAGGGGTCTGTGTCCTGGCTGGGAACTGGCTGATGGGCAGCACCCAGAGCAGGGTGGGAAATGCTCCTCAGACTGGCAGCCTGTCACAAGTGGGGTCCCTAGGGATTGATACTGGCCACTGTTTAATACCATCATAAGTGATCTGGATGGTGGGGTCAAGTTCACCCTCATGAAATTTGCTGATGGTACCAAACTGAGTGGGGAAATGAACCTGCAGAAAGGAGAGCTGCCCTGGAAAGGCCTGGATGGGCTGGAGGAATGGGCTGATGAGAACCTTACGAAGTTCAGCAAACACAAATGTAAGGTCCTGTATGTGGGAGAACGTGATCCAGGACTGCAGCACAGTCTGAGATCTTTCTGGCTGGGATGCAACTCTATGGAAATGGACTTGGGGGTCCTGGTGGATTTAGCTCAATGAAAATGAGCTGTGTGCTGCTGTGGCAAAGGGAGACAGTGGGATGCTGGATTGCACCAACAAGGGCATCACCAACAAAGACAAAAGAGTTACCATTGCACTCTGCTCAGTGCTGGTCAAGGCACACTTGGAGTATTTGTGTGCAGTTTTGGTGTCCACAATACAAAAAAGATGTGGCCAGGCTGGAGATGGTCCAGAGAAGGGTTACAAAGGACTGAGGAGCTGAAGTGTGAGGAATGGCTGTGGGATCCTGGTTTGATCAGCCTTGAGAAAAGAAGGCTTTGGAGGAGATGTTACCAGCATGTTCCAGTACTTAAAGGGTGTCTACAGAGGAGATGGAAACTCCATTTTTACAAGGTGTTACATTGATAAGACAAGATTTAATGGGTACAAGTTATTCCTGGGGACTAACTTCCTATTGAGCACAAGAAAAACTCACAAAGAGAACAGTCAGCCATTGGAATAATCTCTCCAGGGCTGTGATGGGTTCTCCAGTGTTGGACATTTTCAAAATGCAGCTGGACCGTGTGCTGGGCCATCTTGTCTAACCTGTGCTTTTGCCAGGAAAGGTTGAATCAGATGATTTTTCATGTTAAAGGAGACGCTGCTGCCTGAGAATGGTGAGAATTCACATCATTTAGGGAGTCACACACACCCCAGCCAAGACTTCAACTGCTGGGTCCAGAATCCCTTTGCAGCAGGAGTGTCCAGTGATCTGGTGGATGGGTGCCCCTTCCAAGTCCTTGCTCCTACAGGCTCTTGGACACACTTCCTCCTTTGAGCTTGACCTTGAGTTCCCTGCCACAAAGACTCAGGCATTGGATTTGTAAAAATCATTTAATAGAGTGGTACAGTAGCAGGTCTTGAGCTGGGTGCCTGCAGAGAGGGACCCAGGACAAAGAAATCCTTGGGCTTTTGTACCATTTTTATACCCTTACATTGAGGTATTCTCTGATTCTGTGAATGCAGCTCATTTTGATGACTTAAAAAGCTGTGGAGGTCCTTTGAGAGAGGTATTTGTGAGGCTGGGGTGGATCCTGGTTAATGTGACACTGTTTCTGTCAGGAATATTTATGAAACTATTGCTCCTTATTTTCTTACGGAGAATGGAATTACCTGTATTTGGAAACACGGGTTGCCAGGACTAGATTGTATAGAATCACAGAATGGTTTGGGTTGGAAGGAGTCTTGAATACCATGCAGCTACTCTGCTGCTGTGGGCAGGGACATCTGCCACTAAACCAGGTTGCTGAAAGCCCCATCCAGTCTGTCCTTGAACACTCCCAGGGGTGGAACATCCACAGCTTCTCTTTCTTCATGGAAAGGAGGGATGGAATGAGTGCAGTGACTTGGCTTCCTCACTCTGAAGGAAGACCAAGTATTTAGTGAAGTTACGATGCCACAAGCACATGTGGGACAGGTTCAGATCTGAGCATGTGTGCAGCAGCAAGAGTGCCAAAATGTATGTAAGAAGGGCTATATAGGAGAAAACTCTGAATGAAAGAAACATCCTGAGGGATCTAGGTGGAGTGCTTCATGAATTATGTTTGCACCTATGACTACTGAAAATCAGGCCACCGTTTGATTTTAGGGAAGTGGAGAAATGAAGCAGTCTTTTGGGAAAGTTTTTCAGAAAATAGTGTTATAATAAGACACTTTCAGTTAAAGGAAGTAGAAGAAAGGTTGAAATAGGATACTCAGATGTGAGGAAGAGTAGGAAACAAAGGAATTGAATGGGTGACTTAGTGATGCAGACCATTTTGGGGGCGAAGGGAATGGCAATGTGAATCACAGTGTTTTTATTCTTCCCAGCAGCTACCTGAATCTTGTGCTTGGTTACCATCTAAACATTACTGCTAACTTAAGTAGCATTTAAGTGTTTTACGGTGCTGGGGCCTGCCTCAAAAGATTTTATAAACAGGGTAAATGGGAACCAAACAGAGTTAACAAAATTGCAGAGAGTTTGTGTAGAGTGTGAAAAAGCTTAGTAAGGTCTGAGTATAACAGAATTCTCGCTCATTTTGAAATAAAAGTAGAATGTTGGCTGTGGTGTTTATGTCTTTATCTTAAACGGCCGCTTCCCTTTTTCCTTCTTATCCCTCAAGGAAGGGAAGAGTAAAGAAGCTTTTTACTTCTTTCCTCAAGGTGAAAATGAAGCCAAGAACTCTTCTGTGTCTGTTCCCATGTCATGTTCTGCTGCCTTTAGATTTGAAGGATAAAGAAAGCTGAGCAAGTGTGGAAGATACAGATGGATATGTTGAAAGGGCAAGAAAAAAAGTGTGGAACTGAAAGCCTGTGTAAGGGAGAATGATGCTGATCTAGAGCATTTAACAGTGAAGTTTAATAGAACAAAGTGTAGAAAGAATGGAAGGATAAGAAAAATGGAGAACATCCATTATATAGTATCATAAAGCATGTCATGGGCAATTCTGGCAGGAGAGGAAAAAGTGGAATGATATTGGGAAGAATAAAGAGCTGCAAAAATTATGTACATTGGTTGGTAAACTTTAATGGAGCTTCTGGGCATGTTACAAATATAGTAACTAAGGGTAGATTTTACACACTGTGGTTCTCAAAGCTTTATTTGTTCTTAGTCTCTGGTGTGGTGCACAGAAATGTGTTGTTTTCTGAGTATTTTTAATCTCTCCTGTGTTTTAATGGTTGGAAGGGCAGACCCTTTGAATTTGTGATTTTATTAATACTGGAACACTGTAAGTTTTCAAGAGTGAAAGACTGGAAAATTCTGAAGGAATAAGAGATTTCAAGTGTTACCTGTTAAAATTATTAACAAATTAGACTTAAGGGTCTTTTTTTGCTTCTTAAAAAATGGCTTTTGCTTGCTTTTAAGCGGAAACGAGTGTTCATTTGTTTCTTTTTTAATTCAGAGGAAAAAGTGGAAAAATTCTGAAAAATAAATTACAGTAAGAAACTGTTCAGCTAATTTTGAATCAGAGCAGTACATACTTCTGTATTCCTTGCTTAAGAGGAAAATACTCAAAAAAAGTGTTGTGTATGAAAACAACTGGAAGCATCAGGCAGTACAACAGAGATGTGTGTCTGAGCCTCTTCTGGTGCCTTTGTGAAACCCCTCAGCCAGACTTAGATTCATGAATATCCTGAGTTGGAAGGGACCTACAAGGATCACTGAAGTCCAGCTCCTGGCCCCACACAGAAAAATACCAAAAATCCCACCCTGTGCCTGGACACAGATCCGTATCCTACCATTGGTATAGGAGCACTTGGAATTTAACTAACCAGTTATGTTTTTGTACTTGAGGGCTTTCTTAACTTCACTGTACTATACTGTAGTTACTCTGTGGAGGAAATTATAGTTGAAATGGCTTTAATGCCTCTTCTGGTTCTATATGGGGAGGATTTGGAGGTGTTTATGCTTACAGCAGAATTAATTTTTGTTACCTAACTAAGATAAGATCCCAGAAACCATCAGAGTCCATGTTAACTAATGAGCAGATTAGGTCTCATTTTGTACCTTTAAAGGTCTCTGTTAGCTTACAAGTTCATGTGTTAAAAATGTATTACTTCTGACAGTTTCTGGGATTAGTTATATACTGTCTGTCTTGGCTGAATTGGTGGGATTTTTTTCTCTGTATTGTCTCACTACAAGTAATATTTACAGGTTTAGTTGCTGTAAATAATTTGAGAAAAGTATTAATGGTTGAATGGAAGCCTGGAAAGGAGACATTTGCTATGTTAAAAAAGGGAGAGCATGGCAGAAGCTGTGTTGTACCATGGAAATATATTGGAGGCAGATGTATTTAGGACTGGTGAAAGAATTGTGGAAGAATGTTTAAGAGTTCCTTAGGTAATTGTGAATGGTGTGGATATGATCATTGCATAGGACTGTGATGCCTGAACTTGGAGATTGTCTTCAGTTAATCTGAGAGTGTAGATGTGTTCAGACTCTGTGAGGAAAAACGTGGAATTAGAATGTTGCAGTCTGTTTATTCCCTGCCAGTAAAAATGCTGTCATCTTAAATTGTGTTTTTCTTTATGGGTTGATTTTCTTTCCTGGTGGCGGCCTCTTTTTTTGCTTTTGAATGGTAGAATGTTTTCCTGTAGTGCCAGTTGCAAACTTGCAGCTTGCCTGTATTGTGGCCAAAAATCTGAGAACAATGACGACTCCATTATGTGCAGTGAGAAAGGAACGTTTGTACTACTTGCTTTTAATTGCTAATTAAGCCAAGTCCTCGGTAGTTTGAAAGAATGGAATAGTTTGTGCCTTCCACTTTAGACCACGATTTGCTACTTGGTTGTGGAAAATGATGGAAGGGGTGATTTTTATGACGATTTCTGGATGAAAGTGAAAATGCGTAAGAGCAGTCATTTTTCACAAGGAGCTCTCAGGATTCAGGGAGTATGTCGTGCCTGTGGAACTGAGGAGCAGCTTTGGATTTCTGTGCTGCTGGAGAAGGCCAGGCAATGCCACCTGCCCTGTCCTCAGCACTCTGGGTTTTGCTTGACTGCTCTGCTTCAGTTTCTGTATTCAGTTTAAAGGTAATTTCAGTTTTTCCAGACAAGCAGCAGGGATCTTCTAGAAAAAGCTTTTCTACATGTTTTGTTTTTAATTTGTTCTTGATCATTATTTTATTAAGATCAGAGAATGAAGCTACCTTAATAAAGTGCAGCACTGGTTCCAGTGCATTAGAACTCACTGACTTTAAAGATTCTTCAGCACATGTATGTAGGGATTTTCTGATTCCAGGAAACTCTGCTTCCAGAGGGGTTGGTAAGCAGACATGCAGATTTACCAACTGAAACAGGAAAACGAGTTTCAACTACAGGTCATTCCCCAACTTTTTCCTCAGGGCTTTCTCACTTCCACAGCCAGAACTTAAAAATGGAACAAACTGATTTAGAGAAATTCATTAATGAGCAGCTTAAGGTCTGTCAGGCTTCAGACAGCTGGGGAGGAGAAGGAACACATTCCTGCTCCAGTGGCTTCATTTTCATGATTTTTCTGCAGTATTTTACTGCTTTCCCAGATTCTTTTCATGTCATGGCTGAAACAAACTCATAAGGAGATTACCTGTTTCACTTGGCACCTTGTTTGTCAGGGATTTCTTTTTCTAAGTAATAGTAATAAAAAAATACTGCTATGGAGCAGTAGTTACTGGTACCTGGGTTTAAGGAGTGTGCTGTCAAATTTGGACAACCTCTTGTTGATGTTCCCACGTGGATCTCAGGCTCTGCTGTTGTACCTGTGCTGGCATTTCCTCTGCTCTGACAGGAGTTTCTGTGTTGGCATCACTGCACCATCACCTGCAGTGTCAGAATCAACCCCCCTTAGAGCTCTGTGCTGCTGCTGTAGTTGAAGGGTTGTGCCAAGGTGTGTGATATTTTTCTTAGTGCCTGAACATGGTGGAGCTGGTTTTTGGGAAGCAGCAGCTGGGGACTTCGTGTGTTGTTGGGACACTGCTTGTGGGAAAGGAGTTTTGTGGATGAAAACTGCAGCGTGAGAGGAATGACCAGTGTTATTTACGTGGCAGGTAGAAGAATATTATTAAACATCAGATGTATTTGTGAGATGATGCAGCATTTATGTCACTTGACAGTGCTTGTTAAATTGGTAATTCATTTGTGTAGAAGAAATTCACGTTTTTCCTAGAAATTAACAAACAGGTACTGAATGGATAGAGGAAGATACTATGATACTGCCTCTCCTTCCACAGTCAGATAAGAGAGTCAAATTAATTTAGTTCCTACTTCTGAATAGTTTTGGTTCTTACTGTAAAGCTGAGCTCTAATACTCCTTGAAATGCACATTTGAAGTGAAATATTGAGTCTTCCTGCATATGAATCAGAATCTTGGCATTTGATTATCCCTTTGGTTGGACCTCTTACTTTGCAAGAACTTAAAAGGAAGATTCCCTTAGTTTTGGAGAAGGAGTACCTCTTGAGAGGCACAGCTGCACACCACTTGGGGATTCAGCTGAAATAAAGGGTGGAGTTTCCATTGCTAAGTGGCATTTACTGCAAAGAGTGCCCATGGGGCTGCACCTACATGTCTGTATGAAGCTGTAAATCTGTGTAAGTTGTCTTGTCTTTGACAAAAGCTCCATTGCTTGTGTACTGGTACCCTCCTAACCTCTCACGCAAGTTAACATTCATTTTTTTGTGTGTGTCTCTCCATCATGTTATCATTGGCCCCTGCCCCCTGCATTTTTAGATCTGGCTGTCTTAAATTTTGCAAGCAGCTGGCCTCCTGTCATGTAAGTGTCATGATGTGTGGTGTCAGTCATAAGTTTGCACGTAGTTGTCTGAAGCGAGGTAGGTGAGGGGGAGACACTCATTAATTTTAGAAAAAAATAGTTTCAAACTGTTTATTTTCAGTGTTACTAAATTCTCCACCTTTCCCCAGGTCTACTACTATGCTTCGCAGCTAATGTATGAATAAATATGCAAAATTAACCCAATTAATTGTAATAGCACGTTTTAATATATATCTATCTTAAAATGCTCCTCAACAGCTTTCTCTTGGATGTTGTCATACAAGTATTTAGTGTTTTATTTCAGTGCATGTAGCCTGCATTACTGTGGAGAAATCCCTTTAATTTAGTGTCATCTACTATTAGGCAGGCAGGCTGCAAAAACTGGTGTTCTGAGCTCTTAGAGGTCCATGTTCTGTGTTCTCAGTGAAGGAAATGTTGAGACCTTATCACTCTACAACTCCCTGAAAAGAGATTGTACCCATGGGGGGGTCGGTCTCTTGTCCCAGGGAACAAGGATTGGTCTTTTTCAGCCTTAAACAAGATTTTCTCTTGGGCCACGTCATTAAATGAGAAAGTTATTTTATGCCTATCTTATCTGCTTGACTACTGTAACCAGTGGAAGGAGGATCTCCCAAGATTTTGGGAAGTAGCCCATATTTGTGACATGAATCCTATTAATTGTTCAGTCTAAATATAGACTTCTAAAATATGAAAGATTTTGATTCTCACAGGCTGAATGAAGATCAGAGTGTGGAGAAGGCTTACAATGCTAAACTGGGGTTAAGAAGCCATCCCCGAGGGGAAGCCCACCCTGTAATGGATTTTTTCTGTTTGTTTTGAGGCTGCTCTAAATTGTGAGCTTCCTGTGTCTGATGTTTGCCTCACCTGGAGATCTGTAGGTCAGATGCAAACTGACCTATTTGTTACATCTGGCACTGAGGTCATGGAGTAGGTGACTGCTGATGGTTGGAAATGAATCCTGAAAGCCAAGGAGATGCAAACTTAGCCTTTTGGGGGAGTTTTGAATGTACAACACATTCCTCTAGCAGAGTTTTCAGGAGAATGAAGGGGTGTTTGAGAATTGCTCAGTATCATTTACCTAGGGATGGCTTAGCCACAGGTAGTCCCCCTGGAATGTGACTACTGAGATTGTTGTAGTAAAATAAGGATTATTTCTTTTGTGCTTCCTCTTCCCTGAATACTCACTGTTAACAGCACAGAATTTTGGTTTATGCAGTGGACTTTGTTTTGTGGTAGCTTGTGACCTTCCAGACTGGTCTACCAAGACTTTTGGAACCAGTGAATGAAGTTGTGCCCATGGGCATAAATTTAACTCTGGCTTCCACGAATGACACTTTTTTTTAGGTCTGTAATGTGCATGTGCTCTTTGCCCCTGTCTGCACCTGAGGCAGAGCTGCTCCTGTCACAGTTCCTAGGCTGCTTTCTGGGAACACCCAGCTCTGCTTTTTTCCCAGCTTGGTTTTTTCCCCCTGTCCAATGACCTACCTACCTACAACAATATTGAGATTTGCTGTCTGGTGCAACTGCTGATGGTTGTGGTGGCTTCAGTGTCCCTGAGCCCTTTTCCTGCCTGTAGAAGGCAGTGCTAAATGAATCACAGTGGATTTCTTATGGCACAGGAATATTTTATTATTTCATCATTAGTACTCAGGCTCACGGCATTCCTCAAGGGGAAGGCATAATGTAACAGGTCATACTTTTTTGCTTAATACCTTGACTGTAGACTACAGCTGCCACTGCTGCAGCTGGAACATCAACAGCTGCTTTCCACTGCCCCATGTCACATCTTTGTGAGCAGAACTGTGTATTTCCTGTTTTCAGGACGTTATTTAGTTTCTCTGAGCCTTCCGGGAGGCTTCACCCAAGATTCTGCTTGCTAACAAATTATGTGTTAAATTTTATTGACAAAGGTCTTTTCACTTTGTATTTTTATACTTAGCATGTCATGCTGAAAACCTGTTTTGCCAACTTAGAGCTACAGTTTCTATTTGAAAGGTGTATTTTGTACAGATAAACTGTACAAAAATAGTGGTAGTGATATCACTATCAGTAGCTTTCACTGATCACTGGAGACAATGGTGGCTTTCTGATAGTGAAAGCAAGTAGCAGCATTGGGACATCAATACTGAAAACAACACTTGGCTGATTTTGAAACACCACACCAGATCTAGACTTGGGTTGATGAAAATTAATAATAAATCAGCTATTTAATTTTTGACCCCTGTACAAAAATGACAGCAGAATCCAGCAGTAATGCTGCATTTTGCTGGATCTGCTGCTGCTTTTATCATTTGCTTTTGGTCTTGTTGATATTTCTGTTTTTGAGAGAAAAATTGTCATTTTTTTACTTAAGAGAATTAAGACCATTTTGAAATACTGGGTGACAGTGACTGCTTATATGTATTTTGGAAAAAGGAGCAAGTCGCAGTCTAAAGCCTACCAACCAGATAAATGATGCAGCAGAAAGTGAATTATGTGTGTCTGCTCATCTGAAAGTGGGTGGAGGGAACATCTTTGTGTAAAAAAAAAAAAAAAAAACAAAAAAAACCCCAAAAAAAACAAAAAAAACCAAACAAACAAAAAAACCCCCCAGACTGTGAACCATTACTTGGAATGTACTTCAGAGAGCTTGGGGCTGTAGCTTAGTGTTACAGATCTTTCCTGAGGTGTGTGACCAGGATGATTGCTGAGGGCCTGGCTCTCTTGTAGTGTGTTGGTGTTATCTCTGGAGGTCAGAGAGCTCATTCTTCGGTGCTGTGCTATGGCAGGCAGCGTGTGCTGGCCACAAGACATCCAAAGATGTTCAAGAAGTGGTATCCAGTCTTATTTCTGTGGGGGAGGGTGGTGTTTGTTTGTTTTGTTGTTTGTTACCGCTTCATTTGTTAACAAACTTAGGAATAGCCATTTATTATTTTTCTTCAAAACCATTTAATTTTCTACATGGTGTCTTGAAAGCGTGTCACAGAACGCGTAATGCTGCTAAGTTTTGGTGAATATTCTTTTACTCTTTAATTTTTCTTCCCTGGGGAGTTGTTAAACTAAAACTTCTTGAAGTTTTGTAGAACATTATGTCACAAAAGTTTTGAAAAGTGGCATTCTTGGTATAAAAGAAAGCTGGTTTGTATGAGCATGGAAAGCTTTGGTTGTTTAAGTGATACTGATATACCCACAGTGTTGGTACTTGTCCTGTGGAATCAGGCTGAAATTAAAGCCAAATTATTTTCTGAAAGACCATAAGAAGTGGGTTTGGTTCTTAAAAAATTAAATATATATGCTAAAGAATTACGTTCATTAATTAAAATTTAAAATGGAGATTCTCTAGAGAGACTCCAAGCACTGATCCTCACAAGTATTTATGTTGTTGAAGCTGGACAGATAGCAGATACTGTCTGTGGGTTTTGGTTCTATGGTTATTCTCTCCACTTACAGCGTGTTTGCCTTCTGTCTGGACAGTAAGGATGTGGTAGTTCAAAATATTAAGGAGTTAATTTTACCTAAAGTTTCTTAAATACTCTTTACTCAGAAGTGCCTCAAGGGCATATGCCCTTTGCTTAACAGTCCAGGTCTTTATAGTAAGTATTGGTATTGGTCTGTTCTCACTTGAATAGAAACTGTTTCAAAAGTCTTGTGCAGACTCTTTGAGAGGGAACACAGAAGAATACATAGGTTTACCTGAGAATTTCTAGCTGTTTTTCAAGGCTGTCGCTTCACATTGCTTGTGGCTGTGTCTCAGATACACAGGTATATGTAATGGCATCATATTTATCAAAATTGCTGTCTTGTATGTGATACCAAAGAGTACTTAAAAGAACCCTTTTTTTTGCTTCTACTGTTTACATTTAAATACTGTTCAAGAGCCTAATTTTCAGATGCTTCAAATACTTTTTAAATTTTCAGTCTAAAATGATACATTTGTTTGGCAACATTATTGTTAGGCTGAAATAGCTCTTCTCTTTCCCTGGTGTTTGTCCTGTTGGTACTTGTAGAAAAGTCATAGTAGCTTTTGGTTTGCTAAGGTAAATAACTTGACATGTTTAGACTTCTTTTACAAGAGAGACTCTTCTTTCCTCTTACCCCTACAGTTCTCTTCTAAATTTGATTAATTTCTATCTTTACTGAAGATAAAAATGGGGAAATTATATAGAATCTGCTGAGATGGTATTAATATTTCTGCTTTTAGAACAGGTTTTTCTCTGTCTCTTCTATGGCAACAGCTTGGGAGTATGAGCTGAAACTATCAGGAAGCAGATTCTGAACAAGATGGTTCCCTACAGTTACTCTGTGGAACTGCTGGCTCCAGTATTGTTAGTGTGAGATGAGTGGACATGGTTTTAGAAAGTGATGGGGAAAATTAATGGAAGGAAAATCCATCAGAAGCGTTTCCCATCTGTGCCTGGAAAGTTTCTGAACTTAAATTCATGTAGTCTGGAAAAATATAAAGGAAAAGAAATAACCACTGTATGCTAACCTTTCTTTTGCTGCTTTTTCAACAGTGTGGGTTCATGTAGAAGCTGTGCTAATCTTTTATTGTTATTATTATTATTTTAGTCCATGTGCTGTTCAAGTGAATACACAGACAGGTTGCTGCTCAGGGCTGACTATTGGTCTGCTTTACTGTCATTTTATTTTAACTTTGCTGGAAGTCCATCCTCTGTTGAGCTCCAGAATCTTTTATGCTTATTTTCATCTCCTTTATGCTAGCAGCATGTACTCATCTTGGTTGGTTGACTTATAATCCCGTAATTAACGTGCATGACTCTTTTTTTCAGTAGTTTCAGTAAGCCTGTCACAGAATTCAGGATCCTACGTGGCTCTATAATGTTTTACTGCTACGTGTCTCCCAGGCAGCCTTTCAAAAGCCATCTGAGGGGTGTGGTTTGGAGTTGCAATGTCCTTACCTCATTTACAGTTGATAAACCTAAAATAAGGCTGTAAATTCAGTCCAAAGGCCAATATCTTATCATGGCAAATTATGGAGATAATTATAGGATGATAGGCTATCACCAATAGGTGTAGTTAATATTACAGCAGTTCTCTTTTTATGCTGAATTTTGTGCCACTTAGACTCCATAAAATACATGTGAAAATGGATTTTAGGTAGAGGTTGGCCTGACCTACAAGAAAAACGAAAGCATGTTGAACTGTTGAATGTGAAACAAGTGCAGGAGTCTGACCCAGAGTCTCAAATCTCATGCCATTACTGCACAGGAAGAATAAATTTTGACAAATTCATTTACTCCTGCTGCACATTGTGCAGTGTAAGTGCACAGCCTTATGGCAGAAAGGAGGATGAAGTTGAGGTTGTGCTCCTTTGAGTCTGCCTGCACGTGAGAGACACTGGCATGACATGAGAGCAGCCATGTCTCTACATCTTGGAAGGTGTGGAAATAAATCAGCCCGAGCCTCAAACTTTGTTTTGATGTTTCACAAAGACTTGGAGTTTTCAAATTATCTCACAGCAAAAGAAGTTTGCAATACATTTTCAGCACACAGGCATTTATGGAGTGCTTTCCATGCATTGGACAGCAACTCAGGCCTTGCAGTCGGGAGTTTTTCCCTGTGAGCCACATTCACATCAGGAGATGCCAGTTCTCCAGCTGTGGCCTGAAGACAATGTCAATATTCTCTTTCACTTGTGGAAGTGTTATTTATGTTTCCAAGCTTAAGCATAAAGGTTACCCACCTCCTGTTGCTATCACCGGGGCAGGCCACAGGTGGTCCAGAATGATGAGGTTTGCTTTTTTTTTTGGATGTAAGAAAATTTGTTACTGCAGAAAACAATGAAAAAAGAGCCTTTTGTACTACAGTTGACACTTTAAAGGGCTTAAAAAGATTGACATTTGGGACTGACTTGCATGCTACCCTTCTCCTTTTATGATTATTTGAAAATGTCTTTAATTTAAATTTGATACATTTTCAACTGTTCTTAAACTTTCTCACCTTTGTATTTTTTGGTCCTCCCAAGACATTCCCTGCAGAGGGATAATCACTTGTTCTCTTAGTGACTGGCATGATTGAAGTGATTACTACGTGGAGATGCTTTGTGTTGGGTGGGTGATGATGGGAGGCTGTTGTGCAGCCAGCTGGAGTAGGGATGGAAAGGTAACAGTGGAGAAGGTGCTGTCCTTCAGGGCTTGGGTAGATTGTGATCTGCTTTCCTTCTCTGGCATTCCCCTCTGACAAAAGTTTCATCTCTTACTTGGTGTTCCCTCTCACTTCTTTATTCTGTCTGAGGTTTTATTTTGTTCTTGTCAGCTGTGGTTGACACGCTGGTATATTATGTCAGTTTAGAGATCTGACCATTGAGTGCTTGGAAGGTGAATTTATCCTGTAAACAAAGATTACATTAGTGACAGTGAAATGGGATTCAAGGGTGTATCCTGTTCATCCAAAACTTTAAAAAGGAAGACAGTCAACATTTTAGTGTTAAGGATCTGTCCTTTCAGTGAAAACTTCCTAGTGATTTTATGGCTTTGGGTCACAATTTTGGTGCATTTTTTGCCCTACCAAGTTAGTTGCAATTTGGAAACTATATTGCCTGTAAAACTGAAGTTCATTCTAAGGTTTGGCATTAATGTGTAATTGAAATTGATGTCTGCCACTGTTAATAATGTCAGAATTGTTCATTCATCTAAAGGCCCAAGTCATGACAGCTTTAGCTGAACAGAGAACTTAGCAAAACACCTTCTGTGGAGTGAGTCCTGTGGAGTATGGCACGTTCATTAAAAAAAAAAAACACCTCAACAAATGTCTGATGTATAGAATTGAGTTATTTCTAACATTACTTCATTTTAAATGCGAACATTACAGTAATGTGTTAGAAGGAACTCTTCAGAGGTGTTTGGTGTCTGAACCACATTCACATCCTGGTTTATGAATCAGAACTTCCTGATGTTCAGTGCTGATCCTCACACCTCTCTTGCGATCTCTGTCCTATTTCAAATTTACGGTCATGGATTTCACACCTCAGTGGGTTTAAGAAATGGTTTTTAATAGTTTGATTGTTTTAAGCATTTTTTGATTTTCTCTCTGGTTCTGAGAGATGAGCAGTGTTAGTGCTTAAAGATGCTGATTTGGTGACTGAAAGGTGGTGTGGGTGCAACACAAGGTAAATGCTGGGTTAAAGATTTGGGTTCCATACAGTGGAATTCACATTGTGCAGTTTTTTAGTCCACAAGTAGTCATTTTTAAGAGATAAATGGCCATTAGCTATTTTCTGTTTGGGACTGGTACATGTAATGAACAGTGTAAGGTTTGTGAATTGTGTGTAAACTTTTAATTTAGAGAAATGTGCAAGGTTGACCTTTAGAAATGAGTATGTTCAGGATGTGTATGTGTATTGCTTTTCCTAAAGTGTAGTGACTCATTTTAAGGCCATTTTAAATAAACTCATAAAATTATATAATTAATAATGTTTTGAAGATGAGGAAGCTAGTTTTGGATTTTCATTTATTTCATAATTTTAACCTTTGCTATTAAAGGTGAAATACAGTACAGCTTTAACCATTCTTTTTATAATTAGAGTTATATTTTAACGAGTTAGGTGTGACTGTTTTGAATTGGTGGCTTCTGGTCCACAAGTATTGGAGTCCTGTGCTTTAAGTAGTCAGGGTATGTGGTGAGTGAAAAGTAGGCCCAACAAACAGAAGGGGGTAATGTACTTGTTTCCATTGGGCTTTGTATAAAAGATTCATTGCAGGTCCTTGTCTTGGAAAGAACATCATTTTAGTGATGCAACTGAGAACTCATAATTGTAGCCAAGACAGATGGTGGTGTGCCCAAACACCTCAGCCTCTAATGGATTGCATTTTTCTTTATCCAGCTGTTTGTTTTAAATCACAAAATTCTCCTTTTCTAGCCAAGGTCATACTGTAGTTGTGAATGGGAAAAGGATGGCTAGACAGAGTTCTAGGAAGGTGGAAGCTTAGTGTCTGTCATTCTGCCTCTGTCCTGCAGAGAATCATCATGGTCACTTCTGGCTTAAAAGTGGGGTTGACTCTGGAATCTGATACCTATGGCACTTGTGATGAATATGGACAACTCAGATTTAAGTCTTTGTTTTAAATATAGTGAAGCCATGAATCTTGATCTTTCTAGATTTAAGTCCTTAGGAGGTTGTTTTAAAGTGCTGGAGTTTCTTGTGAATTTTTTGTGCATCCCATTTCCCTCTTATAATAGAATTAGTTTTTGACCTGCTGTACTTACCAGGAACTTCATCCTTTGAAGCTGTCTCTCTGTTTTCTAGTTCAGTAGTATCCCTTAAAATACATACAGGATAGATGGAGAATTGGCATTAAGCTTCATACATAAATGTTTTCCCACTTGGTATTTTTTAATGTTTATTGTATATGAGATGTCAAATTTGATAGGGCTTGGGAATCATTATTCAAGAAGGAGATCTTACATCCAGCTCCAGGGAAAGGTTAATGAAGACAGTCTGTGGTGACAACCTGCATGGCTGTTTACCCTGCAGCTCCAGGAGTCTTTAGGATGTTTTGTCTGTGACAATTCACTATCAGGTTTTACTTATCAAAAGACTCAGCTGGCCAGTTCCCAAGCAATGTTTTGAGTGTATTGTCATTTTAGTTTAGTGTTAGTTTTAGTGCACATTATGATGCAAATGTATACTAGTAGCTAAAATAATTTGGACTTGGGCTTTGTAGTGCATAAATGTAAAATCTGAAATCTCTATGAATATACTTCCCCCACGTGTTACATAGCAGAAATAAGACATTGATTCTTTCTTGGAATAAGGTTCACCAGCTCTGCCATTCAGAAGTGGTACTGCTCATTAGCTGTGGGCTGTATCCAGAGGATTGTATTCCTCTTTTTTCCTCATTGCAATTTCTTTTTGTTGAGATTGCCACACCAAGAGGGGAGGAAAGGTGAGGGATAAGGCTGGGTGTTTGCTGGTGTTAGCAGACAAGGGTTACAGCTCTTGATGGGAATTATTCTGGTGCTTTTCAAGGTGTTTTCTGCGCATGAAGTTCTCCCACAAAACATTTTTCTGTGAAGGCTGGTTTTATGCACATTTGGTTATGTTCCAGTGTTGCTCATTTTTATATGTGAGCATAATTGTGTAAGCATAGTTAAGCAGCCACAGAGGAGAAGATACGAATGGCTGTGGAAAAGGGAATGTGATATGTGGACTGTACCTATATGGGAGATTTCAGTGATGTGATGGAAAATCATTGGGGTAGACCTTCTGCTGCACTGGCTGTGGTAACTTTAAAAGTACCAGCATTGTGAGACTCCTTGAAATAGTGGTATTTCAGTGTTTAAAACTAGGTTCGTTCAGTTTAGATGTTTTTTCATCCTTTGTGTCTTAATGTGCCTTTATCAATTCTGTATCTCCTGTGGTGCTGAAAATTCCACACTTCCCACCCTATTAGCATTAGGTTTTACACTTTCTTTATGAAACAGCTCCTGACCCATTTTCACTTCCATTCTTCTGAAATAAATCATCTTTTTCTTGTATTTTCAGACTAAGCTACCAGCAATATTATTTCTGAGTACCAGGCCACCTCTAGTGCTTTAACCCTTCTGGGACTGAAGTTTAGACTGGGCAGGTATAGCAGAGCAGAGCAATTAGTTGTAGCTTTTAAATATTTTTAAGAGTTGTCTTTATATGTTGCCTTGTATTCAAACAACACAGAAAAATCATTCTGTTTAGTCTGAAACTACGTATTTTCACAAACATGTATTTGTTGTGTCAGTCTTGGTAGAAATTGTCCTGTGCATATGTATGTACATTGTTCTCTATTTAATACTTCTTTTTTTCAAGCTTCTTTATTCTTTGTTTCATTGTCATTCTTATGCTTGGTGCCCCATACTCAGTGTTACATTTCTAAAGACTTGTGTCCAGATCCAGAGGTATTTGCATAAATAAGTTATTCAGCTCCTTTTTTCCTTAGGTAAAACAGGCAGCTATTAATGCAGATTCTGCCTTTATTTGTCGTGGGTTTCTGTGTTTGGTTATATTTTTCTGTGTTGATTTTAATTATGTTTCCAAAATAATTTACCCAATGAAAACAAAACCAGTTATTTATTTGTTGTATCGTATTTTATTTAAAATCTGTATGGAACTCAGCAGGCTCTTAGATAAAACTGCTTTAACATTTAATAAAAAAAGAGATAAGTTTTTCTATCAGTGCTAGCTGTCTAAATGTTCTGAGGTATGACATGCCACACCTCATTTGTGATGTTCTGTGTTGGTATAGGTGAGAATTGCTAGAATAAAATCAGATTTAGTGGTCTTAAATTTTAAGTGTGGTGAGCTATTCATGAGCTTGAACAGCTGCTAAATTAAGGTGCTGCAGTTCTCCTTGAAATAGACTTACTGTGGTAAAAATAGCCAAAAAGATGTTCCTATAGTCTCAGATAAAAATAATGTTCCAATTGCCTATGAAAAATCTACCACCGCTTGGAAAAAAAATGTTGCTTGTGTTTGTTTGGGCTTTTTGGTAAAGATTAACTATAAAGGGTTTTGAATGATGAAATTCCATATAAAATTTGCCATAATTTTCTGAGTCACCTGATTATGAAATATTTTCAGGGACTGAATAGAGATGGTTCTGTTTGCTAATAATTTAGAGTTTCTAGAAATGGTGTAGGGGTGTGTGTGTATGTACGTAGACCTTGATACTTGTAAGTTTATTTAACTGTGTTTAAAAGAAGTAACGATAGGATTGCATCCTCCAGGTGGACTCAGAATTAATGCAGAGTGATTCACCACCAAGTTTCAGTCAACAAATTTTTCATAAAATCCAGTTGGTTATGGACACTGTCAGCTGCAAAGGACTAAGCTTCCTGTATTTTATTTATTACATATTTTTAATATGTAAACTATTACATTTGCATCTGTCTGACAGAAAACGCTTGTCCAGAATGTCTTGGAAGTGTTCTGTATTCAGGGGAGGCAAGTTGGGTTTTTTACTCTCCACTAAAATGTCACTTTTCTCCATTTAATCATTGATTTGCATGTTTGGTGTTCTGTTCTGCAGTTCTGTGCTTTTTATGAAGCAATATCCCTCAGTTTTCAACAATAATTAAGTTCATGTTAATTTTCCCTTGTAAGCTTAACAACCTTGACCTTACTTCTGCAGCTTACTACATCATCTCTCATCTACCATGGACATCATTTGAACAAAAAATATTTGTTACATCTTCAGTATTATCTGGAAGCACAGAAGTCTTAAACTACAGTAGTGGCTTTTAAAGAAAATTCATCTCAGTTGTGACCATCAGGCTGTGCATGCAGCTCATGTGTGCAGCTGTTTTTCTTTGTTGCCTGCACTGTTTATTCTTGTATCCTGTTTCATGAAGCATTAATCATAAGAAAATAAATTAGCCAAAACTGATGATAGATTTCTTGAGAACTGTTTGAGGAGGATCAGTTTCTATTGTTCTATAGTAATTGTCCCTGAAATGATAAAGACTTTGGTCCCAAGTGTTACTAGCAGACTAGAATAAGCTCAGAACATTCCAATATGCCATAGAAATTTTGCAAGAACAAAGTTACTGAAGAGGCCAGTTCAGATTTTTCCTTCTTGAGGCCCAAATGTTTTGGGGTCTGAGCATATTTGTGTCCAGCAGGCTGTACTTCCAGCACTCTTACTGAGGCTCTTGAAATAATACAGTCCATACATGAAATACAAGGAGAGTAAACGTGTGAAATTGAGAGAGAAATTTTATAACAGAATATGAGCATTGCAAAGACAGAGCATATAAAGAAGCTTTGAAAGCTGTAGTGGGAATTGCTATTGAATAAGAAAGTAATGGAAGTTAAGGATATTGTGCCAATACATAATAAGAGAGCCTTCAGTGGAGGATCTGCTGCATTAATCTAGGTTATCTTCAGTCAAATAAGAATGGTGTGCTTTTCTCTGCAGAAGTAAATGAGATGTTCTTGTAAATCATCTACAGCTCAGAAGGTGATGTGTATCCAGCCAGTCATTGATGGGGCAAACGTAGTTTTAACTTCTGAAGAATTCAGGTTTGTCTTTTTTTGCTCTGTACTTAGCTGGAAGCGAGCCCTGCTCACACCCCCATTTCTGCAGAGCAGGAGCTGGAATTTCACCGGGAGGTTCTCTGGCTTGGCAGCAAATTGTTGTCATTGTTGTCACCAAATCACGTGTGCAATTTGGTGAATTGTGGCAAGGAGGAAGGGATGGGAAAATAAACCTTTCAGAGCCTTGTCAGTGGTACTGAGAGAGGGAGAAGGGGCCCAGCACACACACACTTGTGCCTTCCTGGTCTGTAGGTGCCCCTTGGACTGACCAGTGGTAGATGTGTGATTGTCGCCTCAGTGGCCAATACTCTCCATGTAGTTACTTTATTTTCCAGAAAGATAAAATATGAGCTAATTAACATTCTGTTTCTAACCATTACTGTAGCGTGTAGTTTGTCTATCAAGAGCCTGCTGATGTCTCCCTCTCCAGTTTTCATGTGGAATCTCTGTTCTCATTACCTGCTCACAAAGCCCATCCAGTTGGGTCAGTGGAGGCAGAGGGAAAAGAAGCAGCAACTGTTCAGTTTTGTCACCCTCCCCCAGCTTATCTATATACAATAGTGTTTTATGTTGTGAAATTGGAGGTTTTAGGAACTTCTTAATGCTTTAAATTTGTGACTTTGCACTCTATTGTCTGTATTGAAATGCTGTGTTTTTCTTGAGCAGTTAATTTATAGCCCAGTAAAATTCAAATAATTTCTCACTGTATGTTACTGCTCAGTTGTTGCCATGTTAACAATTCAGATTGCTGGCTTTTTGATTCCCTGTAGTTGCCAGGTTTTTTCCTATGTTTTAAGTGAGAATTTGCTGACTCAGTGTACTCTTTCATTTTCATATCATTAATATATTAAAGAATTATTAGTTAATGTTTTGTCATGTTTGGCCATTTAGCCCTGCTTAGTTTCATTTTGGTCAATCCTGCTTGTCATGATTCAGAAAGGAAAACATAACATTATCATCTTCAGAAACAATCTGAACAAGCTGTATTGATTTTTTTCCTTCTCTTTCAGTACAGTTGTTTAACAGTAGTTTTGAATTTGTGCTGTAAAATACAAACAATTGCAACCAATGATCAAGGTTTTTTCTTCATATTAATTTAAGTAGAAATAGCACTGTCATTTTTATCTATAAAGCAGAGCTGTAATGTTTCAGTGACTCCTGTATACAATATTTAGAATTCTGGTTTTATCTGTTGGATTTATCAGTTAGATTTGTTTGAGTTGGGTATATTTATTTATTTTTTAATGCTGTATTCTCAACTCTAGGGTCTTTCCTTCAGGAAATGACATATTAATAATGGCCAAAACTGGCATTTAGTTTACGGCGTTATTTTTGGTTGGTTGGTTTTTTGTGAGTGTGGGGAAGGAATGATTTTAAAACAGGGAAAAAATATTCCAGGTCCTTATCCATTGACATAAGTAGAGAACACACAAGGGTCTGGTAGTACATTTTAAAGGTGATTCAGGAATTATTTCATCCTTCTGTGAACAGATTCTGTTAACTTTTTGTGAGGTGGTAAATAAACTAAGCCTTTTTCTTCACTGCACTGTATTTAAAGGTGTCCTAAGAATTGATAGGTGAACCTGTGCAATCAGGATGCCCCCAGTCATGAGCTGTGATGTAGTGAGAAGGAAATTCTGTGACAGTAGTACATTACTTCATTTGAAGGTGGCAAACAACATGAATATTGTTACTTTTTCAGTGTCATATAAGCCAGTTTCTTTTCCTGCAGCTATTCCTGCATTGGTTTCCTGCTTCTGCTCTGGTTGCCACACTGCGAGGCAGCTGCGAGTGATTATTTTGCCAAGTTCCTAAATTCTTCAGGTTTCTCTTTTATCCTCTTGTAGCCTTGAACAAAGGGAAGGAAGTGTACGATGTTGTGTAGCAATCTTCCTTTTCATTTCAGGGTCTTTCTCTTTCTTGTTAATTTGTCAATACTTAAAATTCTCAAGGCTGACTCCGCTGAATGCACATAGAGATCCATACAGTGTAGAGAAATAACAATGCTTAAAAACCTTAGGGGTTTTTAATTTCCTTAGAATTCTTAGTGGCTCAGGATAATTTAAATGGGTTGCACAAGTGGTGCCATAGGTGGCCTTTGCAGTTAAAGAACCACTAAAATGAGACCTTTTGATTGTTCCTTCAAAGAAAACATACACAGATACGTGCAGTTGTGACCTCCCTTTTACATCCGTTCATTCAACAGAGACAAATTCTTACCTGTGGAGAAAAATACTTGTTACTTTATAAAGCTCTTTGTGGATGAGTCTGGTGGGGGAGAAAGTTTCTTGACCAAAACCAAAGCTGGGTAAGTCTTTGCCTGATGACTGTGCCCTGACTACTGGGAGGAGCAAGAGCCACACAGTGACCAACCTGCTCTTCCTCCAGACACTGGGGCTGGCTTGGTGTTCCCGCCAAGGAAGTAACACTTGCTTTTGGTTTCTGTTTCATTTTGTTGGGATGTGCTGGAAGAACTTAAAAAATTTCATTTGAAACAGCCTTCCCAAGTTAAGTTTGCATAAACATGAGTGTGTTGCTGATTATGTTGCAAACCAGTTACAGGTCAGCAGAGATGGTTTGCCTTAATGTTGTAATTGAATTGCTCTTACAGGAACAGATAACTTACAGTTAACTGTGGCTGAAAGGGGAACTTCTGGTGTCTTAGGCCTTGTCTTGTGCTGGCATCAGTGAGATGGCTTAGCAGTATCTTCAGTTTGTGTTCTAACATAAAGGAAAATCCACCTTGTGGAGAATTGCTCTGAGCTGTTTGAAAGGCTTGGCCACAGTTTTTTACATCCCTACCTCAGACGGTGCTTCAGATACGTGTGATATGTCTTTTAATTAGGATTTACTTAAAAAGGGGCTGTGGGAGCATTGAGGGTCCCCAAACACTTAAATGTTAAAGTGTGTGTGATTTTATAATATCCCTGAACATCTGTACAGAAAAATCCTGTTACATTTGATCATAAAGTCTTTAAACACCTGTAGCCTAGTTCAGGACATAAGCTATTCTAGCTTCCTCGCCAGTATTTATTACAGGATACCTGTTGTGGTGGCAGTTTCTGTATGCTCTGAATTGCAAAAGACAAAACACCAATTTAAAAAAAATATGGAAATGTGACTATTTTCTTCAGCAGCTGCAGCAGGCATTGCAAATCATCAGAAAAAAGGAAGCCTGTCTACAATCAATGTGTAACAGTAACATTAGGGGCACCACAAAAAATTTTGTTAAGATTTGTACAAATCAAGAGATGAGACCAAAAAGTGGAGAGAGGAAGCATAGTGCCAAAGACAAGGTTCTGCACTAAGATATTTATAGATGGGTTCAGCTGGTGAACCTGGTGTTAAGAGTCAGTACATACACAAATAGTGATCTTAAGAAATGTACTTTAGACTTGTGTACTATGCTTCTGATTTTAGGGATGATTTTCTTCAGCAGGAGGATTGACTGACTGCAAGAAGTGTTCGTAGTGATGGGAATAAAATTAAAGTAGTAGCTTTGATGCATGGTGAAAAGAATTGCAGTCCTTCAGTGTAGTTTGCCTAGGGCAAAGCTTGCAGCGCATGAAGGAAAAGCTCTGCAGCAGATCTTTGAGGCAGAGGCAAATACACATCTAAATTTGGTATCTTCAGAACATGGCCAAATAGCTACAGTTTGAAATACATTCTTTAAATTTATGTAAACGTTTTTCACGTTTTATTAAATCATTTTAATACCGCATGTACACCTGCAGTTCTGTAGCAGCATAGCTTTGTTTTGATTCATCAGAACGCTGCCTCTGAAAACAGCCATAAAATAAGGCTTTTGTGGACTTGGAAATAGGTGAATGTATGTGATGCACCTCAGTCTTGGGATACAAACAGTGACCCACTCAGAGCAGATTAGATCAGTAATCCACAGATGAGTTTTAACCATTTCCTAGCGTGTCCTCATTTTATTTTTGGCATTTCTCATTTCAGTGATTAATAAAAGTGTACTCAAAGTGAATTATAAACACGGGCAAGGCTACTGATTTAAATATTCAGCTTGATTTCTTCCCCCCCCATCTTTTGAATATTGAGTTTTAATAAAATGTCTTAATAAAGCTCCACATTTCACAGAAATACAGATCATGCTGAGTTGGAAGGGATCCATGGTCTTTGATTACTGTCATGGAATTCATCAAGGAATTCATAACTGCAAACAAATTTGACACATAGACCAGAGACAGGTGAAAGTCATAGACAAAACAGCTGGAATTAGAATTTGTTTTAAGTTTGTCTGGCTTTTGAGATCTCTGCTGGTGCAAAGGACCTTCCCTCCCATTTAAGTTCGTTCAGCTGCTTCAGTTCAATGGCTAATAAGTTCAGAAAGTTGGGAAAGTGATTTTATTTATTTATTTCCTTACTTATTCTCAAAGTGTAAACAGGGTCAGGAGGTAAATAGGGTCATCAGCTAAGGATGTAATAGGTTAAAGATCATGGCAATTATGGTGAACAGAAGGTTGTTAAAAATGCGTGTTCATAGCACAGAACATTCTTTGCTTTCTGTGTGTGTCATTTAAAAACTTCTGGGGCAACTGTTCTCAAACTGAAGTTAATTTCTAATTGGATTTACATTTATGACTTCAGCTTTTCTTAGTCTACAGTACAAGGAAGTAAAATATTTTACGACATGATAGATATGAAAAAAATAGGATCTTGAGAAACACATCTGAAGATACATAAATTGCATAAGGAAACATGTTGATCTAGTGTGTTCTTTGGTTTAGCAAAAATGAGTGAAATAACTGTTAAATGAAAAATATTTCTCTAGGGAAAAAAGCAACACAATGAGAATAAAATCAGATTGTAAAGATTCTTGCAGATTGTAAAGAATAAAATCATTCCTCTTGTGTTTCATTGATTTTAAAATTAAAAATTGTCATGTAAGTTAGAGATTTGTTTTGTGTGGGGAAATGGAATGTCCACAGATAAACCAGAGAAAATTTGTTGTTCATTTGTTGTCAATTTGCATTAGAATCAATGAGCTTCCAAATCTGTTCTGTCTTAAATATTACATTTCTTCTTTGAAAAGTGACTTCGTTATTGAGTCTGTTTGTGGACTTCATCTTTCAAGCTGATAAAAAACTTCATTATTTCTCAGAAAATGTGTTATTTGCTTTAGTAAAATACAGAATTTTGAAAACCTTGTATTTCTTTTTCCCAGGCTGTTCGCTGCTATGAATCGCTAATTTTGAAAGCTGAAGGAAAGGTCGAGTCTGATTTCTTTTGTCAGTTAGGTCACTTCAACCTCTTATTGGAAGATTATCCAAAAGGTAAGAATTTTTAGTTCTTCTGATAAGTGTCTTTGGGGAATTGTGGGTGTAGGTGGCAGCAGAAGGAAAAACATTGGGCTAAGTTACTGTTTTCTTGGTTTGTACTGTATTTCAGAGCCGATAAAAGAATTAAGACTGGTGATACCTTTACAAAAACAACTTTATTCTTACTTCTTGTTCTTTTTTTTAAATGAAAAACAAAAACCCAACCGAATCACTCCTGGCTGAGGTATGAATATGAAGTTGGCTGGCAGGCCCAGTGTCTGATGGCTGCCTGCCTTTCAGTGATTGTGGGGTATGGGTGAGAGCTGGGTAGAGCAGGTCAGAATATTTACTTTTTTTTTCCACGGGCTGTCTTTTTTCATTGTCATTACTTTTTAATTTTAAGATGGATGCAGTTCTGTTTGTATAGGGAAACAAACAACACCCCCACCCTGAAAATGTGTACTCCCACCCCACGCCTTTCTCCAAACACACAAAGATACTGGTTTACACTTTCTTTGGGCTGCAGAAACAGGGAGATGAGTTACAACTGGGAGCAGTTCAGAAGCGCTGCTTGGTGACTCTGGCTGTGGTATGTTTGATAGCAGTGTGTCTGTGGGTCCGCTGGATCTGTGGCATTGAACAGTGTGTTTAGCTTCCTGGGACCTTCATTTCTAAAGTGAGGAACATGTAGATTTGATGCTGCTCAGGGGGAGTGTGCAGGTATCTAAATTCATAAGGGTTTGGGTGATGGGGGCATCTGTCCTGTACCTCATCCCATCCAATGAGTGTGATGTAACCACTGGTGTTTCCAAATCCAGAGGCATGAAAAAACCTGCAGAGAACATGGCAGTATGCTGTCTCTAAAATTTGGTGAAGAATAGTCTGATCCTGTGCTTTTGTTTTAAGAAAATTCTGCCTCTCCCTCTGCAAAAAAAAATTTACACCCCTCTTTCTCATTAGCCTAATAAAGCTAGGTGTGAGTGCAGTGTGACCTTCTGGGTATATTTTACTTAGCAAAACCAGCCCAGGATTATGGACTTACCTGTATTAACTCTGCTTTTGAGATGATAACAGTGACAGGACCAGGTGTTGCAGTGGATCAGAGGCAGGGTTTACTGATGGGATATCTGCTTTCTACTCTGCGGATGGTTTTAAAAACAGGCATAAAAATCCAGTTGATGGTTGAAAATATCAGTTCTCCAGAACTGTAAAAGAGCATTAGCACAACAATGTGAGAAGAAACATTAAGCCATTAAAAATCTGAATTAAAGTACTTAATGCTTTCTTAGATGCCTATTTAAAGTCACATCTCAGTCGTAAAGAGAGCCTCAAGAAGACAAAAAAACTTGTTAGTGTGGAGTATTAAAAAAAAGAAAAAGATGTATCTGTAATTTCAACGAAGTATAGTAATAGTTGAAAATACTGGAGGAATTTTAATTGATGTAAAAAGGGAAGTTAAAGGGGTTTTTTTATTAAGTGAGGGACATATGTTCCTGTTCACTGCAGTTTTTGAACTCTAGTACCAAAGACTATAAAACTATAGCACTCAATGCAGAAAGTCATAAGTGTTCTTTAACTAGTTTACTACTGCTATTTGAAAGAAGTAGAATTCTTCTGTTCCATTATAAAGTAAAAATAAATTTAATCACATTATACAAATTGTTACTTTAATTATCATACATTCTAATTGCATTATAGTTAAATTTTATATGATTTGGAACAGAAAAGTAAAGAGAGTTCAAGATGTTTTGATGTCACTAATGGATATTTTACCCAGATTTTAAGTCCTGAAGTTCCAGAGGTGTAAAATGCTGAAACACAATGGTCTTCAGAACCATAAATCTATGTATTCAGAATTTACTCATGGACAAAGTTATGGAGAAATCAGTGTGTGTAATAAATTGGATGTAATTAATAAAATATCGCAAGATAGCAGCATGTATAATGCTCCACAATTTTTTTCCGTTAAAAGCCTGTTAATTAAATATCTTCAATAAATGCGTGCACCTTGGTATATAATGTATGAAGTGTTTTTTAGAAAGGCAGAAGTGATAGTGTTCTTTGCTTAAAAATGCTTGCAGTGAAGTTTGTGCAGAGCAGAACAAAGTGTGAGCTGACTGTAGAACTGGGATCAGTGGTCAAGATGAAGCACTGCTGAGATGACAGAGATCTGGGTTTCATGTTGGTAGTTTCTTCTTTTTAGACATGTCTCATTTTTTCACAAACACATTGGCAGTGAAGGATCATGCAGATTGGGTGCATTTTGTTGCATGTTTTTAATGTTTTGATGTAGCTAATACCTTCTTCTGAATGTACTGAGACTGTAGGTCATTTCTTTGTAAGAATTAGGACTTACCATAAGAGGGATCTTGAGAAAAAGTCATGGCAGGTTGCATCATTGAAGCTCACATTATTGCTGCTAATCCTTTCTTTGCTGCATGTACTCAGAGGGTATCAGTGAGGGGCAGGCTACCTTTCAGTGTGCAGTAAGCTGATGTCTGATGCTGAGGTCTATTTAACTTTATTTTTTTTAATGAAACCTGTTAAGTACTTTAAGTTCCCTCCAAGTGCGGTATGTTATCTGTCACCTGTAGCCACTGAATGCCAAAATCAGTATGCTCTTATTTTTCTTGCTTAAGAAGTGCTTATCTCAAAGAAAAGTTCTGAATTCATTCACATCAGAAATTACTTGATGAGGTTCTTTCTTCTCAGTATTATACCTGAGTTTAGACTGGAGTATCAGTGCCACTGCTAGCCTCTAAAAGATCTGAAACTTCTTGGTGGTTTTCTCAAAATGCAGTAAGTTTGAATTGCTGTTGATAGCTAAAGGGTTTTGTCTGCAGTCTTGGAATGGGGTTGTTGTGTTATCAGCGCTGCTGCTGTGAGGAGAAGGTCCTACGCAAGGGATCAGCCTTTTTGTAGATTTTGAATCCAGTGAGACACTGATCTGTAGTCAGACACTTATCACCAAGATTGCAGATGGATTGGTTTCAGCTTTGCCTGCATGTTCAGGGTGGGTTCTGTGCTCAGCTGTCATTGTACTGATCGTGACTGATCAGAATTCAGCTTTGTGATTTCCTAAAACGGGAACGTTGACTCCTCCTGGCGAAAACTATTTCATTTACTCGGTAAATTTTCTTAACTCTGATCTGATTCTTCCTCCCTTTTTTTTTGACAAGGCAGCTATTTCCCAGCTGTTGGATTGTTTTGGAGGTTCCCAAACCTCTTGTTGCCTGGGCATGCCCTGAGTGGCACCCCCGTGTCTGCGGGTTGCTTTCTTTGTGCTGGCGCAGCTGAGCCTGCAGCTGTGTGGGGAACTGATCCAACTGAAAAATAACCCCGCACAGAAATGCCACGCAATTGCCCCAGAATGTGAAACCTCAGCCTTGGGGTTTTGCTGGAGGAGGTGGATGGGTTGTCCTGGAGGCCTGTGGATGCTGGGAGCGTTCTGAATCCAGTCAGGACTCCTGATTTAAACCTGTGAACTGTTGTCTACTGGATTCCTTGGGACAGACAGGTTTTTTTACCAGATTATTGTGCTCTGATCTTGAAGGAAACATGTTCCACTGATAGTTGGAGTGTTACATGAACATAATGTATTTTTCCCTGCAGAGAAGTATTCTCTGGGAAAGCAGAGAAATGCAGCACAAGTTCTGTAAACAATTCTTTCCTGTATCTCTGTCTTCCACAAGATGGGGATTGTTTTTCCTTCCTAACCAATGAGTGAAGTTTTGGTATCTCCCTGGTATGGGAAGGATTGGAGGGAGGTTGGTGCTGCAGCAGGAAAAACTGGATGGAGCAGGGAAAGAAGAAGCAGCATGCTCTTCACCTGGGAGAATAGCCCAGGCCCAGAAAGAATGGAGTCAACTCTAATAAATCTTTAAGCCTTCTGATACTGAAATCTATGAGTCCTGTTTTCACTGCTTGCATCACAACCATAACTGGTGACCCCGAGACCACATTGGAGTTTATTTTTTATTTCATGGCTGGTTTCTGTAAGCAGTAAGGAGTGCAAATAGTGATGTTTAAGGTTTGGGTTCTAGCTGACTTGAGTTCTAATTGACTGCTGTTTAATGAGCTCGTGGATTGACATCATCTGTGTTTTCCTTGGGGATCTTTATTTTGCAGAAGGGTCACATGGCACTGACCGTGTTCAGTCTGTGACTTGGAGGACAGCTCACAGTGGCACAAATAGAGATGTGCTTTAATCATTTGCCTCCTTAAATTTCTGTTCTCTAAGCAAAATTCCTGGAAGTAGAAAATGCAGTTAATGAGTGAATGATTTGAGAAAAACATGAAATTATTTGTGCCACAGTTACTAAAGCACAATAAATAATGAACTGAAATAATTCTTATTGTTGTGGTCAAGTGGTAGTCTCATTTTTAAATGTTCTATGTCAGAACAGTTTTAGCAGTATTTATTTTTATTATAGATGACTACTTTGTCATCTATAGTAAAAATACTAATATAAAAACACTTTCAGTAATTTATGAGATAGTGTTTGTTAGTTCAGGGGCATTTTTTTAGTAATTGTTAATCTAAAATTTAAAACTGTTCCAAAAAAAAAAAAATCCAGAATGTTAATTGAGCAGCTCTTTCATTACGATGCAACCTAAACCCAAAATTTCAACGTTTTCTGGTTGTTCTTTTGTAAAGTTGTTTGATTGTGAGAGACTCCCAAATTCAACAATGTATATGTGTTCCTTTGTACTTAGAATTTCAGCTCCATAGGGAATTTCTCTGTGGTGGTTAACATCTTTCAGGAATTTGAAAGGAAGTATTGTTATTGGGAAGCATTTTCATGTGCTGTGCTCTGAGCTGCAGGGTCGTAGCAGTAATTTTATAAAATATAAAGGAGAACTTCACAGCATGGACAGGATTGTGCTGATTCCTGCTGGGCTGTCTTGTCTTATTGATGAGTCCTGAAGAACTAGAATGAATTAAATAGTTTGGATGAGTCAAGGAAGAGATGACTGTTTCAAATAAGCATGATATTTAGGTCTAAGGATTTTTTTATTTTGTTGTTTGTAACTGGTACTAACTGGTAGAATTCGAGTTACTTCTATTTAGAGCTGTTTAACGGAATCCTGAAGATGAAATAAATTTTGGGTGGTTTTATTTCAGGTGGTTTAAACCATTACGTAAAATTTCTTTAGAAAGAAGGAAGCTCGGAACATTAAAATGTTATTTATAAATTGTGTGTATGTGGAGCAGAGGTGCAGTTGACAGTTTTGTTATAAAATATACCCAGACCATGTTTTTGACTGGTTGTCTGAAAATTTTAACTTTAGACAGTGTTCTAAATAAACACTTAATTGTTAAAAGATCTTTTTGTGTAATACACTCTTGGAAGAATTTTTGAGCTTGATGAGGCTCCATTGGGTTTCTTCACTGGTTCTCTGTATTTTAAGACTTTCACAGAGTTCAATATCTAAAGGATTTCTGTAACTGTAAACTTCTTGTCAAACTCCTGTATATCTTTCACATTTAATACTTTATAGGAAGTGGGATTCACACCACTTTGCCGCTGCATTACATTTCCAGATGAGGATGTGGGCATGTTAATAAAATTTCTTAGAGGACTATTTGATGATTTTTCCGTCTTAAATCTATGCTTGTGTTGCTTTTGTGTGTCAGCCTTCATTCTGTGTTAAAAGGAAGACATGCTTCAGGCTTCTTTGATTGTCTCTCTGGTACTTTCTGTACAAATCTCTGGAGGAAACAGAGAGCAGCATCTGCCTGAGGCCTTAAAACAAAAGACCTGTGTGGCATTTTGCTGCTCTCACTTCCACT
>VYXD01015330.1:38813-111313 GCA_013397195.1 Hylia prasina
TTTAGGATAACCTAGTCCAGCCATGAACTCAGGGCTGCCAGGGCCACCACTGACCATGTCCATCCCCGTAACACATCTACATGTCTTTTAAACACCTCCAGGCATGGTGACTCCACCAGTTCCCTGGGCAGCCTATGCCAATGCCTGACAACCCTGTCACAAAGGAACATTTTGAAATACCCAATCTGTATCTCTCCTGGTGCAACTTGAGGCCATTTTGTTTGTCCTGTCAAGACTTGTTGCTTGGAAGGAGAGACCAGTTGACACCTCACCTCACTACAGCTGCCTTCCAGGTAGTTTGTAGAAAGCAACGAGTTCCCTGAGCACTCTTTTTTTCCAGGCTAAACACCCCCAGCTCCCTCAGCTGCTCCTCACCAGATTTGTGCTTCAGACCCTTCCCCAGTTCCATTTTCTGTCTTTAAACATGCTCCTGCCCCTCAATGTCCTCCTTGTCCTGAGAGGCCCCAAACTGGATGCAGTATTTGAGGTGTGGCCTCACCAGTGCCCAGCACAGGGGGACAGTCCCTGTCCTGGTCCTGCTGCTCCACTATTCCTGACACAGGCCAGGTGCCATTGGCCTCCTTGGCCCTCTGGCTCATGTTCCTCCAGCTGGTGACCACCACTCCAGGGCCTTTTCCGCCAGTCACTTTCCAGCCCTTCTTCCCCCAGCCTGGGGGGTGTTGTGACCCAAGTGCAGGACCTGGCATTGGCTTTGTTGAACCTCTGTCCTGGATCCCTTGTCCAGGGTGTTGATGAAGATGTCAGGCAGGAGTGACCCCCACACTGAGCCCGGGGGGACACACGCCCGGTGACCTGTGTGTAATTCCATTTCCCACCACTCTCTGAACCTGGCCATCCAGCCAGTGTTTACCCAGCAAAGGCAATTCTGTTGGTACAACCTTGGAATTTTCTCATCTTTTGATGTCTTTAATTTTATGGCAGAGTTTTTAGCTTGCTAGGTTAAAACTCCATGGCGGGTAAACCTGCACTATATATAAGATGTTTCTGCAACCTGCATATATCTCTAAGGTGTTTAATGAAGATTTATTTTTTTCCTGGAAGCAGTCAGATTTAAATCAAAAGATGTGCTCTTTCCAAGCTTCCCTTGTGCAGTTCCTCAGCTAATTTTCTATTTTATTATTAATTTTCATATCAGATAAGCACTAAGAAATATTACTGCTTGTTTAAAAATTAAATTAAAAATAATTGTGTTTAAGAAAGCACATATTGTTTTAGAACGACCAGTATGGAAATCTGGTTTGTATTAAAGTTTTCTTTCCAGGATATGTTGTCAAATTAAAGCTTGCTGTTTCTAAGTTCAGTAAGCCAAAACTTTTAGTCACATTTAGCCTTGCAAGGTGCCACTAGATGGTGTTAGTATGTAGTTCACTTTCTTCTTACTCAAGCACTAAAATACTCAAATTGCTCCATGTTTGCATCACTTTGAAGGCTTCTTAAATTTTTAGGTGTCATAAAGTTGGTTTGTTAGAGCAGATCATAAAAGCCATCCTCTGTGACTGCATGATTTGTGATGAAATGTGCTAAACGTGACAGGTGGGTGGTTGTCACTCAGTCTGGACATCTTCTCTCCCCACTGTCATCTTCCTTGTTTGTTTAGGACAAGTGTTTAGATTCTGGATACAAGAGAGATTGTGTTACCTTGTTGCTGAAACTAAGTTTTGCCAACATCCTATGAAATTAAGTAAATTTTGAAAAAAATCCTGAAACCACATATGTGGTAATTAAGTCATATTTGGTTTTTATTCTTTATATGATACCAAGGAATCTTAAACACGGGGGAATAAGGAACAAGTGTTCTCCATGTCCTGCTTCTGACATGTCCTTTGGTCCTATCATAGTAGGAGAGGAAGACAGACTCTTAGGGGGCACATAATAAAGTCTGTCAGGGTTAAAGTAACCATACACATTGCAGAGTGGGTAGTTCTGAGTGACTAAAAACCTGTAAGAGGAAACCAGTGGACTCCCAGTGTGTGAACTCACTGAGGGTCAGCTCTGCATGAGGTGCCTGAAGTTTACAGACAGATTTTGAAGCGAGCCTGAGCTGAGGAGGATTCTTACTGTTCAATGGTTGCAATTCTTTTAGACAGGTGGTGTTTTGCTTTTCAGAGCTATTTCAGGTAAACATTTTATTTTCATCAAGTGATATAGAGGATGGTGATTGATTTGAAAAGCTATGTATAGCTTGGGAGGATGCTAAATGCTGTATCTGCCACTCACAGGGTTTTTAAGAATGTGATCACAAGGATTACCTGCTAGGAAAATAAATAGACATGGCCAGCTTTTGGAGAGGTGTTCATAGCAAGAGCATAAACTGATAGAGTAAGAAATTAAATAAAGGACAGAAGGATGGAGATAGGTAACTGAACACTTTTTGTGATTGTTAGTATTGGTTTGGGTGTCTCAATGTGGTCTGTCAGTTTTGTGCTTTTAAGAGTTTTCTATGGCTGACTACAAAATAGAGTTGAGAGTGAGGGAAGAGGCATTGTCCTGCTGTTGACACTCAGTCCTGTTCTTTGAGTCCAGACATGCATTTTCTGGATGCTCATGAATGTTTCACATGCAGGGAAAAAAGAAGTTTTACTATCCTTTATTGTCTTTATACAATTCCATATGTGTAAGAATTTCAGTGGCAAACTTTTAAATTGAAAAAGCTCAACAGTAAGTTCCTAATCAAAAGACTTCCTGCAGAATCCTGCTGTGCCTAAGAGTGATTTCAAAGCACTCATTTAATAATGTTTAAGAAGGACATCATGACTGAAATGGGGTAATTCACTTATATCTGTAAAAATGAGAGTTGACCCTATGTTGAAAGAGGGGCAGTAGTTGATAGAATCTTTTTGTGGCAAAAATTGTCTGAATTTGGAATGACCAGTCTTGGTGAAAAGTAAAGGTGCAAAATGATATTTCAGCCTTTAGTGTTAAGATTTTTTTTTTGGTTTTGTTCATTTTTGTTTGTTCTTTGTTTGGATTTTTAATACTACTAACGTGCTCCATGACCCAAGTAACTGGGATTTTTTGCTTTTTAATAAACCAGGGAATATCATCCTACAGTCAGAATCATAACACTGATAAAGGACACTCCATATAGCAGATAGAGCCTTGTGTTAAATTCTTGTGGCTTTGCAGATTCAATTGCTCTTTTTTTCTTCTTTTAGAATAAAGTTTGAATTTTGAGGGATTTGCGCTTCTTGTAGATACAATGTTAATTTAAAGAAGTTACTTTAGTTCCACAGTACAGGTTTTAGATAAGGTACTAATTTCTACACCATAAAATTTAGGATAAATATCTGCTTACTGATGACCCACTCCGGGACTATGAAATATGATAGGATTTAAAATTTATGGTTCATGTTTTCCTTTATATCTAGGTTCGTTCAGTTTGTCAAAAATCTTGCTTTGACAATTTGATTTCTGGCATCTGATATGCAAGATTCTTCTTAGGAATATGCTTGATTAGGTATATTTCATGTGGGCTCTGGCAAAAAGAACATTTTCATGAACCCTTTTTTCTCCATTTTTCTGTTCCTTTAATCCTTTTCAGCAGAGCTTGAGTGCTCATGGAGCAGGTGTTTAATGTAGGTGTTCAGTGTGGTTGTAAAAGGGCTGAAATCAGATTTCACAGGTAACTTATTGTAAAATGAGCACTCAATAAGACTGAAATTGTGCACTTTTTAATTGTCTGACTCTTGTGAGGAGGAAAGGGGCATTTCGCTCTGGTTTAAGGGACCCCTCCATGATTCATCCTTACTCATTTTTAGCAGAACTCTGAGAATTTTAGTATTTCATCTGCAAAGAAGTTAAGTAGAAAGAGACCACTGTTAGCCTAGAAGAGGCTGTGGATCCCTGGGGGTTTCTGAACCCACCAGGAGGATTGGGCACTTCAGACACTGAGGGAGACTGAAGTGTCCTCTTTGTTCCTCTGGAAGAGAAATGTGGCTCCTCAGAATGGAGGCCTTATCTTCTTATCACGAAAGCATAAATAGACTTCAGCAGTCCACGCTTCCCATGTGCTTGTTTTTAATTGTAACTGAGCTTGGCACATTAAACCATCACTTCAGCTGTTCCTGTGGGAAGTTGCTGAACTTTATTGAAGAATGGCAGAGTTAGAAAAGAAAATCACAGCCAAACATCCTTTTTCTTAAAGAAAACTGGCAGAATGTTGTGGAGCAAAAGACTCCTTTCTGTAATAACTTCCCTCTGTTAAATGGAAATGTTAGGATTTTTCAGGGCAAGTTTCTTCTTGCTTTCTTTTTTCTTATTCTTTCTCTCTAAGGTCTTCTGTTTATTTATGAGTTTTTTTTTTAATACTGTTGACATTTTAGAAACTTACTAGGAGTGCTTTAACTGCTATAGGTAAGCATATTCCACCTCTCCTTTTTAATGGATATGCTCATGTGGGTGAAAATGTTCTCCCTTTTATTTTCCCAGTATAAATCCTTAGCATTATATTTAATGTTCTTTTCATCTTTTTATCCATATCGCTCTATAGTTGACTGCAGTAGGTATTTGGAAAAAAAAAGTTTACAAGAAGTTCTCAGTTTCTTGAATATTGCATAGTGTGGTACTGTTGACCTGAGTATTTGAAATATACTTTAAACCTTAAAATTAGGATAGGTACTGCTTGAGGAAAAAGAAAAGAAAATCCTTTTATTTGTGATGTGATGCATTACAAAACTGTTTCATAGTGCATGTGCATGTTCCTGTTGGGGAAAGCAAAGTCATTACTGTGTTCAGAAGATAATTATTCCTTTTTGTTGAAAACTTATTACTGATACCTTCAAGAAGTTGAATCTAGAAGGACTTTTGGGGGGGTTAGGATTTTATTTCGTCTTACTTTGAAAATCCTTTAAAACAAAATTACAGAATGTGACTAAAATATGCTTAGTTTTAATATTCTTCAACTTATATTGTTAGAATGAAGTCATATGCTTCAGTTTGTACTAGGTTTTTTTTAGGGGGTTTGGAGGAAGAATTGTATTCTTAAATTGTGAAAGACAGTTTTTTAATGATTTTGTTTGTCTGAGTTGCATGTAAGCACTAAATATATTTCATGTTAATAATGTGTGGTCAGTGAGTGTTCTCCTAAGTTAATTTTTCTGATCTGGGCTTCTAAATAAACCACAGTTTAGAACATCAGAATTAGAAATTGGCCTCACAGGCATTTTGGTGGGGAGGGGCACCTCATGGACATGGATCAGCACTTGTCTGTCTGCAGATAAATGTTGTGAGTCTCCACTGACAGACAGATGAGTGCAGAGGTTCTGTGCCTTTATTGTTAAGTGGACGTTCTTATTTCACTTGAACACAAGAACTTTCGTCAGGTTACAAAAATGTAAGTGCAGCACAGGCATTGGAGGGTGATAACATTTATGGACATGATTTATCCATGGTGCTTGCAGGAAATGAACCTGCATCTAAAGTACACATTGTTCTTACGTCTTAATCTGTTCAGTGCTTACGGTATTTCAGAGCTGGAGTTTTCTTCTTTTGTTGCTTGGTTTCCACACATTGTGTATTTTCCATTTTTAGGGAGCAAATACTTGAACAATCAGTATCTTGGTGTTACTGCAGTGAATCTTCACTTAAAATGCTTCATTTTTGATGGTTCCTAGTGCCCTGTTCCTAGAAACAAGCAAAGCCTGTTTGTGTTCTGGTCTGGAGTGACCTGGTAGCCCAAGGGCAAGATGAATCAACTGGAATTTTTTGTGAGGAAGAGGGATGCAGGAGGAGTGATTGGAGAAATTGGTTGCTAAGTAGAGCTGATGCTCTGTTGAACAGAGCTGTTCTTAGCGCTGATTTCCAGGTTAGTCTTGGCCATGGATGTTGAATAAAATGTAAGCTTTTATTTTTTTTTTCTTGCTTTTGTTTCTCAGAATGAAAGGCCATGTGAAATTGATTTTTCTTTGTATGTCCCTCCTCACCAGTTCTTCAGAAATTACAGGGCATCAGGGAGCGTGGTAAATGAGCTACATGATTAAATTTTTAAATCTTACAGCAGCTTTGTCCAGGATGAAAATCCCAAAATTTCAAATTATTTCTTCATTATAGGTTTTCTTTAAAATATTGCTTGATTTACATTTCTAAGATTAATAATAAATATACTTTTGGGTTGACATTTCATAAAACAAAATTATAATCTTAAGGAATGCATTGCCCACAACAGTGTACTTATCATGGCAGTGTTACTTTTATTAAACCATTTATCATTTTAATGTTGTGTATTCTGACTCTTAAGGATTTCTATCTTTTTCTTCAAAGAAAATGAAAGAAAACAAATTGAACATTCATTTTTCTTTCCTACAGCATTATCTGCATACCAGAGGTACTACAGTTTACAATCTGACTACTGGAAGGTCTGTATATGCTTTTCTTTTATTATTTTTAATGTGTTGCTGTAAATGTTCAGATTTTTACAATAGATTCTGTTCAATATAAGTTTGGAGTATCTACATTCAATGACTTTTTTGGCATATTGAGTCTTAATGTAAATGTTTACCTGTATGTGCAATTATGAATTTCAGTGAAAGTAAGTCTTCACCTCATGTAACGAAAAGGTAGCTTGATTAAGCTGACAAGTTTTAAATAATTTTTTTTACCATCATTATCCATTACTTCAGGGTTTTTTTGTGCAGCACAGATATTTGGATGTGTGTATGGAGAGCAGCAGAACCACTTGAAAGCTGCTGCGCAGGCATTGGACTGGGAATAGGAAAAATATTCTCAGGTTGCTTTTTGTTTCCACAGACACCAAATTATTGAAAGTCCTTTTCAGTGTTTTAAATAACATTCTTACATCAAATAGGAGCAGATCCTGTTAGTGTAGCTCTCTTGTCTGTAAGTAGAGGTATTGTGTCTGTAAGTAGAGGTATCATGACTTTAGATGAATAAAATTGAAAAAATTCTTTCAGTGGCATAGTCAGAAATAGTCTGCATTGATATATTGTCACGTGAAATAAATTGAAGCTCCTGGTTGAGAGAGGTATAGGAAAGCACATAACACCTTAGATACTTGTGTGGCCTTAAGCAGCTGTTTCCCTTAAAAGTGGGGATAAATGCATCTTTCCTGTAGGGAGGGCTCATGAAGAGAGCTCTTGGTGCCACATAGAGATGGCATTAGAGAAACAACATTTTGTGTGTTCTTTGCCTTTATAGGGACTGTAACAATGCTCTGAAAAACACTGTGGCAGCTTCTCCTATTTGGGCACAGGACAGGGAGAAAGGCAGGGTGAATTAAGGGTGCAAGAGTGAACTGGAGTAAGTGTTTTATAGCAGATAAAGGAGAGCTCCAGGTGGAGGATTCTAGGGAAATTGTTGGTATTGTTTTGTAAAGCCCCTGCTCCAGCAGGAGTTGTGCAAGTGCCATATTTCAGTGAGCCATTTTGGAATGTAAGGAGTTTTTCCAGAAGTAACCTCTGCAGTTTTAAAATGACAACAGAAACATAAATCTCTTCTTCTTACCTGCTGCCTTAAAGTTTGCTGTAAATAAGTGTTGAAATCAATCAATTAATTAAAAATCAATTGTAATGGTTTCTGTTGTTTGTACTCTTTCACGTTAAGCATGTGAAAATAGTTTATGACTGGAATTATTTTTTCTGATTTTTATTTCAATGGCTCATTATTGAAATGAGTGGTAGGTGATTACCAAGTTATTTCCTCTGGATTTTCAGAGTTCAGGGTGGAATGTAAATGATGATATATATAGATATATCTTGGTGTAGGTTGTTTTCAGTGTGGCTCAGAATATTTTCTACAGTTCAAATAAATGTAAACTCTGTTTTGCTGTTTCATCTCAAGAGCACTGATGGCAATAAAATTTCTGTTTGTATACAGTGTGATATTTTAACACACCTGTTTCTTGTATATATCTCCAGAATTTTACTATGCAGAGATTATTTTGAACATTTTCAGTTGCAAACATGAGAGTATTGTTTGTAGTTGACAAAAGAGCATTAAAAATCCAACCCAATCCCAAGAAGAAGAAACCAAAAAACCAGTAATTTTTCTCCAGGTTGGCCTCCCCTGGGAAGGATCTCATTGTGAGCTCCCTTAAAAATGTGTAGCCCAAAGGGATTCTTTTCCTATGATCTCAGGAGATTTTATTAATTTTGATATTCATGAAAAAGAGCCTGAAAAAGTCCATTTTTCAGCTAATAACTTCTTAGTGAAAGTGGTAAAAGTCACAGGTGGGTCATATTTCATCTTATTAATGGCTGATGAAGCTGTTCTGGAGTTGGCAGTGGGAAGCTGCCTAGATTGGGTCTAGAGAAAGACCTTCCCCTCCTCCTTCCAACTGAGAGGATTTATTGTTTCTTGTCATCCTTAATGCCTTGTATCTGTAAGAAACCATTTAGTCAGGAATAGTAAGTTTATGGTGTATTTTTGGTCACACTTTTATGCCGTTTTGTTCTACTTTGTGATTTTTTTTTTTTTCCCCAAAGAGCTACAGATGGCAAAGAACCCAGTCATATTTCCTTATTTTTCTGTTGTGGAATTCTTCATCAGTTTTTTTATTATTATTATTATTATTTATTTATTGGTTTTTGGGGTTTTTACGAGCTTTTACAGGGCTGGATGTCGTCAGGTTGTTGGAATTTGTGATGGTAAAGAAAGGAAGAGAGAGGAGTGTGAAGGAAAGATGGTATTTGTGAGCTGTGTGAGGGATCTGGGAAACTGGAGAGTGCTGAATCACATCATGGTTATTATATAAGGCAGGTCTGAAGTCAGAAACAGCCTTATAAACTTGGGCAGTTTATCTGAAATTACAAACTGTCAGGCAGTGCAAATTTACGTGGTTGAAATAAGTGTCCTCTATGTCCTTAGTTTTTTAAAGAGAGAACTTACAGAAGAATTATGAGAGTTCTCAGATTGCTTTGGGTTTAGTTTGGCCTCCTTTTATAAAGTATTTTCGCCCTCTGGTGCTCTGGATTTTTAGAGTTGCATGGGGTTGGTAATTGAACATTATTTTCATGCATTGTTCATTTCATGATACACAGTCTATATTTCCTTTCATGAAAAAAGCATTTTACCTTTTTTCCCCCCATAGGTTTTTCTGATGGTCTGAGTTTTCATAGATTTTTCTGATGGTCTGATCTGAAACAGCCAGGTTGTTTTCTGTCAAAATTTGATGCATGGGTTGTTTTGTTGCTATCACAGTAAGCATTGTGTTGATCGTATGGAACAAAAAGAGAAGGAAAAAACACTTTAGAAAATACATTCTGGATATATACTCTAATGACAGGAGTGAAGGTGAAAGGTTAGGAAGATGCTGTATTTTGCCATTTACCAGATCAATACTCCCTCTGTGCTGATGAGATGTTATTTCCTTTCAAAGAACTACCTGTGTGGATAGTTTTGAAGGTGTTGGGTTGCATTGTGCTGCATATTCCTAAATAGACCATTTTTTGCTGTAATCTTTGGGTACTCGCAGATCAGTATAAAATGTCCTGCAAAACAATTGAGTTTCTGCAATTTTTGGCTACAAAGGCACTGCGGTACCTTAACTCTGCATTTAAAAAAAAATTATTTGACTTGAAATGTTGTGAAGTAAATATCTCAGCTTGGATAAAAGCCAATCTGACTTTCATTCTTGCATTTAAGTAGTTCTCTTAATGTTTCTTCTTGTGTGCCTATGCTAAAATAAATCTCCCTTCTGTGCAATGTACTTCATTCTGATTTCTTTTTAAAACTCTCCTGTGTCAACATGTTGGGGGAGGTGAGGAGGACTGTGGGGGATGAACGGATACAAAGGGCGGTTCAGGAGAGGGAGACAACAACTAGAACTGCAGTTCATAGATGTTGATGCTCCTGGGAAAATAAAGATATCAAGTGTAAATGTCTGCCATGATTATCAGTTTTGACATATTCTGAGGAGGCAGGATTAGAAGCTCGGCAAGGAGTAAGATATTCCTGATTTTATCCGAGCATGATGGCAGATATCTGGCACCTGTAGGAAGTTATTTTAGTCCTCTCGTGGTTGGATTATAATGGACTTGATCATACTGAACTCTTTTATATAATACCTGAGTTTGGGTAGGGCTGTCCTGCAGAAATTCCACTGCATGAGTGAATTGAGTATAAGTGTATAAAACATCTGAATCTGTTGCATTGACATAGTTGTCCAGGGCAGGGGAGACCTAGAAACCCTATTGCACAGATTTGGGGCTCCGAGAGGCATCAATGCTCACTAGAGTGTTTCCTGAGAGCTCTCCTGAGATTCAGGAGAGTTTCTGAGAGAAGAGCCTGGTTATCCAGTATTTAGATTAGATCTCTTATTTAGGCATGGCACTGCTGCTGCAGCCCTTGTCTGGTTTGATAATCTTGATTAAAGAGTGTTTGTGGCCTTTGCAGGTAGGTGAACGTTCACATATTGTCAGATAGGAATTGTGTGCCTGCAGTTGTAGCAATGCAGAGTTTGAATAAATAAAACCTTTTGGTACAGCTATGTTAGGGAGCAGCAGATTGCTTTATGCTGATTCTCTGAAGTGTTTGAGACATCTCTGTGCTTGGGGAATAAACGTGAAGGTTTCTAGACACTGTTAAATCCAGGGGATTGTGGACAAGTTATGAAGAGCATGACAACAGCACTGCTGAAGTCCAATATTCCGTGTTAATCCATGAAAGAGTAGATTCTGCTGGATTAAGTTTTTTTAATAAAAAATTGTGTTTTATCAGAGTAACAGAGTACGCAGGTACTTGAACACTTCTACTCATATTTTCATATGAAATCCTTCATAAATTGAAGGATTGACAGGGCACAACATTTAGAAATGCATCTTAAAATGTTGGATGTTACTGTGAAAATGACTTCTTCAAGGAAGACTTTACTGTGGAGTAGGATGCTGGAACTTAGATTGAGGATGCCTGAGAAAGAAAAGAGACCTCAATTTATTCAGCTACACTCAACTGTGGTATCCCTTTATCAAGCAGTGCTTGGAGTGTCAGTGTCAGTCAGAAAGTCTGAATGTTCCTTGAAATGTTTAAGGAACACTTAATTAGTGAGTTATATCCTCCAATGTGAATTCAGATACAGAATTCTTGTTAGCTGTTGACTTTTGCTGGAAAGTTGCCTAGAAGGAAAGTAAATCTGTCAGGAACTCGTTATCATTTTATGAAAATGGCCTTAATCACCCTTCTTTTTAATAAAGATTTCATTTATGTGCACAAGGTAAAAAACATTAAAGAGGTTTGGTAATCCCCAGGAAGGCTTTTCAAAGACCCAGTTCACTGTTACAGTGGATTTTAAGAACATCTGAATGCAAATGTGGTGCAAACTGAATTTACAGTTGCAAGGCTGTACTGGGCTAGTGAAGAAAAGGCTATACTAGCTAGAGTGGTCAAGTTAAGAAAAAATAGAGAAATTGAATAGGGGGAAGTAAATCCCATAATTTTGCAGCAAGGTGAGGTGTTAGTTTAGTTCTGGAAAGCACCTCTTTGGTACTCCCCTGCCTGTGTTTACTGGACAGTAGAATGAATTACTGTCTAAATTTTTACCTTTTTTTCCATATTTATTTCTTAAATTATTCTTGAAAATAAAATTCTGGATATATTTATACAAATAGGAGAATTTCCCCTCACTTTCCTCAGGTAATCTTTGTAAACCAGAGAAGAATCCAAAACCGTACAGTGAAAAGAATTCCAAAAATCAAACCAGAAGGACAAACATACAAAAGAAATCCAAACCAAAACTCCTGATCTGAAATTCTCTTCAGAAAGCCAAATGCCAAAGGAAAATTCAGTTGTGTATGTGGGTGCTGATCAAGGAAGAGGGATGTGATATCACTCAGTGCTGTTGCTGGTTTGTTGCAGAAAGCAATTTTATAACACTCATTTTTATGTTGATCTAAGTGTATTTGGGTACCAGGTAATATTTTAAAATGCTGTTCTACAATTAGAGCTGTGTAGAAATTTCTCGAGCTTATGGCTAAAACCCCTGTAATTAGTAGAATGGCTTTTTTAAAACTTCCAAAGAGCTGAAGTAACTAAAGACCAGAGATGTTAGTTTTTAAATGTGACTTGTTGCTTGTTTTAATTGTTTTATGCCACTTTTTTCATCCCTCTACTTTTTTTCTGTTTTGTTTAGTGAAATGGCTTTTTTGGGGGTATGTTTCCTTAATGCTATAAAATAGGGATATAATTTAAAAAATTATTCTTTAATTTTGTCTGTTTTGCTGTCTCTTTTTCTCCAGACTGTAAGTCTGTTTCTCCCTTTATAAACAGTTGGATAGAAAGCAATTACTAGACATACTGATAACAGCAAATAAGAGAACATTTTGCACCTTGGAGATCCTTTATAAGACAGCAATTTTCCACTTCATTGAGTCACAACTGTTTTATTTTCTGCAGTAAACTCAAAAAATCAAGTAGTTTTTTAAACAGAATTCATCAAAAATTTCATTATTTTTAATTTGATATAAATGCTTGCATTAATTGAAACAGTGCAGTTGTATAGGATCAGTAGAAATTGCTGGAAGAGACACCCTTCTGGAGCAAAAGTTGGAGAAGTAGAATGATTTGTGAACACTGCCTTTTATTCAAGCCCTTAGGTTTTTGAAACTTTTTTGCTAAAGAGAATGGATATTCTGTGTAAAGAGATCAATTTCCCCTTAAGGGTCCTCAGAGAACAACATTCTGAAATTACACAAAAAGGCTTTAATATAAATTATTGCCCCATAGCAACACAGGATAACCTATAGAAAAGGCAAAAAAGAAACAATCCGTTTGATCAGAGGGTGCTTAATCAGAGAAGTGTTGAGAAAAGCCAAGCAGGAAAGCAAGTTTGAAAAATTCTCACTGCAGGTGAAGTTTGCTGAGATAAGACATTGCAAAAGGAACTGGGAGATACAGCAGTGACCTACAGATGGGGACATCAAAAACCTGCAATTCAGGATGTGTTTGCAAATCAAAATGATAGGGTAGGCATAGAATAAATAGAAAGAGGAAACGGAGAATCAGAAAGTGAAAAATAAAATCAGGAATTAAATTCAGTGTCTCTGTGAAGCATGGAGGTACTAATAGTACCTTCTATATGCACTTTAATTCTGCCTGACAATATAATGGTTGTCAGTGAAGCACATGGGATTGTGTAACACCCCTCACTTTTGACTAAAACAAGTTTTGGGGTTTCAGACCTTTCTCTTGAAGGATTTTGATGACGACATTCTGCTTATGTTTTGAGAAGGTATAAAATACAACTGAAAAATAATACTTTCAAGACTTCCAGCATAGACTGAGAGGGGGAGACAAGCATGATGATATTGTGTGTTATGGAACAGCAAATGAAAAACAGAGATAATTTTGTCCTAATTTTTAGATAGTGATGAGAGTGGGTCATTATAATGGAGATAAAAAGCGTTTTTATGGGATTTAATGAGGATAAGCATTTTCCAAGGAGACTGTTATGGAAAGCAGTCTGGAAATAGTCTTGAGTCTGATACTGTGTGATAATACAGGATGGGGAGTGATTGTGTCCATAAAAAAGAAAAGCAGAAAAGGGGAGAGGGAAGGTTGATGAGATAAAAATCTGTAAGGCCAAGTGAGATTGAACAAATAATATAAGGAAGAGGAAAATGTGTCTAGAAGGAAGAATGGCAGGATGTGGGGGAAGGAAAATTCTGGCCTTGCTGATAATTAAAATGAAAAGAAAACGAGAAAAGAAAGCCCAAACTTTAGGGCTAAGAGCATATGGGAAGAAGGGAGGAAGGTATATATAGAATAATACCAGAGTGGATTGTGAGAGATCTGAACTGAGACTTCTACCAGCTTTCTCCCTAACAGCAGCCTCTGGCATAAATTCACCAGGCATAGCGGGAAAGATTACAAATAAAAAAAACCCAAAACCCTAAAAAAGAAAAAGAAAAATCAAAGGAAAACATATAACTGTTCAGGTGAGGAGTTAAGTATCGTTCTCCACAAAAAAGTGATGACCCACTCTCATCAGTATCTAAAAGAAGAGGAAGAAATAAGAAGGTAGAGTGTGAAACACTGAGGATCACTCAGGGAGCTAGATAAACAGATAATAAAAATCAGGGATGTTTAGAGTGAAGCAAAAGACAGTAGCAGGGCTTCAGCTGGTGAAACTGAGCTTTGTGCCCTGACCTTGCTGGAGAGCCCCTGGCAAGGGGAGGAGTGAGTTAAGATGACCAAGACTCCACTCTCAGTAATTAAACAACAAACATTTTTTATGTATGTAGCTGTTACTGCAGATGGTGATAGCTTAACAATTTACTGTCACAAAATAAAGTGGTTTACAGTAATAAAGGATCTAGCAAGTGCACAAAGCCTTTTACTGAAATGCTGATAAAAAATAGAAGAGAGCGTATTTTCCATAATAATGGGGTTTTGGGGGTGCAGTGGATGAGAGCAATTCTGGTGAAAACTTCACTTTGATCCTGGGATATACTGGCAAAACAAAAAGAGTGGGAAAAATGAAATGCAGCAGATACAGCATCATAATAACAGATTTCAAAATATTATTAATAAGTTTAGATTATGAGCTTGTCAGTTTAGTATGTCATGCTGGATGGAAACTGCATTTAAGAAGATATTGGAAAATAGAGAAAAGTTGTTAAAAGAACAAGACCCAGGAGAAATTTGGAGTATGAAGGGCTAAATTTATGAATTGTGCACCTTATAATCTCTTCTCTATTGAAATGCTTGGTAGCTTTGGTAACACTGTAAATGGGATTATGTCAGCAGTCCCACAGCTGTGATCAGTTAGTGTGATTAATCTGTGATGTGAAAAAATTGGGATTTTTAAATGCAAACTGTGTTTATCAAGACAGATTCTGTCTCTTAATGGTAAAAGAATTAGGCATATCCCTTCAAAATAGTTAAGAGAAATGTATTAATAAATAAATGGAAATGCTGGGATGCTGGAAAGGTAATGAGATTGTGTTGCCAATAACACTTGGTTGTCTATAAAATGCACAAAAATAAAACAAATTAATAACTGTATTTGGGTTTAAGAAAAAGATGTTTTGGTATTGTATGCTAAAAATGTAAATTTTTGGAAGTCAGTACAGCAGACAAGTTGAAAGAAGTTTTGGTGTTTTTTTAAATGAAGCATTAAATTAATGCCAGCAAGAAAGATCAAGAAGGAAATGTGTTGTTATTTCATGCTGTTTAATTAAAGGAAAGTACAACTGATTTCTAGTTTAGAAAAGAACATATGTTTATCCAGGTATTTCTTAAGGAATAATAAATCTTAAGAGTTATAGATTGGGGTTTTGTGTATTGTGGGGGAGGTGTGAGTGTGTGTGTCTGAAATTCGGTCCCTCTGTCAGCTAAAACACAGAGAATTCTTAGGTAGTCCCATCAAAGCATGATAATTGTTCATGCAGACAAATAATGCACCATGTCCAATTTTGTGTACAGGAAAACTGTACAAGGATCGAATAATTAACTCTTAGTAGATGAATTATGTAATAAAATTATGACAGGGGGGTGTCTTCCCTCTCCTTGAAAGGTATCAAGATGAGGTGTAAAATCTTAAAAAGAATATGACTGGCAATTTTAATTAATAAATTTTGACATGTTGTCTTTGACCTCATGATAAATTTGATAAATTAGCTTTTTTAAATGTCTCTTCCTATTAACTGTCATCACACAAAACAGAGGAATTCCCCTCCACACGTAAAGCCCATTCACCTCTTTGGATTCCAACAAGCTTTAGATGCTTTTAAGGGAGCACTCGTGTTGCTCTGTGATAGAAATACTTTGCATTTGTCCTGAATTAGAAAAAATTATTTCAATGTCTGCAGTTCTGATTTTTTTTAGTGTTCATTCATTCATTAAGTTACTCATCCCTTTTAATCAATAGATTTATAAGAACTCAGAAGTTTTAAATATCTAGTATACTGAAGATGTTAAAGGGGAAATAATGTGCTTTGGGGACAAATTGGCTGGGGCTGGGAGGAGGAGGAGGCAAGACAGAATCTCAGAGGGAACACTCTCCCTTCACCCTGGAAATGGCATTTGTTTCCAGACAATGTTCATTACATTTTCTAACAGGGACTTCACCCTGGAAATTCAGCAGGAATGCTCCTCTTGGCCCTCTGTATGTGTGATCTCTGTCTAGAAGCCCAAACACTCTGGGTGGAAATAACACAAGTATCATCAGGATTGATGGAAAAGTCTCTTCAGAAAAGCTTTTTATTCACGTTGAATTCTCCTGCTGCAGAAGTTTCCTTTGTGCAGAATAAAAACTGTCATCATTCATGTGCTGGTATTTAGATTAATAGCATGCTTCCCTTCTTCAGTCCCTGGGATGAGGATTCAGGATGCTGAACTCTTGGATGTGCTGAAGTGTGGCAGTGGAGAAGCTCATCAATTCGGAGTGCTGGGGGAGAGGTGTTTTTAGTTGAGTAGAACATTCTGACTCGAACAGGGGATGCATCTCCAGCAGGCAGGAATAATGCTTGAATGTTGGTAACGTTGAATGACCAAATGTCTCTCTTTCTAAATATAAGCAATTATTTTGGAAATGCTTGTGATGCCTTTTTAAAAGCCTGTTGTTTGCAGAAGCCACAGTAATGCCACTGTGACTTGGTACTTTGTATGATTGCTCGTTCCTTTCATGGAAAAAGTTAAAACCCATCACCCTGGTTTTCTTAGTTCTAGTTTGTAGATTCCTGTTTGATCTATAACATGATACAATGTCTCATTAATGAATAGCTTTTCTTCAGAAATGGTTCTTTTACAGTTTCAGATCTATTCTTTAGGAGGAGGAAATGTCTGCTGAGTTTTGGAAACAAAGATTTGCTTTATTTTGCAAATTCTGTGTTTTTGAATTTGCTCTCTCCGGAACTGGCATCTCAGTTCTGTTTTTTTTTTTTTAAATACTCTTCCACGCATATACCTAATTAAAGTATTGAGCTTGCATCCTCTTCTCCTTTTCTGAAGGATGCAAATTCAGCCTCTTCCGTGAGGTGGGTGTGGGTGGGAGAGGAGTGGTGGAAGTGTGAGTGGATCTAGTGCAAATAGATTGAGAAGGCAGCAGGTGGGAAGATTGGGAGACAAAGAGCTTGGGGTCTCCTTAAAGAGTCTGTGAGTAACCTGTGTGAGGCAAGTAAGTTCATGCTTTGAAGAAAAGGCAGACAATTCAAAATGGTTTTAGATTAGTGTTTGAGCATGATTGTGCTCTGAAATAAATGTAGCTATTTTTCCTTTTTTCCTCATTCAGTCTTTATTTTTGGATTAAGTTTTTCTTAATTTTTTTTTTTACTGAAGCATTGATTTAGACTCTTGAGAATTCTCAGGGTCATCAGAAAAACAGCAATAAAGCTGTATTAGCAGACATAACTACAGTGATGCTGATTAACACGTTTTCTAAAAATACTTCAAATTTTGTTTTTCTCTCCTCCCAAGAAATATTGGGTTCCATCTCATTTATTTACCTATTGGACTCTTGATTATTGGGATCAGGCACAGACCTGTTTCCAAGTTTCCTAATGATGTAGTCAGAACTTCATGAACTTTTTCTGAAAACAAGCTGGAAAATCTGATTCCAATCCTAAACACTGTGGAAAGGGAAATGGGTTTCAGTCATATCTTCAGTTTAGAAAGGAAAGAACATGATAAGCTGATTGTAATTCTGAAATACTTTCATTAAAGCCAAGGGATGGAAACCCATAGGGCTGGTAGAGAAGGGGGAATGCCTTTGCACAAGGCCTGCTGGTATTTTCTGTGTTTACTGTTGTGTTGTCACCTGCTGCAGGAAATTCATGGCTACTCCATCTTCCAGAAGGTTTTGTATACTGCTTGGATGGAAAGTTGCATTAGTTTTGCAGAATGCTGCAGACTCACAGTTTTAATTGTTTAGAAAAGCATCTGAACAAATTCAGGGAAGAAAAATCCATTAAAAGCGATTAAATACAAAGACATTTTCTTTGGCTTTAGAAACCTTTGAACCACAAATCACTGGAGGTTGGGATGGTATTCTTGCCAGGAGGAGGCTTAAACTAATGATAGAAAAGGGAATGAAGTTACTCTTACATGTAACTTGAACATTTTCAAAGTTCAGTGTTACTGCTGAGTTGTATGATAGTCTGTCCCTTCCCTCCAGGATCACCTGCCCATAGCTGTGTTTCCATTTACTGACATAGTCTTTACCTTTTGCACAGGAAGGATGATTTTCTGATTAAATGCAATCATTGGATGTTGTCTGGAGCAGAATTACTCTGTGAAGCTATACAAGAATTAAGAATTTCAGTACATGATCTCTACACCTAAAATCCATAAAAACACAGTAATATAAATTAAATCATCCATTGGTTCATAGTGGAGCATTATAATCCTGTCTCAGTTCTGGTTTTGATCTCAAAATCTGGGCAAACAGAGCCCTCTGTCTGTCTGAATCATGTAAGAAAAGCTTGTCTTGAAGGTACTTAATTTCACTCAGGATGAGTGAGATTCAGAGGAATGTAAGCCTTTTTCTCTCCTAAACTCTTTTCCCTGTGCATTGTTGTCAGACAGATTCCTTGGGAGTCTCCCCTGGATCACCATGGCTGTAATACTGTCTTTTATAGACAGAGAACCTGTAGGTTCTCCTTGCTGGTGATTTTTCCTGACCTGAGCTTTCATTAAAGAGCAAACTGAAGCAAACAGATGATGGATGTCACTTCTGAGGTCAAGACAAACCCAGATGGGTGCTGTCACAGGAAGGCATCTTGTCTTAACCTGAGAATAAATATTAAGTGCTGGTTGGAAAAACAGTACAAAATAAAAATGGCTCTCAAGAAACACAGCTGATATTTTTGGAATTTTTTATATGCTTCTGTTCATCAACTTTCCTAATTCTAGTGTTTTGCTAGACTTGTAGCTGCTAATTCCTGTGGTGTGTTTCTGTGTCCCCTGTTAACTAACCTTCTGAACATTGATTTTTTTATCTTCCCCTGGAATTCTGGTTGTGTATTCTTAGTCTTACAGCCTGTACATACAAACTGGGAGATGTGTGTGTTTTGAGATGTTCTGGTGATTGAGGCTAGGACTTTATTACTTGCCTGGAACCCAGGGAATCACTGAGGTATTGGAGCAGTGTCTTGAAGCACCGATTTATTCCGTGGTGACTCATTGTTCTGGCTGTGAAAAGAAGGTGGTCGACAGTTTTGTAATCATTGAGAAGAATGTCCCAAATAATCTGCCTTGTCAACAAGGGATTCCTCTGTCCTAAGTGGAAAAAAATTTCCTGTGCTGTGTCAGTCAAGTGTGAGATAAAAAATAATTCATTGGTCTGGGCTATCAGACCCAGCTAAATCCAGGAGTGTTGTTTTTCTCCTGAGGCGCTTTGGTAGATTTTGCTTCCAGAAACAGAGATTGAAGGGTGGGGTGGCTGTGTCTCGGAAAGTCACAGGTCACATAAAGGGTAAGGCAAAAATCCTTGGTACAGAAACTCCCACTCCACTCACTTAAATGCAGGTGAATAAGACAGGACTTAAACAGATTGTTAGCCTGAGATTTCTCATTGTTTACCAAGAAGAATCTGAATTGTAGGCCTGAAAAGTATCTGAAATCTGAAAAGTATTCATTGGAGGCCAGACACATAGTGAAGACACCAAACAGGTTTAAAAGTGCTTGAGAAACATGGTGTATTATTAAGAGAAACTGAGAAGTAGTAAATGGTAGAATTAGATAAGTAATTACCATCTTAAACAATTAAACATGCCCTGGACTGCCTGAAGCACATCCTGAAGTGCATATGTTTAAATTTAAGAACAGGATCAAATGTAATACTGAAAACATGTTAAAAAGAGAGAAGTGGCACAAAACTTCTTATCCTAAATGCTTCTGAAAGACATCAAGCATAAATTGGACCTTCCAGAAAATGAATTTGTATTTTCTTCTTTGCCCTGATGTTGATCAAGAAGGGACATTCTTAGGCTCCCTGCCTGCCGTGTTCCCTATCAGAGCAGGCATTCTGTGACTGTGGTTTATCTCCCAAGGAGTAAATTTGTTGTATTTTATGTTGGGAATTCTTTCTAGCAGAGCAGTAGTTAGATACCCTTAATTCCCATCATCTTATGTTAGTACTTGTTCTCCAGTAGATTTGAGGGACAAATTTCTTCTTTTGTTAAGCAGAGTACTGTAAAGAGATTGGTGATTTCCATGTAGGATGATTATGCCTTCCCATTTTGAGATCTGCTAAGTGACCACAAAGTGATGATCCCAGATTGATGAAGCTCCTCACATCATTGTCTTCATGGCCTGGAACTGTCTTTCTGTGGGTGTGGCTTACTTCATCTTTGATATCTGCAATTGAGAAATTGTCCTGAAATTGTTTGATAATAGACAACTGGACTGTAGAAGAAAGCGTAAGAAAGCTGTGAAATATTTTTTTAAATTTTACTCTAAATAAGAATGTAGATTCAGATTACACTGTAGAGTAATCACATCTTCAGAAAAGATGGGAAAGAAAATCTCCACATTTTTTTGATCTAAGAAGATAACTTTAAATTGGTGTGTATGAGGCAGTGTCATGGAAAAGTTGTAAGTGTGGGGCTGGTATAATGATTTTAATGATTGGAAGTGAAAGTGAATATTTGTATTGTCAAATAGAAAATAAATTTTGTGTGTTGAATGGTACAGATTTAAAGTACAGAAAAAGATTTTGGAGAATTATGATAACAAATTCAGTTTCATAGGGCATGTTGATATTTTTAAACTGTATTATTTGAAAGTATTTGTATCCACCATCTCACAGCTCATGGTCTTGAGGAAGCAGGCCTTAGTATCAGAAAAAGTAGATTATGAAGAAAAAGATAAAAGCCCAAACAGTATTTGGTTTAATAAAGAACAATATAGAAGCCTGTACTGGAAAGGATGGTCTTATATAAAGGGTAAGTATAGTTCAATGTGACATTTTTCTAGGATCCAGTCATCCTTCTCTCTAAAGCAGAACAGAAAAATGAAATTTCAGATAAATGATCGAAGCATATCCAAGAAATGTTTTCAGAGGACACAGACAGAAGGGAGGGTGAATCTACATCTACCATGTAGACAGGTTAAAAAGGATTCTCCTAACTCTTGCAAGTGTAAGGGGATGTCCAGTCACACCAAGGAGCAGCAATTATAATGTAAAGTTAATTTATGGAACTCAGCAAGAGCTCTCTGAGGTTTGCAAAAGGATGTTGAATTAACAGAGGAGGAGAAAATCCCCATTTGATAGTGTTGGTTAATTTACCCTCTTCTTTTTCTCTTTCTCTCCTCTTTTAGGCTGTCAGCTGAGTTTAGGAATAAACTGCCCCAGAGGAAAAGATTTTAAAGCTACCAACTTTTTTGAGGTTTCTTACCTAGTATGATGAGGTAGTAGTCAGAGGTGAAGAAACACTAGTGGATTTAAAAAATGTTTCGGTTCCCAATAGAGGATGGTCGTCGTGTTTCCATTTGCAGTTTGTCAGAGTTAATTCTTCAGAAATTAAACTGTTGACAGAGGTAATTAAGTGAAGTCAGGTACAGCAGCAGTTGTGCAGTGGTAAGAAGAGGGATTTGTGAGGGAGGATGAGGAAACCTGAGCTCTGGGTCAGAGGAGGAAAGAGCTGCAGTGCAGAATAAGCAGAGCTAGGGAGGGCAAAAGAAGTGTCCTGTCATTTGGCTTGTTTGTATTTTTGCTTGGTTTGTTTTGCCTCTAGAAACTGACGTCTCTTAAACTCACTAGTCCGTATATTCACAGAGTGGGCTGAAAACTTACTGAGGTCCAGTTTTCTGTTAAGAAATGATGATTTGATGGAATTGAAATGCTCTGTGGGAATGGTTGGTGGGCTGCCCAGCTGCTTTGCTCTGCTCTTGGCTGCTGGCCATCCAGTCTGCTCCCCCAGCTGCCTGTCATGTGGGCCTGCTGCCTTGGCTCTTGGATCCCATTTTAAGTATTTGTACATTCTAACAAATAAAACAGCAAATCACCAATTAGAACGCCAATTAGCCATCACTACTTAACCAACTACGGTCTTAATTGGACAATCATTTCCAGTAATAATTGAGTGATCCCTAACAAGCAACCATTAATCAATGATCTTGCATTTCAGTTCTTAAAACAAACCTTTAAAAATTGACACGTTCTTGTTTAAATTTTTGATACATTTGTAAGAATACATAAAATATATACCCCAAAATGTGCTATCAGATAACACTTTAATTTTTTAGATGTTACTGATTAATGTAAAAATAAAGTCACGATCAAAACAGCTAGAGAGGGTTTTTTTCTAAAGCTGATACTCGGAATTTTGTTCCAAATGTGGGATTTTGTTCAGTTTGCAGTTTATGGAATGAACTGTTTTTATGCTGGAGCTAACCTGGACAATGAGGAGCTGGTGGTGTCCTTTCACATCTCCTGTCCTTTCTTCTCCCACTTAAGCACACTCAAACTGAAACTCCCTACTTTTCCTAGTGAAGCATCCTGAATGACATCTTGTTTCCTACAGTATCTCTGAGCAGGAAAAGCACACGCTTGATTTAAAGCTGTGCTACTGGGCTAAGTGTCTTTTCCCAAAGAAGAGAGAGTAATTAAGCTCTATGTGCTTTCTGAAAGTAGGCCTTGGCTTGGGGGGGGGTTCTTTTTCCTACCCAAGAGGCATTTTCAGTGACATTCCTCCAGTTTTCCAACTTTGAGAAGTCTTGCTCTCTCTAAAACTCATTTGAAGGCAGCTAACAGGTTCAGGAGTTACTCAGCTGGAAAGAACAACATAAAAGCAGCAACAGCATTCTTAGGGGAGTTGGTTAAAAATTAACCTTTGAATTTTTCCATTAAGCAGAGGTCCAGATTCAGCTGGGTTTTTGTTACTGCCCAGCATAATGTGGCTTAAGATCCGAGGGGAACAACCATAGAGAGTTTTGTCATTTAATTTTTGTGATTATTTTCCTTTGGTTTTTGCTGGTCTGTTTGTGTGTATTTGAATGTCTTTATAGTCAATCATGCCTTAGTATATTCAGCTTGTCCACTCCCATTTTCTACGGAGTGCCTGAGGTAGAGCAGCTGTGTAATTAATGATAGTAAGGCTTTTTTCCAACACTAGTGATTCTCCAGCAGTGAGAAACTGACAGGGAAATAATGGGGCTACTTGTCAACTCAGTGGGATTCCTATCTTTGCTGGAACACGTTGGAAAAACGGTGAATCAAGGACAGAAAATTCCATGCTAGTAGCTCCACTTCATAAAATGTTTTGAAGATGATGGATGTAAATGATGATCACTTGCCGTATGAAAGAGAATACAACCTTTCAGTAAACTGTCCAGATGTCATAGTCCACAAAAGATATTTCAGACATGTTTGTACACATGAGCCAGCATTAGTTTCTGTACTTTGAAAACATTTGTGAGGAGATCTAATAGTTTTTGTGAGGTCAATGTATCTAGATGGGAAAGAGAAAAGCTAAACCCTTTAGTAAGTATGAAGAAAGAGCAGTACTCACCAAAGAAAAGCAGAGAAGACTTCTCTGTTTAATTTGCTTTTGCTGATCAATATTTGGGCCCCACCTTAAGGGTATTGGCAAAATAAGGAAGTGCCTACAAGGACAACATGATGGGGGGAAATCTCTCTTCTTCAAAAAACATTTGTTTTTGATAATAACTTTCTCCAAGCTCAAGAAGAGTTCATCGTGACTTGAGGGAAGTTGTGTAGAAGGGAAGGAAATCCTGCATGGATGAACCAGATGCTCTTGACAGAACTCAGGCATAAAAAGGAAGCATACAGGAGGCAGAAGCAAGCATAGATGACTCTGGAGAAATATAGAGAAATCATCCAGGGATCGCATAAGGAAAGCCAAAGCCCCCATGGAGTTGAATTTGGTGAGGGATGTGAAGCACAACAAGAGAAGGGAGCTTCTGCAAGTGTATCAGCAGCAAAAGGAAAATGAAAGAATATGCAGGTCTGCTGCTACATAAGGCAGATTACAAAGGATATGGGAAACACTGAGGTACTTCATATTAGCACCTTGGGATTTAGTGGTAGGACTTACCTTCAAGACCCTTGAGACTAGTTGGCAGGTCTGAACCCAGGGAAGATTTGCTCTAAAGAGAGGATCAAATTTGGGACATCAAAGAAATATCTACAAGTCCATGGGACTTGCTGGGCTACATCAGTGAGTGCTGAGGGAGCTCATCTCTGTCACTGTGAGACTACTCTCAATTATCCTATTAAAGTTGTGGTGATGGAGAAGGTTCCTGAGGCCTGGAATAAAGCAAATTTCACTCCTGCCCGCAAGAATGTCAAGAAGGAAGATATCCTGGGAGCTACAGGCCAGTCAGCTTCACCTGCATCCTTGCAAAGGTGGTAGAGCAAATTATCCTGGAAACTGTTTCCAGCACATTCAGGGCAGGCAAGTCACTGGAAGCAATCACCATGAATTTCTGAAGGAGAAATAATGCTTGATGAACCTGATAGCTGTCTGAATACAGTGAGTAACTTGGTGGAGGGGATGAGAGCCACAGATACTGTTTGTGTTTATTTTAGTAAGGCTTTTCCACACTGTCTCCTGTAATGTGCTCACAGACAGACTGATGAAATACAGACTGAATAGGTGGTCAGTGTGGTGGATTGAAAACTGGCTCACCCAGGCTCAGAGGATTGTGATCAGCATCTGTTATGGTCAAACCCAGATGGCAACTTTAGTACCACACAGCCACTTACTCACTACCTCCTTTACCCCTGGTGGGAAGAGAAGAATTGGGGAAAAAACAAAGGGTAAATGTGGGCTGAGAGAAAAACAGTTTCTTTAAAGTGAAACGAATTAAAACACAGTAATACTAATGGTAATATTAACAATAATGATGATTTTAACAAAAAGGAGAGAAAAAGGAAAAACCCAAAAGAAGCACTGAACAATACAATTGCTCACCATGCACTGAGCAGTCTGAACAGTGATCGGCCCCTCCTGGCCCACCCCTCTGTGTTTGTATACTGGATGTGACTTTTTGTGGGATGGGATATCCCTGTGCCCAGTTTGGATCAGCTGTTCAAGCTTTCTGCCTCCCTGAGCAAGGAAAAGTCTTGGCTTAGGGTGAGCACCACTCAGTGACAACTGAAACGTCTGTGTGTTCACATTATTCCCATCCTAAATCCAGAGCACAGCGCTGCAGCAGCTACCAAGAGGAAAATGAGCTCCATGCCAGCCAAAACCAGGACATATCACAAAGTCCAGCTGGAGGCCAGCCATTAGTGGTTACCCCATGGGCTGAGAGTGGGACCAGTGCTCTTTAGCACCTTGGGTTAATGACCTGTGTTACAGGGTAGAGTGCACCTTCAGCAGGGCTACAGACAGTACCAAACTGGGAGGAGGTGACACAGCTGTGCTGCTGTTCAGAGGGACCTGGACAGCCCCCAGGAGCCTCCTGGTGTTTGACAGAGGCCAAATCCTTTGTCTCTGGAGGAACAACCCAGTGCACCAGCCCGGGATGGAGGCTGGAGAGCAGCTTTACAGGAAAGGCCCTGGGTGGGGGTCCTGGTGCATGGGGTGACCATGAGCCAGCAAAGGCAGCCAGTGGCATCCTGGGCTGCATAGGGAAGAGCATGGCCACCAGCTTGAGAGGTGATCTTTCCTCTCTGCTGAGCCTTGGTGAGCTGAACATGCAGTTCTGGGTCCAGTGCTGGGCTCCCAAGTAGAATGGAGTGGGGAGATATTGAAGCAAGTCCAGTAAAGGGCCATGAGGATGTGTAAAGGCATGGAACATCTCTCATGCAGGGACTGGAGGCTGAGAGAGATGAGTTTGTTCAGCCTGGAGAAGGCTCAGGAGTGTCTTACCTAGTTTTACAGGTAAACAGAGCTGGAATCTTCTTGGTGTTGCCTAATGAAAGAAGGAAAAGCAGAACCCACAAATAGAAAACACAAAATTCCTATTAAACACGTGAAAATGTATTTATTTCTTTAATTGTGAAGGTGATTGAACAGTGGAGAAGATTGCCTGGAGGGCTTGTGGGGCCTGTGTCCTTGGAAGCAGTCAAAATCCAATTGGACATCATCCTTGGAATGCTCTAGTTGTCCCTTCCTTAAGAAGAGGGTTGGACTAGGTGGTCTCCAGAGATATTGTCGCTTTTGGTGCAAACATTTGATAAATTGGTTTAGTTATAAAGCATCCAGTGTCAAGTATGGCTTTCTGTTTGGAACTGGGGGAGGTGTTTTTTCATAAAGTCATGTATCATACAAAATAAATTAGAAGCTTTGTGATTGTTAACAGCATTCAGGGAATCTGTAGGGAGAGTATTATATTTGGTTAGATGAATCATCTGTATAAAGTGTCTGTCAAGGTGAATTTAATCCTTTGTGTGTTGCACAACACCTTGGCTCACTTGACGCATGTCAGAAAAATTGTCTTTCCTGTTAAAATACTTAAATTATTGAGAATATTTGTACCAAGTGAAAAGTGAAGATGTTTACATCAAGTGAAATATTTTAAGGCATATAAGTCAGATGCCCTTAGCAACGATCACAGTTTAGACACTGCCTGGCTGTTTGTGTGACAAACTTGGAGGTACTCTAGTTGATAAGAAGTCCCTTTTGCCAATGGACCTGGGTTAATTTATGGATAAAGAAATACATGGTTTGCAAAACTGCATAGATTCCATCATCAGTGAAGAAGATTTGAGTTACTCACTGCTGTTTTGTCAGCTTGTCATTTTCATAGGTCAGGACTCCCTACAAAGTAGTTGTAACAGAGTGTATTATTCAGGAGGGTTTGAAATAATGTCTGTTGAATTAATTACAGTTGTGAGTTTCAATAATTTTCCAGCAGTCTTGTCTTGATGTACCTGTCCTTCCCTGTGTGTCAAGAAGCTTTTGTTTACAGATGGTCCTGGGAAGCCACTTGGACGATAACAAGACTCCCACTTCTTGTTCAAACAGGTCTTAACCATGTGTGTTTTAGTCCATGAATAAAAGTATGGGGACAGAAGTGTTTCAGTGGGGCAGCTGTGTTCCCAAGAAGTTGAAAGGGTAATTTTCATTCAGAGGGGAGCTGCAGGGAATGTGGAAATGCAGCACTGCTGGGAAGTTGTAAAGAATAAATGTACTGTCTTTCCTAAAGAGGAGATAGGTAGGATGGCCAAGACAGCATAGCAATTTCAGAGACAGGTACTACTTACAAAGGGGAAAAAATCTCACAGTTTGTAGATAGTGTGGAATTTTTATTTGATTTGATTTCTATTTGTTTTTATTTTGGCTTAATTTCTAGTAAGAATGTATCTGTCATATGAAGAAAAGCAGTTTTTATGAATTAAGAAAGATGGATTTCTTCTGGAAGTAGTAGGTGTATTTTGGCAATATTTACTCTCAGAAAATATCTTCTTCAGGAAAATGAGGAATTACTTTGTAGCTATTTACCAAGATATTACATATGACAGAATATATTTGTCACAGGAGTAATGACTTTTCTATTTTAATTGCTTTCACATGGCTACTGGGATGTAGACACACATCCAGTAACAAATTTTGGAATATTGTGAGTATTGCTCAAGCAGCAGAGTCATGCAAACATGTTAAGAGATAGCTGTATTTAAAATCCTGTATAAATGTGATGATTTTTCAGGTACTATAAAGCTTCCTGAAGACCTTGAAGAAGACAAAACTAATGATCCTAATTTGCACACAGGGATCTTATTTTTTTTGCAGGTGCTTGGAACTTGCAGCTCATGTAGATAGGTAGCTCTCTTTTTCATGTTTGTACATATGTAAACAAATTTTATTTGAACACTCCCCTCTTTCTCCTGAGCATGTATAATCTCTGTGCTAGAGCTTGTCAGCTCCCAAAGGCCTGGAGCTGTTCATGCACAAGGGCCTAAGTGGAATTTTTTATTTGGTAGGAACTCTCTAGGGAGCTGTTACTATGTATTGAATAGTGTCAGGAGGAAGAATTAGGCACCATAGTGTCAAAACTTCATTTTATTTTATTTTATTTTTAATTTTAGAAAAGAAATAAACATATTCACACGTTTAGGCACAAAAACTGTTCTTTTGCTTTGAACAGGTGGCCGAGAGACCCTGTGACCACAGGATGTGACATAACTGTAAAACCTTGTTTTCCTGGTGAGGTTTTCTGAGGAGCAGTGGCCGCCTGCCCAGGTGTGTGTTACACAGCCTGGTGTGATGTGGGCTGGCCTCAGGCTTCCACTGGCTCTGGGGCAGCTCAGGAGGGGACAGCCAGACCCTGCTGGAGGCAATCTAAATATGTCATCAAAGACTTTTTCATTCCTGTCAGCAGTAAACAAGTGAAGAGCAGTCACTGATCTCTCAAAAGGGTGCTGAATGTCATCTTTTTTCCAGTTTCTCCTCAGGCTTCCACCAGCCAACTACATGGAAACTTTTTTCCCTACCGTTCGGGTTATTATTTAGTATGGTGGGAGGCACTCTGATTTCTGTCTAAATATCAACTGTCTCATTAAATCAAAGGTTTATTTTACCTACATCTGTCCCTTCTCCATAGTCACAAAGAATCACAGAATAGTCAGGTTTGGAGAGACCTCTGGAGATGATCCAGTCCAACCTCCTGCCAAGGCAGGGCCGCCCAGAGCAGGGTGACACAGGAATGTGTCCAGGTGGCTTTGGAATGTCTCCTGAGAGGGAGACTCCACACCCTCCCTGAGCAGCTGTTCCAGAGCTCTGCCACCCTCCATGGAAAGAAGTTGTTCCTCATGTTGAGGTGAAACTTCTCATGTTCTAGTTTATGCCCACTGCTACTTGCCCTGTTGCTGGGCACCATTGAAAAGAGGCTGGCACCATCCTCTTGGCACCCTCCTGGGAGATATTTTTATGTATGGGTAGAAGAATTGGTGCATTTGCCTGTGTGTGTCACTGGTTAAGGACCTGCGTGAAAAAGGCTGGCAGGAGGCTGTGATGTTATCTCATGTTCTTATCCACTTTGTACTGATCCACAGGTGTTGCTTTCTCTCAAGTGAAATATTTACATGTGACTTTGGAGGTTTCAGTGATGTTTAGGAACTCATTGTAGCTTTGATAGACATTGTGGTGGGAGCAGGGTAGTCTCAAAGAGCTTTTACTTGTGTACCAGTCTTTTACTTGTGCTAATGCTGTTGTTAATGGTGGTCCAGGAATGAACTTGCTTGGGAAACTGATCCAGTTAAAAAATCCTTTTCATCTAGATACTAATAATTCAGATCACTTCTGGCACCCAGTTGGCTGTAGTACTCTAAAGATCATTGTGTCAGCACAAATGAGAGAGGCAGTGCTAGGGAATGTTTATGAATAAGCAGTGCTGGGAACTATGGCAAAAACTGTTCCTTTGCATTTTTAGATTGCAGAGACCTGGCTGGATGCTGCCTGGAGACTGCTTTGAGTTCTTAATGTCTTTTGCTACTCTGACTCTCTAGATGTGCCCATCAAACAGATTTTCATTTGCAAGCATAACTTCTAAGTTAATTCCTGTGTTTGTAAAACACCAATTTGGAGTCTGGAACAGGGTCTCAACTGTGTGTGGCAGATAAGCACATTACTGGTGGAAAACATCTGGACCCAGATGTGGCAGCCACACATTGATAGAGCGAGTCCAAGGTGGCTCTTTGTGATCTGCATGTGGGGGTGGCCACTTGTTGGCCAGGACAGGTGCATTTTTGTGCCCCTGTGTTTGTAGATAAGTGTCACTGGTGGGCTGGGCTGATGTGTTTCTGGGGGATCTGCTGCCTGCAGCCTCGAAAGGTGGAGAAAAAGGCTTTATGTGGACCTGGCCTGAAATTTCTCAAGACAGAACACATGGAACATTAGGGATCTGTTTCCATCTGCTGCTTCAAAGAGCCATAAACCAGTATTTGAGTTTCAGTAGAAGGCCTGTGAGATGGGTGGAGTCTTTCTCACTGCTGAATCTTTTTTTTTTCCTTGATCGCTTAAAACAAACAAGACCAAAAAGTATTCAGTGTGTTTATTCATACCAGATACAAAAAAGATGCATGGAAATACATTTTTGCCTTCTGAGTTACCTGTTGACAAAATGTGTATACCACACTCTTTTAGAAAATAAAATTGAAATGTTACTCAGCATTAAATAGTACATGTAAGTAGCAGAATGCACAGGATCAACTTGGCAATTTCCTTAAATTGCATAAGCATGGAAAATGGAAAGTGATATTTGAGCCATCTAGTGGTTGGTATGAAACATTTTAACATTTTTTGATAGTTCACAGAAAATGTATATTATGTCAGCTTAAAAACAGCATTTCTTATTTGTCTGTGTTTTGTAGCATGCCTGTAGAATGAAAAAAATCAAGCATTCAGCTTCAGATTTGAGGAACAGTCTGTTTGGGTTTAGATTTTGCCTCAAGATTCTAGTGAAAAGAGATAGCTGATAACATAAAAATTAAATTAGGAGTTAGTAGCCAAAGAGTGCGTTTTGCTAGCATGAAATCTTCATGAATTTTGCGGGTTGTTAGAAAGTTCAAGGAAAGGATTGCAATAAGATGATTTTGTTTTCTGCTTCTCACTGAAAAATGTTTGGAGAGAAAAAGAGGCCTTAAATTTTACCTCAACAGCTCTTTATAGCAGGGACTAAATCACAGGAGTAATCTTTACTGGAACACAAGGAATGATACTCATTGGGAGAAACTTGTCAAAACTAATAGAGGAAACTAAAAAGTGACTTCTTAAGATGGGGTGTGTTCCTAGTAGACAGAATCTTAAAATTTTAAACAGGACATTTTAAAGATGAAGATTTGTGTAATGATCCTGCTTGGTCTTGATTTGCATTAAGCTGTGGTGCCATTTCCTATTGGTTGTTGCCAGTAGGAACTTGACTGCATGTTGAACTTGATGGTATTCTGCAAAAGTAATGAACTTTATGTGGATCTCGTCTTAAATTCTTTGTGGGAAAGTGCATTGGGACACTGTGATGTCTTCCAGCAATTGTGAGTCCTGTCCCTGTTCAAATGCAGTTTAAAAGATACTTTAAAATCTTAATTTATTAGGTATTATCAACAAACAGGTGATACATGGTGGTACATATGGTTAGAGCCATAGTGTTTCAGAACAGATTCTTGATCCATACTGACATTTCAGAATTTGCCCCTTTGCATTTGAAGTGAACTATATTACAGGTACAAATTAAATCCTGCCCTGTATTTTATTGAGAAGAGAGTGACAGCTTAAGATATTTTTGAGGTCAGTCTCAAAGGACTTAAGGCCATAGAGGAATGAGAGAAAAATGGAAAAACCAGGCACAGAACAAAGGACAGAACAGTGATGTTTTATTTGTAGCGCTGTGAGTACCATCTGAAAGCTTTATGTGAACTTGATACATAAATTACATTTTGACAAATCACTTGCATCTCAGTTCTGTTGTGCCTTGAAAGTTGGTTGCTGTTGACCCCTAGCATCAAAATATTGGGGATTTTTCTGAATCTCTGGGACTGTGAATTCTAATAGATTTCGTAAAAGGAAGTAAAATTCTTTACAAATTGAGGAGTTTTTAGTTGTCTGCCAATTTTTGTTTGAATTTTGCAGTGTGGCAATGAAGGAGTTTTGTGTTCTCAGTCTCTACAATGATCTAAACTTCGTTGAGATGTGAAATATCAGAGGGAATGCTGGACAGTCCTGTTAAGTTCTGTCTGAAAAATGAGCTGGCCTGAAGATAGTGAAGGCTTCTGGAAGGCTGTGTTTTGTAGGCTCCCACGTTGCACACATGAAAATCTGTCTTAGTTCTTTATTTAAAATGACTTTTCAGACAGGACATTACGTGTGCTCAGCTTTTGAGCTTGCCTTCTTCCTGATCTTCCTTTTGCCAGAGCACACTTGGAACTTGTAAGAAACGCGGAGTATGCAATTAGAGATCTTTTATCTTTATGATGTCCGTGTTGTGCTTTTGTTGCATTAAACAACAATGTGGGTTTATGGTAGTATTAAAGTGTCCTCTTCTATTGTTTATGCACTTCCCTCTCCACTCCTCCTGTTAAAACATCTTCCAGTGCTCTGATTGCTGTAGTGTCTGGTCATGCCACAGCATTTTCCTGGAAGCTGTCCATTGCTGAAGGTATCATCCAGCTGCACTCATGAAAGGATCTTTGACATTTCCCCTGGTTTTAATTTGCATTTAAAAGATGCAAATGAGGAATAATGCAATTGTCATATTGGATCCTGTTTCTGATGAACGCTGCTCTTTGAATTGTCTTCTGGTTACCAGTTGTTTTATAGGAAAGACTTGATTATAACTTTTATATTTGGATTGAGTTTAAGTCATAATTAGTATTCCTTTTGTGGAACTCCTTAGAAATTTGACTTGTTCAAGAACTGCATACAAGTGGCAGAGAGATTATTTTGAAGTGCAGTCTTCAACAATTGAAATTCCAGCTCTTGTCCATGTGTCAGAGCTTTGTGATGCATACCTGCTCTCTCAGAATCAGAATTATATATGAGAAAAGCTTGAAAATGTGTCTTAGGCAGCATGTACAATGTCTCCAGGAAATAAAGGAATTGTTCTGCTCCATAAAATACAAATGTGCTATGGCATAACTTTGCAAAAGAAAAAGCAATTTGTTTATTTCTTCCTAATTTAGGAAATATGTAATAATTATTTGTGGAACTGCATAGTTAAACATTCATTTAATATTGTTAGTAATTTCATGTTAGAAGTAAGTCATAGTTTATATGAAAAGAAAATGGATGGAAAATGGATTTCCAGAAGGGGAATGTTTTTTGTTGTTTGCTTTGATTTTTACCTTTTGCATATAGGACGATAGGAAATAGAAATTGGATTTATGGTGAAGAAATACAATTGTCGTAGGTTTGAAGTTGATTGTCTGTATTCAGAAAAGTGAAATCTCCTTAAGCATATTTTCAGATTTGTTTAATTAGTGTTCTACATTAGACGCTGAAATTTGAGTGTGTAGCTTTGTTTTCTTTTATGTGAGTATAAATTGTTGTGACTATTGAAATGGTGCTTGGTCATAAGCTATTTTTTTTTTCATTATATGAAATTGCCAAAGATTTCTACTCCCATCATTTCCTTCCCTGCTGTTGTACAAGTAGAAGAACAGAGCACATCAGTTTCTCTGATGTAAAAGTACTTGAATACTGTAGTTACTCTTCCTCCAAAATAGCCCCTTTTTTGTGACCACGGAGAGCCACTGCTTCTTTTTAGTATCTGCCTATCTTTTCCTTGCTTCTTTTTGGCTCTTCCTGTTCAAGGTGAATTTTAAATACATTTGTCTTATAATGGAAATAGAACATCAAAGGATGGATAAAATACTGGAAACTGAATCTTATCTGAGTTTTAAACATTGTTTCTTTCCTTTACAGAATGCTGCCTTTTTATATGGCCTTGGTTTGGTCTACTTCCATTACAATGCCTTTCAATGGTAAGTTGGAACAAGCTGACAGTGTCAGTATTGTGTGGCGTCGCATCAATGTGTGATTATTTCAACCTCACTTCAGTGTGAGCGTAAAATAGTTTAATTTTGATTTTATTGCATATATGATATGATATGATGCTTGCAGGTATTACTGTCCTGGGTCAGTATGTGTCTTACTGTAACATACTTGGGGCAGCCACAACAGTTCCATGAAAAGGGAAGCACTTCAGGAGAAGAATTTACGCTCCCTTTAGCACAGTTCAGCAGTGTGGATGGAGCAGAATGACTTGACAGGCTTTTGGGAATTGTTGTCATTGATAATCTGTAGCCTGTGTTTGTTGGAAAGCCTGTTACAAAGAACCTTCTTGGAAGAGGGGTGGTAAATGGGGCTTGTTTTCATTTTGCTTGGTAGGCAGAAATTTTGACAGAGCTGCATTAGTTGAGGGGTTTGGATGTGAGAAGCAGTAAGCTCAGATGGAATCTGTCTTTCAGTGTGATGTAAAAACTCAGGATTAAAAGAGTTGTAATTTCTGTCAGGGCTTTGAGGGCTGAGTGGGGCTTTTGCTGAGGGTGAGGGAAGGGTTTGGTTTCATTTGGGGTTTTGGTTTTACTTTATCAGTGATGACAGTGGTGAATGGAATGGACTCAGTCACTGGGGTTCTCTTGATGGGTCCTCAGACTTTTATTGGTGTTTAATCCTGTGGAGACAGAGTTAATTCATGGGGAAAAAGTCAGAAAGGTGCAGTGTTTAGGTTGGTGGATTTTTTGCACTCAGTGTGGAGACTGTTAGTACAGTAAGTATGACTTCACTACTTGATTGATTACTAAAAGTTCCACTGTGTTACTAAGCTAAGCCTGATTAAAATTACAGATGCAGTGAGTGACCACTGACTGATGGCTGGGAACGTGAGGCAGGATTTCTCCCCCACCTCTCCTTAAATTATTCCTATGTATCTCTAAGGCAAAAGATTTATGCTTAACTCGGGATAATGTACATAAACTTTTATTCTTCAAATTAAAATAAGTTGGTTTAATCATGAGCTCAAAACATGGATTATTTTATCTTGCAGCTTAGTGCTTTCTTTGTTGATAGTGGTGAAATGAAATGCCATTCATTTGTTGTATTGTACAGGGCATGCAGTTGTGTTGCATTCTCATTAACAAGAGAAAAACAGAAGTTTTCAGAAAGCCTGAGAATCCACTGTTCTAAGATTGTGATGCGACTTGGTTGAATTTTACCAAGTTTCAGAACATTCTAGTTGTTAACGCAGTCTTGTCCTCATCATTTAGCATTCAAAAGTATTTTGTGCACCATTTCTTACAAGCTGTGTCTTGTTACAGTTTGCACTGTGAAAATGGTAGATAAACTGTAAGATAAATAAGACAAAGCAGTTAGATTTAGAGTAATTATTTTTTTTTGAAAGCCACCTGTTCAACATTTGCCATCAGCGGATCATGTTTAGTGTTTCTAAATCAGAGCTGTGAATTAATTTAGATTTTTCTTCACTTGTTGACAACACAAGCGTAAGCTGATGTCCTAACTTACAGAACTGCACATAGAGCTCATATTAAAGTTGAGTAGAATAATTGTATTTTCCATTTCATTCTTACAACAGAGTTATGTATAGAGTGGTGCTAAGGACATTATGTGTCATTAAAGTATTGGGTAGAATTTTTAAAGGAAGAAAATCCAATGTAGGTAAAATCTTACACTTTTGTGTGCAGTTCTGATTTTTAATCCCTTTGAGTGCTTTCTTCCCCCTTCTCTGTGATTTCTTGGGGGCAAGAGCAGAGGGATATGGGATTGTTGGTGTTCAGGTGTGACAAAATCACAGTAGACTTCAGATGATAGCAAGTCATATACAATAGGTGTTCTTCTTTGAAGACCTTAATCATCCACAGAACTCTCACAGATTGCCAGGAGAGTCCTCTTTTAGAGTGAAATGCTAATCTGTCTTCCTGCTGCATTTATTCCATCTGTTTGTGCTCATAGAGGACATGGATCTCGATATTTCTAGCAAGCAGAGGAGACCTCAAGACTGTTCAAGGTGGTTTATTTATTCTGATTCATCCATGAACTGTTTTTTTTTTAACACCACTGCTTCAGATATTCAGAAATTTTTAACAAGAGGCAAGTACATAGTCCTCCTAAAAGGAAGGAGTGAGAAGTACTTGAGGTTTTTTCATGTCTCATACAAACAGGAATAATGAAAAAAGCAAGTGGGAATAAGATCAGCTTTAGAATTATTGGTCATATATTTTATATTATTTTAAAAGTTTTCCAGCTTTCATAAAAAGATGTGTTGGATTGGCTCCAAGGCACATAACACAGTTCACTGTAATTCAATATTGTACATATTTTTATATACTAGAGCAGCATTGCAGCATTGTCTTAAGTACAAATCTTAGCTGTTACATGATTTTATGTTGGTGATTTTCTTTAACTGTTCATGTAAGAATAAAACTCCTCAACATATATATGAATGTTGCAGTAGTGTGATCAGACCAAACCTATTGCACACAGTTATCATAGTAAGATGTGCCATAAGGTATTACCTCCTTAAATTGAATTGAGTACAGTACAACAGGTCTTAAGGATGTGAAATTTTGATACTCCCTTCTTTTACACCATTTATCATCAAGCAGTAAGTGGTTGGTTTCATTTGTTTCCATATTTCTCACTTAGAGTAGAAAACCAGTAGAATGAGATATTCACATAACTTTAAAAGTGTCATGCCCTCCCTGGTTGTGTTATAAATTGAACATTATTAAAGAATTTCAACAGCTAGTCCAAGGCTACCCTTCATTTCTGTGAAATACCTGCACCTAGGTGTAGTGGCTTGGATACCAAATCTTTTCTCCCCTTCATGAGGATTCTGAGTCTGACTGATGTATCATCTGCTGATTCCACTGACTTCCATCAAGATGAAAAGATGGAGCCCAGGCTCTGATGTTGTGTCCTGAAATAGAATTTCACACCCTGTGGATCCCAGTGTACTTACTAACTGTGGTGCCCCAAGGCCAGCCTGCAGTGTTGTCAGTGACCTTGCAAATTGCTGGACAAGGTCTGTGAGAAAGGCTCTGGATTCCTCAGAAACACCTGACAGGAGACTGACATCAGTCACCCTTATTGCCCCATTTGGGCTCTTTGCCCCGAGGCTCCTCAGTTTAGGGATTCCTTGCCAGCTGTAGAAGTTGAGTTTTATGGAAAACCCAGTCTGTCAGCACTGACCCTGAAAAAAGCCAGAGACCTGCAAGAGATGATAACAGATTCTTTTTTCACCTCCATCATGACCAAAGATTGCTGTGGAAAACCAGTAATTCCTGAGTGGAACTCCCTGACCCCTCTACTCCCTGATCCTTCCCAAAGCAGAAGCACTTTCATCATCTGTTCAATATCTAGATAAAAATATATCTAAAACCACTGTCTCTGCTTCTGAGTGGCTTCCTCCACGCAGAAAGTCAAGTGTATAGTGGGGTATGTAGGAATGCACGCTGCCTCTAAGAATTTAATCACACAGTCTGTAGATACTGCTTTGTCAATTTCTCAGGTTTCAGGAACAGGGTCAATATACATTGTATTTTTCAGGTATATAAAATAGGAATGTACCTGTGGAATTGCTGATAGCAATTTAGCAGTAACAAAGTGAGCAGTTTACTTTCTCTTATCTTGCTGTGCTTTCATAGCAAACTACTCTTGGATTGATGAAAACTCAGCTAATGCTATGAAAAAAAAACTACTCCCAGCTGCTGTTCTAGAGAAATGGCAAAGACTGCTGCTCAAAATATTTTGCCATTCAGCTGTTGCAGTCCTGTGGACAGGAGAGTTGTAGCTAAGACTGTAAAAGTGTTTCATAAACAGCAGTGTCCTGAATACTGCTCTGTACGTGCATTTGGTTTATGTTCAAACTATGGTTATGAGTTTCAGATAGAAATTTGCCCATGATAGCCATGCATCAGTTTCATTGGTAAGGCTGTGAAATGATGTGAGGTTTAGAATAGGTGGTCAGAAAATTGAAAGAGGGCAAGAATGAAAGAAAGGAAGTTTCACTCCCAACTCCATCAAGTAACATACTAGGATAATGTTAGGTTCTTTTATTTTGTACGCTTGCTCTGATTTTTATGGGTTTTGTTTGAAACGTACAAAAGTGATAACTTCTGAATAGTTAAATTGATGCTATTTTATTGTATTTTTTGCCTGGTACAAGGCTGATTTTATTCACAGTCTATTCAAGCAAAACCATCTAATAAAAGTCATATGAGAGTTCACTAAATGTTTAATGTAATCATCCATTAATTATTATTCACCTGGTTTCTTCACTTTCATAATGGTAGGCATTGTTGTATAGATTAGTGGGTGGGACAGTAGCTGCAGTATTGATTCTGGCAGGCTTGATTTGGAAATGTCATTTCTATTTTTCCTGAATTGCTGTAGCAGTGCTGCGTAAAATAAAAGTCCGGAGGTGCTTTTCATTCTCTGTTTTCCAGTCCTGCTTTCCCATTCTGTTGAGTGTTAGAATAGCCTTTCCTGCCTGTTCAAATATCTTCATTCTTGGAGACAATCCTTATTTAATTTCAGTAGATTCTCAACCAGCATTGTGTCTCACCACGCAGGTGTCAGTATCATCAGAGAACAAAAGGGAAGTCATGTCTTGCTGAATTCAGATGCCTGCAATTTATTTCCACAGTTCGAGAGCTCCTGGCCTTTCATTTGATTTTTTTTCCTTTGGACTGGTGTATGTTTAGTCTGCTGAAGGAGTGAGATGAGAAGTTCTGTCTGTGCATGAAGGGCAGTTAATTAGTGGAGGAGACTCCCAACCTACTTGAGGAAGGCTCTGTGCCATGAGCGCTGAAGGAAGCTGTTGGGTTATACCTGCACTTCTGGGTTTGGTCAAGCCATACAAGAGCTTTGAGGGAAAACATCTGGATAACTTGGATGCCTCGGATCCTCCAGACACGCATCTTTCTGGATGTAGGTTTGAACAGAGCAGAAATGGGATTTGAGATGTTTGAGAGTAAACAAAGATCTGTACAAGAATCAAGTGATTCCTGCTGTGTCTGGAAGGCCCAACTCTGGAATGGGAGTCAGTGCTGCTGCAGATGTTCTCCTGTTTGACAGAAAAGGAGTGAGTCTGGAGCTCTGGGCATGGCAGTGGAAAACAGGCAGAGGTTTTTGCTGTAGTCCATGTTCTTGATGTGTTCTGTAATTGTGAGCACATTGCTATTTTGTTTAAATGTTTCCTGCGGGCAAAATTACATCAATATTAATTTAGCTGTGATGTAAAATTGCTTGTCTGTCTGTAAGAGTTAATAACTAAATGTCTTTTCAGGGCTTGAGTATTTTATTCTATAAAAATTCTACTGAGTATTTAAATGAGGCTGTAGTTACTGAATTAGACATGAGTACCTACCACTGGTAAAAAATGTTGAAAATGCTCTTTCAGATCACTTCATTGGGGAAATTGTGATGATGCCCCTTTTCACAGTGGTGGAAGTAGTTTCTATTTTTTATTATTCATGCTTGTCATCCTGGAAAAACTAGAAATTGTAAAACCAATATGGAATTAACACTAGATTTAAGCAGACGGTACAATTTGATTTTCAGTTAGTTTAGTCTGCAGAGAGATAACCTTACTCAAAGCTTGGAGGGGCTCTCTGTGACCAGCAGCTTCTGAGCCAAATGTGAGTCTCTCATGTTGTCTGCTGATGATAATTTACAGGTTTTTAAGTGCTGTGCTCCTCTGAAAGACTGGGGTAGGCAACATTCTTGTATTTTTGAGTGAAGGACAGTATACATTCAAACTAAATTTGAAAACTGTCCTGGAAAGTTTTTTATTACATTTGTGGGTTTGTTTTACTGCATTGCCCAGCAGTGGCAATGATTAGGATTTCCCATTCAGTAAGCAAGAGACTACAGAAATATTTTTTGTTGCACTCAGATTCTCTTAAACTTTTTTAGAAATAGAAAGTGATGATCTCTTCAATGGGGACATGACATAGGGGAAATGTGGAAATACTATTTTCTGACCAAGCAAGGATGGCTAAATGAGGAACACAAATTTTACAGAATGTTAGTGTGGTCACACTGTGTGATGTGCTATAGAAACTGCTATGTCTTTATTCCTGATTTTTGTCTTTCCTTTGAATGGAATCATAGACAGTGGTTTTCTTCCTTTTTGGGACTTAAAGTATTGTCTTTGAACAAGATACAGGTAATGGATTTTAAATACCAGTGGCTAACATACCCAGTGCCCATATTAGAGTTAAGACAAGAAATGCAAATACACAATAACAGAATCTATCTTCTGGCATAGCAAAAGCCTGCCTTAAAATACATGCTGATCATTAGTGATCAGCCCAGTCTTTGGCCACTGTTTTTGTACAGTTACGAGACAAGGACCTTTGTTATGAACTCAGTGTAGATATGAGGTGATTCACCACCACCATAGGATTTCAGGGAGATTTAGATGAGATGTGAGAGAGTTCAGCTCTGGTGCAGGTTTGTCCCTTCAGTGCTTCATTTGCTCATTTTCCATGTGCTGGCAGAAAAGTAGGGTACTGGGTAAGGAGAGCCTTCCTGAAGGATTGTAAGAGAGGAGGCTTCAGTTCCACAATAAAAACTTAATACTTTTTTAAAGGCTATCTGCTCCTAAGTTCTTCTTTTTAAAGATGTCAGATAATGCTTCAGCTACATAGAGTTGGATTATCTAGAGGAAGTTCTGTGCCTTTGGTTTGCTTTGTCACCAATGAGAAAAGCAGCCTGTTAGAATTGTAGAGCAGAAGTGTTTTTGCTGAAGGACTCAAAAATGATAATTTATGTGATTTCTGAGTAAAAAAGTCTGTGAAAAATATTTGTTGAATTTTGCATTGCATCTACCAACCAACCTTTTGTCCTTATAAATAATACTTGGAGAGGAGGAATTAAATCAATGTACCCAAAGAGAGTGATTTTAAGCACTGTAATTAATCTCTGTCCCATGTCCCTGTGCTGCTCCACAGTGGGTCCAGTTCCCTGCACAGACTGCCCTGTCACCTGCCCACTTGGCATGGAGCTGTGGGATTTCCTGGGACAGCAGAGGGATTGTGTTCTCTGGCCTGGGGGCTCAAATCTGACTGAGGCTGCTTCTGATTTCTCTTGTTGTGCAACCAGTGGTGGATGGGAAGGGGTTTTGTTTCAACTTGTCATTGGATTTCAGGCAACAATGAGACTTAGCTTCTTTCTTAATTCCTCTGTGACTTTAGTTCTGTTATCTTTTAGTTGCATTTCAGCTGTCCTAGTTTTATGCAGTGGCCTGAGAGGCAAAACAGTCCTGTTTAGTCACTGTTTTGTGCTCCAAGATGGAATTGTTAGATGGCATTTCTGTTTTATCTGGTACAGTGCCATCATGAGCAGGGACAGGTGAGAGAGGATTTGAAGGTAAGGAAATAGAATCAGAGCCATCTTCACATATCATGGGAATATGAAGGAAAGTTACTGTGTGAGGAGGTGGCATGATTTTATGTCTGCATTCAGAATCATGGAGCAAGTGGTATTATTTGAGCCTTGCATGGCACTGGTGCCTGGAAAGGGAGGAGAAAGTGGAAAAAGCAGCAGGTAGGTGCAGTGGGAGGAGATGTGTGTGGTCTCTCCAAGGCTGCCTGTTCAGCTGCTGCCTGGGGGTCTGCACTACTGGAATCAAAAGCAACCTGGCTCTCGTAAGTGAACTTGCACTAATTTTGTAACTAATTTGTGAGTCATCCTCTCTGAAATATCAGATATGTTGGTGTACTTCATGCAGCAAAATAGTTTCTCTAAATTAATAGAAAAGATTAGACTTTCAAATACATGAGGATATCTGGAGTTCAAAATGAACCAATTCTTGAAGAATCAAAAGCCACGAACCAAAAATGTTACGTGTCAACCATTATTTTGGTATGTTCTTCTGTAACAATACTTTCGTTAGCCAAGTAAAAAACATGGATTATAGAGTAATACTTCAGTAGAAAATAATTTTTTTAATCTGTGTTTTTCTTCCAGGGCAATTAAAGCATTTCAGGAGGCGCTTTATGTTGATCCCAGCTTTTGTCGAGCCAAGGAAATTCATTTGCGACTTGGGCTTATGTTCAAAGTGAACACAGACTATGAGTCTAGTTTAAAGGTAGGTTTAAGTCCTTTCAAATTGAATTAACATTTCTTAAAAGTCGTGTGTTGCATCTTAAAGGTGCAAGGAGTGCATAAGCACTGAACAGTCACAGACCACCTGCTATAGAAATTGAAGTGCTTTAATGTGAAGTGTCTCAGTCTAAACAGAAGGATAGGTTTGAGCTGTGTGAGGTGCTACACTCCAGATGAAAAAATGGGTGTAGGGCTCTTGTTAAAATAGTGAACCTTGGGGGAGACTGAGGTTGTACTGAAAGCTAAGGGAAAAAAATAGCAGCTCGGATTATTTGATTTTTTTTGGTTTTATATTTCTTTTTTTCCCTTAGTTTCCCTGTTGTAAACTGGAAGTTCTTGGAATTAGTGAACTAGAAAGTTTTTGTGAAAAATGATTTTTTTATATATATAATTGTTACTTTTCTAGCAGTTAATTATTCTTTCTTTTCCTGGCTTGAGAGTCAGCTTGTAAGGCAACAGTTTCTGGCTAATGAATTGGAAATGGTTTATGGTAACACAGTGCTTTGTTTCTTTTGTACTTTTTCAAATTCCTTACTATTTACATTTTTTTCTGGTCTCTGGTTGTAACCTGTCATTTTATCTCCCTCCATTCAGCACGTTTGCCCATGTTTTTCCTCTTTCCATTTTCCACTTTACCCACATGTCCTTTCCTTCCTGGCCTCTAAGTTTAGCTGTTACGTGTCTTGAAAAAAGGAAGTGATCTTTTAACAGAGTTGCATATGGTGGGAAATCCACCTGCAGGGCTGAGAATTTTGTAATTAAGTGTAATTTATAAACACATTTCTGCATATTAATCTTTCCTAAAAATTACTGAAAACAATAAGTGTTTTGTTTTCAAGAATCTTACGGCTTCCTTTGTTTTGTTGGCTTGTTGGAATCACATTGTCCAAGGTTTGAAAGAGTAGAGTGCTACTCTCAATTTTTCCTTTCAGTTTTTGTGATACAGGGAAGCAGTTCTCTTCCCAGGCTTCTCTTTTCATCCAGAGGCCAAGGTTTCACCTACAGAGGTTGGTGGAGCTGGAAATTGTGCAGAGGAGTAGAAAAGGTTGCATGCAATGAATGGTGAAAGAGAGCAAGGAGAGGTAGAGGTTGAGAAAGGGGTAATATGTAAGCTTGACTGATCCTATTTCCTTATACTTTGGCACAGATTTGGTATGTCCTGATATAAATAGAATGAAAGAAGTGCTGAAGTACATTTTGGTTTTATTTTTAAAGAAGCTGGGAGAAAACAAGATTAAATTTACAAGGAGGTGGTCAACTTATAAACAAGTAGTAGGAGAAACTCAATGATCTTGAAAGGTCGTTTCTAACCTAGTTGATTATATGATCTTAATTTTTTGATATAAATTGATCAAGAAGTAGATAACCTTTTTCTGCTGTGCCATAAAATTTGCAATTTTGTCAGTGAATCAGGTATTTAAATAAACATTATAACTCAATCTAAATAATTTCTTGTGTTTGATGTTCACAGTTTTGCAAAACAAATCAGTCACTTACCATGAGGATTTTGAGCATACCAAACTTGCAGTTTTCAAAACACCAGCCACAAATGGGAAAACACCGAAGTAGTATTTTGAAAACAGAAATAAATTAATCTGTTTAATGCAAAATTATTGTGATTCCATTGCTTTTATGTGGCATGTGTTTAAGTCACTGAGGAAGACAAATGGCTACAAATAAAGCAGATTACCCTGAGGCAGAGGGAGGGTCTTCAGAGGATGGTGAAATGAACATGATGGGTGTTTGCATTAAAGATGGTTTCATCTTTTTCTTAAAGCAATATAACTGCAGCTTGTTCAGAAAAGTTTGTCTCATTTTCCACCTTGCAATTCTGATTGCCTCATTCAGCACTCTCAGCCACATTGAATCAAGTGATTTTTCATTTTTTTGCTTTTCCCCATTTGCAGACTGAGCTGGGTCAGAAGTCTGAGCCTGCTCAGCTTGAGATTGCCCAGTTGGTACATCCAGTGCAAGGTTGATGGAATGGGAAGGAGGGGACAGAGGTGTCTTAGCCTCTTCTGGTTCAACATGAAATGAGAAACTGCTCTGGAATTACCAACTCTGAAGCAAAGTTTCTGGTTTGCTTCCTTTACTAAGGCTCCAATCCAATAACAGTGAGGAACAAAAACAAGACCCAGTGGAACTTGGTCTTGAACACTTTGAGCTGTTTCCAGTTCAGCTCAGCTGTGGATTTAATTCAAGGCACAGTCCAAGGAGTTACCTACTTTGTTTGAAAACAAAGTGGTGTTACTGATTGAAATTTACCAGTTTAAACATCACAATGTGTCAATTGAAGAGAAAGTAGAACAGGGCTGTAGCTTCTTTAAAAGCCAGTATTTTAAAAAAAACCACACCTTAAACCAGAAAGTGTGATGGGAATATGAGAGGCAAGTCAGAAAATGCTTCCTTAGTGAAGAGAACGAAATGAAGTTCTGGTGCACTGGTCATGCTCAAGCATGGGAAGAATAAAATGAGGAAGGGATGTGAGGAAAGAGTGTGAAGGGATGTTTTCACACGTCTGTCTCATTCTCTGAGACACAGAGTATCTCATCTTTGAACAAAAGAAAGATAATAAACCCAAAGCAATAAAAAGAGTTGTCTTGTTGCGCCTTTTTTGGTTTTGTGGACATTTTTAAAAGTATCCAGGGTTTTAGAGGGTAATTAAGGGGGTTGGGATCCAGCCTGCCTGTGACTGGCTGTGAGCACAGACCCTTTTCCTGGGGCTCTTTGCCCAGTTTGAGCTCCCCGTTCACACGAAGGCAGAAAGTGGAAGTAACTTTTCATCTGGTACTCGCTTGTGACTGCTCTGGATTTCACAGATTGTACCAACGTTGCATTAAAGTACTTTGAAATATCATAATGTTTCTGATGGTATTTAAACATTCATGTTAAATCTGTAATTGCTAAGAATAAACCATTGCCAACAGATGAGTCATTGTCAGTGAGAGTCATTGTCAGTGAGAGTCTTCAGGCAAAGGGGGAAGATGGAAGTCTGAAGGTCATGTATTCCATGTTTTTCACAATTTTAGAGCATTACCATAAATCATCTGTATTTTATGTAAGCAATTTAAGCACAAAATTAATTTTTACTATTTTAAGATGTTGATGATCAAGATAATTGCTAGAGTGCTGTTTAACAAGCATAAAATCAACTCAGTGTTTTTTCAAAATCAATTACTGGTTTTGCCTGTTCTGCAGTTAAGACTTGCAAATTACTATGAGAATCCTTGACTTTCTCTGTTACCCCATTGCCATAAACTCTTGCAATACCAGTGCTGTTGAAAATTACTTGGCCTTCAGGCTTACATTGAGGGAAAAAAAGTGTCCCTTCTGGTTGAAAAGAAAACAGTCCTTGTGTAACCTGGCAGATGGGGCAGTGTTACCTTCAGAGGTGAGATGTGAAAGCTGAATTTACCCCATTCATCAGAAAAGTACAGTTAATTCCAAAATTAACTGGCAGCGATTTGGAGGATGGATTTCTTTTTATTAATTGATGACTACAGCAACAACATGCTACTAAGGTTTACCTCACAGCCCAACTTTTTCAGTTTACAATGTTCGGCTGCCCTTTCCTGTTCACCATTTCCTACAGATGACACAAGGAATACCAATGTTGGTGGCTGCGGTGGCACTGTGATAATCTGAAAGGAGAATAAAGCAAAATCTTTAGGAATATAATATATATTTTTATTCATTGGGTAGATGTAGTTAGAAAAAATATTCACACATCTGATTATGTGCCACGTATGTGCCACATTTTTTCTGACATGTCACTGTCATGGTCATTTTCCTATCGAATATATTTTTTTTAATTTGGCCTCCTTTTTTCATAGGTGCATGTAATCGTCTTGTCTCGTGTGTGTCTCAGTTCTTCTCTTGAGTACTGTTGAATCTTAAACAATTTCTAGAAAATATGTGGGAATGAAAGATTTGAGAGAGAATTTTGGAGGACGTTGCTGTATGATGCTGCTCCAGAGCCTTTTGAGCTGTGGGAGTGGAGCACCAGGTGACAGCTATGGAGAACCAGTCTCCCTTCTGGTGCTCATCCTGCTTGGTGGTGTTGAAGTGTTTTCAGTGCAGATTTAGAGCCATGATCCTGAAAGCCCTTTGAATGCAGAATTCATACTTAGGGGGGAAAAAACTATTTATTAGATTGATATTGAGGGAACAGAGGGGGCCAAGGGGCAGATTCTGAGGCTTTGATTTTATGACGGGAAGTTTTATTTGCCTTCTTTTTTTTGGAGATTCGTGGTGGGGGAATTTTGTAGGTTTTGTTGGATTTGTGTGGTTTGTGGGGTGGGGGTTTTTTAATGGGTGATCAGTAGAAATGATGGACACGAGAGTTTGGTTTATAGCAAACAAAGCAATGTTTTGCCTTGGGAATTTTGTTTTATTATAGGTGCACCCTGTACCCAGTAACAAAACCTTTAGAAGAATGAGAACTCAATTTCTTATGTTTTCAATTACCTGCCTTTTTAGTAGAAATACTGATTCTGTCTTTCACTTACAGAAATTTTTCCTCCTCCTTTATACATAAAACAGTTATTCCAGTAGTTTGCTTCAGGCTTATTCTTTCATCTTGCCCGTAAATCATCAATTTAAATATAATTTTAATTTTTTAATTATTCTTCTAAAGATTCTAATTTGTTAGTAATGTTAAGACATGCTGCTTATATTAGGATAAGAAAAAGGCTGCAAAGGAATTAAAATGTGCATGAATGGTATGAATATGCATGAAATATAAAGAAGTTAAATACTGATGTATTGATGAACAGCTTGAAGTACTTATTTATCGTGTCAGACACTTTTCTACCACTTATTCAAATATTTCTCCTGTATATATATACTTATGAAAGATATTTTTAGCTAGTGCAGCTATTATATGCCAGCACATAACTGTTGTAGACAAGTCATTCATTTTTTATGTTCTTTCTCTGAGTAATAAGTAAACAAGTATTTAGGAAAGTGAAAATTTGTGATTTCGAGCCTTTGTGTGCTGTTTTACCATCTAGTTATCTTTCTCATATGGGCTTAGATTAGTAATTTTTAAGTTTAAACATTGTACATTGAAACCTTACATATTTTAATTATTAAAAACAACTAGTCAAAATACGCGGTTATGAGAAGTTTTAGTTCTTTATGTCTAGTTTTATGTCTTTAATTCTATGAGGAACGGGTGCTTTTTTAGGTAAAAAACAAGGTGAAAGGTTTTGGCTCTTGCGAGTTGGATATCCAGGATCTCAAGCGCTTCACACAAAAAAGCATTTTGTGGAAAGCAAAATGAAATTAATCAAAAGATAATTTCAATGAAAGTGTAAGTGAATGGAAAGCAGCATTTGGGATTGAAATGTCTCTCTTAGTCTTTGTAGTTTGCATATGTCAGTGGTGGAAAGACACATACAAGAAGTAAATCCGTGGCAGTTTTTTAATGCAGCATGGCACTGTAATGAAACTGCAGGAGAGTTATTAAGTGTGCCTGGTTTTGACAGTGGATAATGATACTACAGTGTCTGGCCTACCGAGTGTTCTCTTTTGTTCTCTCTTACCTAGTTTCACTCAGATTTTTGACTAATTCCTGTCAAAGAATTACAGGTGTATTTTAGAAATGTCATGATTACAAAGAGGAGTAAGTGCTAAAACTGAATTACACCGTGAACCCACCATGCTGTGTGGCATCTTCGGTCATTTGGGAGGTGGGGAAGGACACACCATGGGAAGAGGAATAGGTGATTCACAGGTTGAACATTCAGTCTAAGGGTGTTGGTGCTGAGTGGGGCAACCCTGGATGCGTGGTCAGACTGGGGAATGATATGGTGGAGAGGAGTTCTGTGAAAGGGGCCAGTCCTAGTTGATGGCAAGTTGAACATGAGTCAGCAGTGCCTGGGCAGCCAGGAGGGACATCCCTGTCCTGCGGGACATCAGGCACAGCATCTCCAGCTGGGCAAAGGAGGGGATTGTCACACGCTGCTCTGCACTGGGGCAGCCTCACCTCGAGTGCTGGGGACAGTTTTGGGTGCCACAGTGGAAAAAAGATTGAAGCTGTTGGAGAGTAGCCAAGGGCAATAAAGATGGTCAAGGTCTTGAGGAGGAGCCACATGAAGCTGAGGGCACTTGGTCTGTCCAGCCTGGAGGAGACTGAGGGGAGACCTCACTGCAGTTACAGCTTCCTCCTGAGGGGAAGAATGGGACAGGCATTGATCTCTGCTCTGTGTGACACTGACAGGACCAAGGGAATGGCCTGAAGTTGTGTCAGGACAGGTTTAGGTTGGATGTTAGGAAAAGATTCTTCCCCCCGAGGGTGGTTGGGCACTGAACACACTCCCCAGGGCAGTGGTCACAGCACCAGCCTGGCAGAGCTCAAGGAGCGTTTGGTCAGTGCTGTGGGTGCATGATGTGACTCTGGTGGATGGTTCTGTGCAGGGCTGGGAGCTGGACTCAGCGATCCCTTTGACTCCTTTCCAACTCAGGATATTCAGTGATTCTGGTGCATTCATTTGTGGACCTCCTCCTTAAGAGGCATCTCCCCCAGGCCACATCCAGTTTTAGCAGGTGTAACTGCAGGGTTGGCATTCAGGGCACGCAGAAATACTCGCAGTGTAGCTGCAGGTTGCTGCCAAGGCCTGAGCTGTGCTTTCCCTGCGGGCTGGGCAGCTGTGGGGGCTGGAGTCCTGGAGCGACCCCAGCTCGGGGCGGATCAGCTCCGTGGCCGTGCTGGTGCTGCTGCGGCAGCGGCGGCAGATCCTGCCGGCAGACCCGCAGTCATTCTCTCTGCTGGCAGCCTTTCAGGCTGTGAGCACAGGAATAGCTGAATTCTGATGTTGCAGAAAGAATGCATAAAAGGTGGAGTGTTGAGATAGCTTTGTGAAAATCACCATAGAAAATATTCTATCACCATAGAAGATACTGGTCAGTAAATTCAGATGCAGTCTTTTTTGGCTTGCAGAAATAAAGCTTGTGTGATCTTTCTGTTTAAAAATAATTTTTCTCGTAGAGCTTGTCAGAGCAAGAGATTTTTTGTGGCATACTGCTGCTATTCAGTGTATATGTATGTGTTGCCTTTGTTCCTTCTGTCCTCCAGCACTTTTTTTTCCCTCCTCTGTCTGTAAGCTGGCTTTTTTTGAATGTTGGACAAAAGTACCCGAGTGTTTACACTACACAAACCTTTATCTTGCAAGCTGAATTTGTTCTGAGCTCAGAAAGCAGTGGAGAGCAGCAGGATGAGCTGCTGTAGCAGCACATGGAGCGTGTCCTCTCCTGACCCTCTCCCCTGGTCCCAGAGATGCCTGGCAAATGGAGGCTTGGCACTCTGCCCCAGCTGGTTACACAAGGCTCTCCGTGTCCTACTTATCTGAACAAAAGCTGCTCTGAGCAACACGGGCATCACACCTAGGTCACGCAGGCAGAAAAAGCCATCTCCTGACAGAATTTTACTGAGTCATGATGGAGCTTTCCTTCATGGTAAGTCGGTGAGGATTGTCAGGTTTCAGATGATGGCTTGCCTTGCTTGCTGAATAAACGCAGAGCCGAGCGCTATTAAACTTGCTGATGTCACCCTGGAGAGGAGGAGGGAGTAGAATCACTACGCTGAGGTCTCAGGTTTGATGTAAACAGAGACAGTACTGAAAATCTTGCACTGAAAAGGATTCGTTTTGCTTTTGTCATTTATTGATTAAAGAAACAACAAAACCTTGGGTACTTGCCTGTTACATTGTAAAGAATCGATGTTAATTCTATGAGAGAAAGCATGTTAAGTTACCTAAATCAGTGTCAGATTACTGTGACTTTAGTACCAGACCTAGAGATTTCATCAGTTCTCTTTATATGGAATCCACTGTACCTCTCATCCTTGGAAAGGTTATCTTCGGAATTGTTTCCACAATCAGAGGCAAGTGGAGGACTCCAGAGGAGATGGAATGGGCTGTAGATAACTCTGCAATTACAGATGGCTGCAAATGAAGGTGATTTAGGGCTTGGCTGATCTTAAAGGTCTTTTCTAACCTAAACGATTCTGTTGATTGTGCCTTGAGCCGCAGCCCTTGAGGAGAGCCTGTTAGTTTTTAACATTCAGAGCACTGCCTTCTAGGTAAATCCTCTTACTGGGGATTTGAATTTCTATAGACTGCTGTCTGCCTTGAGGTATTGTGTGTCGTCTCTGAGCTGCAGCGGCCTCTCCTGCATAACAACTATTCCACACAGCAGTAGCCAGCTCAGTGCTGCAATATTTGAGAGGGGTGCAGATGTTTGCCAGCCGCTGCTGTTGGTTGCAGAAATGGAAGTTGGAAATTATTACTATTTTTTTAATTTTTTGGTGCTGGTAATTGTGATTAGTGGATCTGCTTTTGGCTGACCAGGTTCATGTGTTAGAATGCGTGCATGGGGGTTTTTTTTTGTCTGATTTTGAGTACTTAACGGGGAGCTATGGGTTATTTATCCGGCAAGAGGTGTAGGTTTGCTGTCTGTGTGCATTTCAGAGGTTCTTGGTTTGAAAGGTTTTGGGTTTTCTGTGTATTGTTTTTAATTGTGATAACTGTCTATTGAAAACGGTGTGTTTTTCTGTAGTACTGGCTTTGGTTTATCAATTTCTTTACCGTTTGTAGATTAGTGAATAGTGCAAGTAGAAATCTACCACACTAAGAAAATTTTCATCATGTGGATTTTTGAATTTCAAAAATTGGCTGCTGTAGCAGTGAATATTTAATTTTTTAGGAGGCATTGCTGAGAATATTTTTGGGTTTTTTTTTACTGTATAGCAGTTCATGCTATTGGCATACTTACATATTAAAATGGTTAGATATTCTTATATGGTTGCCTGTTTTCTGTCAGTGAGTCTCACTGCAATAACCCTTCAGAAAATCTGCTACAGAATAGTTGTCAATCTTTTTTCTTTAGATCTGTTTAATTTTTATAATAGCATTGCTAGGTGAGAGCAAATCTGTTCCATTCTGCTTTATCTTTCCATAGTAATTGTGAGTGACGGTGCAAGATGACACATCTGTACACGAAGGATTTTGTACCTTTTAGATTGGTAACACTCAGTTGTACAGGCCAGAACCCTTTTTTTCTTTTGGCAGGCAAAATGCAATTTAAGATAGAGCATTTTATTTTTATTTAGGTTTTTTTTTTTTAAAGTTGTCTGCTTAGTAGAATCACTATGGTAACAGACTAAAGGATGTCTCCGAGGCACTCAACCTGCATTGCAATGTAAGTGAGGGGAGAGTGTAAGTCAGCAGGGAAAAGAACAGACACGGCAGAGAAATAAACTAATAATTAGTATTTATAATTATTATTGTAATTAATATTTGTAAGCTATTATTTAATGCTTGTGCTAAGGTTAAAAAGCTTTTTTTCAGTGTGAATCCATTGGGTTTTGTGTTCTCTTCTGGAGGGATATTACTAAAATGTTTATTATAAATCACGAATTTGTGTTGTTACTCAACTTGAGTTTGGATCATTTTTTAAATGCTGTTTTATGTTACAAATGATGTTGATGAAGTGAGTGAGGAGGAAGCTGCATCAATGTATGTAGAGCTTCTGGAAGTGTCAGCATTCTTCTTATGTCTTGTTATGGATAATACAATAATTTTCATATTTTTTGTCCCTATTAAAACTAGGGATTTTTTTGAAATGTGATGGTCTGATAAAATCTTACAGATCTTAGAGATGTGTTTTGTATAGACATGCTGTACTCAAGGAATTATTATGACCATGAGGAAAGTTAAGTAGCATCTGATAGCTCTGAGTACAGCAGTACTGAAAGTGTGTTGCACATATCCATTGATACAGACTTTTTTCTTCCCAGCTGCAGCAGTAGGTTCTCAGTGCCACCTAGTTTGGCATCCTGAATAGTGTGATGAAAATGACCATTTTTATGCTAAGAAAAAACACTGAAGAGTCAGTTATGTTTTGTGTATTAGAAATGACCTGACACTGTATTTTGTAAATAACTGTATTTATTAACAATAGTATTTCATAGGGTAGCTCTTAGGCTCCTGTATTCCTAGGCCTTATTCTCAGTTAAACTAATATGTCAATTGAAATTTCACACAGTGTGAGGATTTTCTCAAAAGTTCATGGAAAAGCTCAGGCACTGGAGTTTCTGTGCCTGTTCCATTCATTTTTATACATTTGTGTCTCAAATTAAATAGTGGTCAGTGAATTAACATGACACTTGCAGACAGACTTCATTGCTCTGCTTTTGTGACTCTCTTTATAGATGAGTGAAAAACTTACCTCAGAACCTAGAATGTTTTAATAGGTATTTTTTTGTATTCATTAAAGAAAAGTGATTAAAATTAAACAAGCTTTAATGTTTAACTGACGTTTTCTCAACATCTGGAGGGAGGGGATGTGAGAACCTATGAACTCCTTATGAACTCATGTTTTAATGTAAAGGTATTAATATTAAATGCTTTTTGACAAGAGTTCAATTTTTTACAAACTTAAAATCCCTCAGTTTGTAGGAAGAGTGTTCTGTTTCTCTCGATAGATTGAGTGCTTAAGTATTTATCTCCATGAAGCAAAGAGCTGGTGTGTCTGCAGTCCCAGATGTGTATATAAAAACTTGATCTTCCAATTTTGACCATTCATTTGATGCCTTCATCCCTCCAGATGCAACCCCAGTTGTTTGTGAAGATCTGTTGCCATCTTACATTACTAGAAGCATTGCAGTGTTTGCAATAAAAAAAATTTACTTTCCTCCAGTAAGCAGTTGAACAGAAATTGAAAAAATTTTTTTAAGACAAGGTGGTAAAATGCAATATTGATTTTCAAGTATAAAATTGATTTACTCTTAGTAGTTTGCCCAAGTGCTAGTATTATTTTGTTTGAAAAGCAAATAATTCTTTTTTCTTTCCAGCATTTTCAGTTAGCTTTGATTGACTGCAATCCCTGCACTTTGTCTAACGCTGAAAGTAAGTAACCACAAAGTATTTATTTTGTCGTGGATTTTTTTAAGTCTTATGCTTGCAACTGTATGAATTTTTAATGAACCAGGTCTTCAAAATCAAAAGAATTGGTACTGAGAGAGGGAGACTATAAAACCTGTCTCCCTCTCTCAGTGGAGACAGATGTTCCAGTGGAATGGTGGATTGTTTTAGTAAGTGGAATAAGTAAAAATTGAGACATAGCTTATTCATTACTCTGAAGGCTTGAATTCTGGAGGAAACTTAATATTTGACTGCTTTTTATTTATTTATAAACCTGGGGCTTGTGCTATGGCACATATTTAATAGCAGTTATTTAAAATTTTTATCACCTTGATAACCTGTAAATTTTCAGTAATTTCAGTAATTATTTTTGTACCATTTAAATGTATAGAACCAAAATTCAGCATCAGTCTTACTGTAGAAATAAGAAAAAAACCCCGTATTTGATTTTTTTGGTTTTTTGATGTCGACTGTATATTAGTCTGTATTTGAACGTGTTAATCTTCAGTGCAGTGTGATCTGTCATAGGCACAATGCACTGTAGGGTTTGAGAGAGTGTCCTGCAGGTATTTATCCATAGTTAGTGGAATTGTATGCAAGAATAAATGTGTTTCTCCGTGGTTTGGAGTCTGTAAGAATTAAAAGGCAGAGAGTTGTGAAGGAAATTATTCCTTCACTTTTTAAGGTACCTCCATGCTCGAGCTGAAGTTGTTCAGTTGATCTTAAGCTACCTCCCAAGTCTCACTTCAGAGGCATTGGATAAAATATTTAAAAGCGTTTCTTTAAAAACTGGATGGAGTTGTGAATCTTGTATCAGCAAGGTAGTGAAAGGGGGTTTGTTCACATGGCTGAAACCAGTGGCTGTATCAAGGAGCCAGCTGTGCTTCAAGGCTTTGTCCCTTATCAGGAACAGGCACAGATAATTTTGTAAAAATTAGCAGAATTCTCCCTGAGTTAATAGGCTTTTATTGCTTTTCTACCAAACGTGATTCTTTATTGTATTTGGTGTTTGTTCATATTCTTTCTCACTAACTTTATTGGTTTTCACTAAATCTCTGAATTTCTGGAAGGTTTTCCTAACCCTTCCCCTGCAGTCCCCTCTGCCCCCAGATTTGTGTAGAGGGGTGGCCCCATGTAAAGGCTTCACTGCCTGACAAACCCAAAGGACGAGAGTGAAGAGGACTGAGAGGTGCTTGGGCAGGTCCCCCTGTGCTGTTCTGGGAAGGAGAACTGAAGCCCCTGCCCCAGGGTGTTGGGTACCCTCACTAAATGCTCCATTTAATTCTCCCCATTGCATTTCTGAGGGCTGGGTGAGTAGCAGCATTACACTGAGCGTGTTCCCAGCAGAAGTGTTTGGGTAATAAGCATCTCTTCTTCCTGTTTAGGCAGTCTCTAGTCTGACACCTTTAATTTTCCTTTCCCCTCCGAGGCATCGCTTCATTTTGGAGCTTCACATTGAAAGGGTTCTGTTAGGATGGGAAAAAATAAGAGAGGGATTTTTTAGATAATGAACTCCTGAAACAAAAGCAGGGCTTTTCTTTCATCAGTACAGAGTGAAGTTCGATGATGCAATGAACATAAGGGGTGGGTTATGTGCTCTCTTTAGCAAGGAGCACAAAAAGTTTATTAAAATTTTAGATGATGCGTTTTATTCTGACCTGGTTTACAAAGTGCACTCAGCTTCCTTCTTTATAGTGGAGGACAAAGCAGTGCACAAAGGGAGATTTTTTCCCCTCTCTTATGACCCAGAGTGAAACCCTGTACTCCATATTACCTGTATGTATGGTAATTTGGTGTCACACTATTCTGTAGCTTCAAGGGAGAGAAATCTGTGTAATTGAAAAAAATTGAGCTTGGCTCAAACACAGGTATTTTCTTACTTGTAATGCTCACAAACGTGGAGCAGGAATCTTGTCTTGAAGGAACTTTTCTTTCCTCATCGAAGCAGAATGAGGATTGCATTCATCTCAGTTAGCTTTAGCTATCTACCAGTCCATGAATAGTCCAGGTCAGCAGTTCTCAAGTCTTTTCTGTGATGATTTGAGCAGCATGAGGGTAATTTTCCCTCTGCTTTTACTCTTGAACAACTTCCATTTTTCTTTGTCCAGCCAGCAATCTTCTTGCCTGCACAGGCTTCTGGTAGTATTATGACATTCTGGGCAATTTATATGAGGAATTGAAAATGCTTGACAGTAACAATCAGAGTATCACCTGTAATTAACACTTCTGGTTCAGTTTAACAAGGGAAAGACAATTCCTAAAAAGCAAGAAAAAACACTTGAATGTAAGATCCCATATAAAACTGGCAGTGTGTAACATGATATTCTGTAACCCAGCTACTCTATTTCTTAGCAGCTGATAAAAATATTAATTTCTAGCTTGGTTATGTACAGAAAATACTACCTGTTCTCTCTTAGCTCAGCTTCAAGTGATTTTATTAGTAAGTTTACTGAAAGGTTAATGGACTCTCTCTTTCAGAATACAAATAAAGTCCATGAACTGCTTTTTCAATATCTGTTTGCTGGTTTTGTGCTTTGTTAGTATATTCATTTTCTGTCAGGTCTGGTATATTAAGTGTAAAATATCAATGTGAAAAAAATACTCTTTTGGTATCTTCAAAACGTAATTTGTCTTGGGTTTGCAGTGATAAATTTGAAACATTGTTTATCCTTGATTTCAAAACGTTGTAATTGCTGTTGTACATTAAAACTAATAATTTTGATTTTCCCATTCTTACAGTTCAGTTTCACATTGCCCACTTATATGAAATCCAGGTAAGCTTTAAGCTCATTTTCTTGAAGTGTGGTTGAGTTTTGAGCTATGTGATGTAATCAGTCTGTGGGATTAAGATTATGGATGCCATAGTAAAATTAGACTAAAGTCTTGAATCACTCAAGAAACTTGATTTGCTTTGGCTAAATCAAAAATATTTTGTGTGTGGAGTGTCATGGTGTAATGTGGAGTAGCTATCTTAATAAACATATATTTACTGTCTCCCAATTTGAGTGCAAAAAAAAAATCCACAATACAGTTTTCAAGAAAATTCTTTCATGAGATTCTCTTTATATTTGAAAGGTTCTATGTAGATTTAAAAAGATGAAGTTTTACATACACACATATATACATATTGGTTCTCATATACACACGTAGAATCAATTCCAACCAGTTGCCCATGTGCCTTTTAAGTATATGTGGTATATTTGACATGAAATTTTCAAATTTATGTGCAATTTTAAAAGTTTTTACATTTTCAAACTAAATTGATGCATGTGGAATTAGGAATCCGTGGTTCAACAGCAGATAAAGCTGTGTTACTAATTCTATGTCAAATCCTACCACAGAACTTTTCAGGTGAATCTTTTGGGAAATCACAGAACACTTAATGAGCTTCCAGAATATAAGTCAATTGAAACCAAGTGGCTGCTGAGATAGTTGTGGTGTATTGGAGATTTGACTGACTGGTTACATAATGTATACATGTTGTGCCCTTTAACCACATTTATAGGTATCATATGACTGAGGAAGGGATGTAACGTGAAAACAAAACCTGTTGCAAATAAAATGGATGACAGACATAAACTATATTTTCAGTCAGTTAGAAATTAAGTGCTGTCTTTCGATGGCACGGTGAAAAATGGCCTTAAGTATTTCTAGATAAATAAAAGATACAAATCTGATGAACAGAATATTTTTCCTTTGAGTGCTTTTGGTGCAAAGTATGACAGGACAGAAATCTCCCATCCCAATGCACCAGTAAGCAACTTCAGGGATTGTTGTGGTTGTTACTTGACTACCATCCAGATTCCATTCAACACATCAGTTCTGTTCTACTCCAGCAGATCAGAAGGAAGTTAAACACCCCAGGTCATCATGCCAGGTGTCCTGTGTAAGTGTGTCACCAGTGTTAGCTGTGCTGAAGCTGTGCTTTCTGGCTGACAATTACAGGCAGCAGGAACTTTGTTTTAATGCAAGTCAGAGCAAAAAAGTTTCGGTGCATTCTGCTCTTAGGTTTGGTTTGTCTCACAGTTCTGGTTGGGAGGGGTGTCTTGTTTTCTGTACTTTGGCAAACAACCAAAAGAGTCCTGGCTTCATTCTGGATATGACCTCTGACGCAATCAGAGAGGTTTTGGAGACAGGCTGGTTGCTCAGTTTCTTTTACAGGACACAGTGAAACAGTTTTTTGAACCCCTCTATGTACTTGAAAATTATCTAGTCTCTTAATATGAACAAAAAAGGTAATTAATTCCTTAATTAAGTACCTGGGTACTGCACTTTAAATGATGGATTTCCAGGCTCTGGACAAGAGACAAGCCTGGTGCTGATGAGAATTAGCAGTGGCTTTTATGCTGTTTAATGCTGGTTTCTAATATTTCACCTCTAGAAGTGAGGTGGCTTGTACGGTGTCTAAAGAAAGATGCTGGATTGAGTTCTCCTCCCATTTTCCATTTCTAAGACCATGATGCAGCCAAACATGAAGGACTTTGGAATTAGCAGAGAGATATAAAGTTCTTCCCTGTGAGGGTGGTGAGGCCCTGGACAGGTTGTCCTGAGCTGTGGCTACTCTGTCCCTGGAAGTGTCCAAGGCCAGCTCAGACAGCTCTGAGCCACCTCATCTGGTGAAAGGCATCCCTGCCCATGGCAGGGGGTTGGAATTAGGTGATCTTTTAGGTACTTTCCAGCCCAGACCGTTGTGATTCCATGAAAAAAAACCAAATGTAAACATTGTGACAGGTTTTGTTAGTATTTTAAGGCATGTAGGTAATTAGATTTCTAAAGGGCAAATGCTACAACAAATAACAAAGGCAAAAAATACTCTAGGTCTGGAAAACATGCTCTATTTTAAAAGGCCTTTCTGAAACCTCCTGAGCCTGTAAACATATTTTTCAAAGTGTGAATATTAGACACTAGTATTTACCTAATTTGACATCTGGATTGCTGCCTCTGCCGTCATGCTCTACAGTGAACTTCCGTTCATTTGCTTAACATTCATAGTCATAAACTACAAATTTTGTTCCCAGTGCTAAATTTAAAATCTTTTCCTGATTGTTTTTCTTTTGCTGGACATGGATATTTTATTTATTTATATTATTTGTTTTCTTGCCAGTTGTCTGCATTTCATGAACACCAATTAAAAATCTTTTCTACCAACTTCCCCTTGTTCCATTTGAAAGTATGTAATTGCTGCTTTAATTTTTCTTCCTGACTAGAATAAAGATTTTAAATCACCAGAGTTTTCTTTTGTGATTTTGAGATTTCAAGAACTTGATAACATTTTCAAATTCTAGTAGGCATTTAATTGTTTAGCGTTTTCTTCCCATTTGTCCCTTCAAAACACTAATGCTGATTACTGTGTACTCCTTGCTTAAAATTTTAATTAAGCCACAATAATTTACATTTAGGTGGCCCCATTTATTTTAGTGCATTCTTCATCTGTTTGCCAGAATGAAGCCTAATGTTAAAGTATCTAAAAGCAAATTTGTGGAAGAGGAGGCACAGAACAGTTGAACATTTAAAATACATTCACTTTTAAGCAACTCTTGTTAGGGAATGTAAAGATAAATGCTGATGTTATTACCAAATAATTCATCAAATAATTATTGAAAAGTCTTAATCTTTAATGTACACAAAACAGCTCATACAGTTCCCAGGAGTCAATAAAGATCCTAACCTGGAAATGTGTTTTCTCTACCAACACCTGTTTGTATAGGGAGTTGAAAATTGAATGTTTCCAGACTGTAGGCACACCTAAACTATACAGTAGATAATAAGATGTTGTACCTTTATTATCTAGGCATAAACCTTTTAATTTTACATGTGGTGGGACTCACATGAGGACAACAAATATCTTGAGAGAGGCAGTTCAAATATACAAAGGAAGGAAAGAGGCAAAATTATACCCGCCATCAGTTACTGATGATCTGTTTTTGTTACAAATTTCCTGGGAGGAATTTGTGTGGGGTTTTTTCAAATGTAAATTCACATTCGAGTATTCTCCTTAATAGCAGAATATTCATTGTAGTGTAAGAAGTATAGTGCATGTATGAGGAGTTCACAAAATTTAATAATTTGCAAATTTCCCTCAATTAAGTAGCCAGTTTCTATGAAATACTATATTTATGGAAGTTACTCTCTTACCATATATATACGTCACTCATTAAAGCTTTCATATGCACTGTATGCAAAAAGAAAAACATTTAGAATTTTTTTGTCAATGTGTTTGTGTGCTGTCAGTGCTGTGAAATCGTTGCTATTGGTGATCTGTTGTAAGCTCTATGATTAATCCATTTACTTTTTTCCTTTTGCAGAGAAAGTATCACTCTGCAAAGGAAGCTTATGAACAGCTTTTGCAGATCGAAAACCTTCCTGCACAAGTAAAAGCAACTGTCTTACAGCAGTTAGGTATGTAAAATTAACTTTTATTTTCCTCTGTGTTTCGTTTTTGCCATCTTTGCCTTCAGCAGTGTTTTTTAAGGCTCCATTTCCAAAGCGAGTCTTAGACACACTGCACGTGGTACGTGAGGTTTTCACCCAAATAGAACGTGTAGCAGTAGATAATCAAGTAAATAAGAGAGGAGGAAAATATTTTTATTAAACTCACAAAATTAAAAAGCTCTTGTGTGTTAGATTTTGGGCAATGAGAGGGTGGTCTTCCAGAGAAAGAGGGCTGCAGTTGGAATTCTGTGTTCTCTGTTCTGCCTCTGTTAACATCCCTTGAAAATGGCCAGGCGAAATGCAGTAAACCTAAAGACTCTGTGTCAGAGTAGAAGAACATGGCAAATGCAAAAATTTACCTTTTCTTTCTCTATAATTATATTATGTAATGAAAACCAGCTTCTGTAATGAAAAGATTTATCATCAGGTTCCATTAAAAAAAAAAAAAAAAGGAAAAAAGTGAAAAGGAATTTTTTTTTAATTGTCATTTTCCATGTTTGTAGAAAGCTGATAAATAATTTTTAGACAAGAATTTCTAAAAAGTGGGTAGAATAAAATGTTTTTGTCCTCTATACCATATAAAAGTATTTCCAGAATATTTTGTTAAAATTGTTCAACCCAATACAGAACTTCTTCATTCACCTCCATGTTCTTCATCTAATTTATTATTCTGAATATTAATTTAACCTGCTTATGCCCATTTTCATTTTTTTCTCTTCACATAGTGGTCATTTTTGTAACTGGCATTAAGTTATGGCCACAGTGCTTTCTTTTTCTGTGATGCAGGTTGTGTATGGATTTGGAGTGGGATAATTTGTGCTCTGTGACAAAAATGTCAAAATCAGTGGGCTAATTTTGAGTCATCTCTGTGAAATCTCGAGTGAAACTGCTGGAGGAGTTTGCTGCAGGACTCTGGGTGTTGCTCTTTTTGCTGTCACAGGACAGTGTTGCTTACATCTCAGTAAGCCCTTTGAATTTTTTTTTTTTTTTGGGGCTTGGATTATGTCACCAAGTAGAAATTGTCAGCAGTTTCATCCAGAGAGGCTGTGCATCTGATCAGTGGAAGACAGGCTTCTCAAAAGAGCTGACCAGCTCTTTTTCTTCTGTTTGATGTATGTTGCCACAATAGAAGCAAAGGCACATGGTTGTACTAATAAAATCCTGCCACAGGTCTCTGTGCTAGCAGTAAGAGCAGTGACTTTGAGAATTATCTGCTGTCTGAAAACTGGATTAACTCTCTTTATTCAATCAGCATAGGTCACCCAGTTTTGTTATGTGGGTAGCTTCTATGTGGAGAAAGGGATAGAGTGGTCTTAACTGGAACATTGAAGGAATAATGCCTTTTCCTTTGCTCTTCTCTGTTAACAGTGGTATTTATCAGTCTGGTGTTTATCACAGATTTAGTCTTTAGCAGCTGGTAATAAAAACACCTCCTCAGGAAGCACATTCTGGGTGGTGTACTGCTGCTTAAAAAAAAATAATAGAAAATACCTGCCATCTGCCAGAATGCTACTTGCAAAACCCAGTCAAAACATATTTGTATTTGCGTATTGAACTTTTTTTTTTTTTTCACTTTGACAGAAAAAAAATCAGTTTGAAAATAGCTTTTCTTTATTTTCCTTTGCTAGTTAATGTTTATTGAGCCAGATTGGAATTCAGGCAAGTTCAGATATCTTGTGAGAGAATCACTAAAATCTTTGCTCCTGTTGCTGGTTTCCAAAGCTGTGACTGTGGAGGGGAACCCTGTGATTCCCAGATAAACACATTCCCAGTTGAGCTGATGAATGCTGACTAGTTCAGGTAGACATCATAGTAAGATCTGTACAGGTGGATAAGAGCAGTTTGTTCCTTCTTTCTCTTTGCTGTTCCATTTACTTTCTAGACAACAATTCTTTTCACTACTTTGCCCAAAGTGGCATTAAATTAATGAGACTGAAGATCAGGTTTCTCCCAGTATTCTTTCTCCAGTTGTACTCAGCTGTTGCATAAGGAAGAGTGTAAGAACAACATAAACATCTGCTTAGAGTTCCCAAAATGCTCTCCCAATCATTTTTGGCTAGGGGCATTCTTAGATGGTGTCTAATTGGATGAGGCATTTGATGTGCTGACACGAGGAAGAAGTTCATGTCTGCAGAGACACATACACTAAAGAAAGTGTGAGAATGATTGATAAACAGGAAGAACTCATGAACTGGACTAGTACATCAGAGGGATTTATTCCAAATCTGTTCCAAATGAGATTGCAAACATCTGCAAAAGAGCATGGAACATTTGTGAGGTATGGACAAGATCTGTGGTTTGGTTTATCATATTAAAAATGTCCCAGCAGTGAAAAGTAGTCAGTTACGCTGGTTTGAGAATTTGAGATAGAGGTAGGTCTTGCAAATGAGAAGCAGCTTGGGGTTTTCCATCACCACCTTTATGTACTTCCTTCATTTTATGCTCAAGAACAGATCCAGTTTCCTCTGCTTCTGCTATTCTAGTGGAAAAGTTTTGTTTCTTCTTCCTTTCTTGCTTTCTGCCTTTTTCAACTCCCTGTGCAGGAAGATAAAATTGGGAAGCAACTCTTGTTTCAGCAGAGAAACCAGATAGGGATTGCAGGTTCTCATTTCTGTCTTCTAGAAATAGACTCGTTCTTTTTTATCAGTGAACCTCAGTAAAGATCTCACAAAGATACAACTTGTTATCTTTCAATCCAGCAAGGTCCTGATGAAACAGAAAATAGGCACACAACATTTCTAAAGATAGAGGAAATTGTTTAATGTCTTTTTATACCCTTGTTCATAATCTCTGGACTATTATCTTTATCTCAGGCTTTGTCTGCAACAGGACCTGGTACATATATCCTTAATGTACAGTTACTCAGGTGAATTCCAACCTCAGAGAAGCCTTTTTTTCCTTAAAGCATGAGTATTTTCTGTATGCTGAAGAACTTCAGAAGCTTGAGATTTGAACCAAACTTGTAGCTTGTTTATTATTTTTATGACACAAAGTTGTGTTACGTGACTGCAAGAATCACTGGGCGTTTTTATATTTTTTTTTTCCTTTATTGGTAGATTTTTTTGCTTATTCAATTTCCAGTCATGATTAAATACTTTTTTCAGCACTGTGACCACTTGACTCCTTACCTGACATTTCTTGCAGTCCATGAAATATTCAAACTTCTGCTTGTGACCACCATTTTCAAGTGATATTTCTTAGACCACCTCAGCCAAATGTTGGTCAGTAGCTGCAAATTTGTTTTCGACTGCCTTGGTTAAAGTTTGGAAGTTTGCATTCCATTTGAAGAAGTGTGCTATCTGTTAACAAGTGTGAGCCCATGGAATTAAAAGATGAGCTGTATAGAACTGGTAGAATAAAAATCATAAAGGAAAAGTGCAATAACAGAGCGAGGTGAGCCTGCAGATATCTGTTCAGTTCTCAGTCTTGCATGTCGGTGTAGTTTAACTTTATCAAAAAGCACAAATTTAGGGTGCTGAAAGCTTAGCCCTCAGAGTTTTTAAATGGACAGGCAGTGCAGCTCTGTGCTCAACTCTGGCATTAACCAGGACTTTATACAAACCATGGGTGGGTTATGAAATCAGTGTCATAGTGTTCCACAAGGGGTTGTTTATGGGTGTGACAGGGACAGTCTTTTGTCACATCTTACATTTTACAAATGTTCTGTGAAAAGCAGTGTCTTGTTAAGACAAACACGTGGCAATTGAGCAAACATCAAGACATTGCTGAGCACTGTGGTATGCAGTGATTTCAGCAAGCCAGCTGCTGGCCACAAAAGATTTCCTTGTTTGTATTCATTGTATGAACAGCAGTGAGATGGTTTTGTGGCTGCTTGAAGGAATTCCATCTGAGCATGGAGGCAGATGAGGAGCAGCTGGAGAAGGTGATGAAGGTGCTTTGTTTGAAGTGGTAACCACGCCTTGCATCAGTGCTAGAGCAGAGATGTGTTTTAATAGCATGTAAAAAATTATTGGGGAGGTTGGGTTGTGGGAGGCCTTTCAAGTGGGGATGAATAATTTGTCTAATGTAATGAAAGAAGAAAAGGCATTTGAAAGAATATGACGTGTGGTTAGATGAATTTGTTATGTAGATGAGAGATGATGGCGTTTGTCAACGTGAATGGAAAGTATGTTGTATTAATGAGGAGGAAATGACAATGTAAGATTCAAGTGGAGATGCAAAAAATCTTGGTCCAAAGGTGGATATGGGACAAATACAAGGATTCAGAAGAAAAAGAGTAAACAACATAATATGTAGATGTTACACACATTAGATATAGATATAGATAAATAGATGTATGTGTAGAAAACATAATTGCTTTGTGTGACAGGGAGAATGGTGTGATTTTTCACAGTGTCAGGGAAGGTGTCTGTGTTCAGAGAAGGAAAGAGTTAGCATCCACTTTCATAGTAAAAGATTGAACAGTTCATAATTGTGCTCCTGATCTCTTAGAACATTATTTAAACCCAAAAAAGCACTTCAAGAGTACATGAAAGTAATTTTAACTTCGGGTCTTTTTTGTCCTGTAATTTTGGTATAGAACTTTAAAAGTTTTTAAAACTTCGTAATGTATATAAGTGGTTTTATTGCTTGATATTCTTATTTTTAAAAAGACACCAATGCTACAAAGTCCTGCTGTCCCAGACTATTACATGGTCTTGGGAAATTTCACTTCTCCCATTTGTGGATTTGTTTTTGTAGGCTGGATGCATCACACCGTGGATCAGCTTGGAGACAAGGCAACCAAGGAAAGCTATGCTATACAGTATCTCCAGAAATCTCTAGAAGCAGATCCAAATTCTGGTCAATCCTGGTATTTCCTTGGAAGGTGAGAAAAGACTTTATAGACACTGTAACTATATTGATAAATTTTTTTGAAGATACTCATTATTGTGAGTATCTTACACTGTTTTTCTTCTTAAACCTGTCAGAGGGAAAATGAAGGGAAAGTATGTATCTATCTACTGAAGTCTTAAGTTTTCTGGGGAGTGTATGAAAATACAAGAGGCTAACATATTTGGCATAAATAAAGATTAGAAGTTGAAATGAAGTATGTTACCCAAGTGGCTTTGCTTTTTTGTAGTTATTATTCAGTCTACACATTTACAGTAATCTCAATATATCTGGCCTGGTTTTACCTGTTTGTCTCCCTCTCTTTTTGTAAATCCTCTGTGAATGTTGTTACTTTTCTTCATATGTTTGCCATATTTCTTTCTCTGTTTTTTCATAGTCTCCCTCCTAATCTCAGTTTTTGCACTAAAATACAAATATTTTCCTAGGCAGACATCCATATTTAAAGGGCATACACAGCAATGTATAGCTCAGACTGATCCATACTAATGTCTATTTAAGTGTTCCATTAATTTTGTAGCCTTTGACCGTATTTTTTACTTGAAAAATAACATTCTTAGATGTAAATCATACAAATTTGATGAGTTTTTCTGGTCTCCTTTTTAAAAAAAATTGAGTGCTTCACTTAAGCAAGCAGCAACTATTGAAATACTCAGGTTTTGGAGAAAGCTTTGAGAGCAATTCAAGTCAATATGTGAGCACATCGGTTCTGTTGAGGAATACATTTTAAAAAAAATGAGGCAAAATAAAATTAATATCCTAACCTCAGTGTCTTCCAGCTGACATTCTTGGGGATTCTGGTCACATACAGCTGGAACCTATTTTTGATTTTGTCATACTAATAATATTTCTCCAGCTGTTGCTGTAAGACAGGGATTTCCAGCCACCTCCGAGCGTGTGGCGCAGAGGGACAGGGCAAGTGTGGAGGGAGAAGGGAAAATGATCCAGGGATCATCTTGTGCATCTTATCTTCACTGGGCTGAAACCCTGTTTTTTCTTCAGTAGCCCCATTCCACGTACCTTGAGCAAGTTGAGTTCTCAGGCAGGACAGAGCTGGAGTTCCTCCACACGTGCAGCTGCTCTGCTCTGCTCTCAGGTGGTCAGGGGTGAAGCCCAGGACCCTGCAGAGATGGGGCAGAATTCAGGAAATGGGGTGGAAAATTTAGTGGGAGCATCTGTTTTACTTTATAGGGAGGTGTAGAGCAAAAACATTTCTGTGCCCCATTTCTCCAGTCCATACTCTGGCAGGAGAAGAACAGGGTTATGGGGTTGTGCATTCACTCCTTTTTCCCCTCCTCATGTAATCCTTGTGCTATTCCTTTCTCTGCTGGTTGTTCAAACCAGATAACAAGTTGGTTAAGCTATCTTTCAAAATACATCGCCACCTCCTTTCTCTCCCACTGGAAAAACTCCATCTGCCAAAGCTTTGTGGGAGCCTACTGTTCTGGCTACCCTAATGAGAGGCTTCATGTGTGTGATTCACAGGCAGAGGGAAACGTGTCTGTTGGACATTGGTTTAGATTGTCATTAAAACAATCTCCTGAAACATTGTATTCAGACTTAATGGATGATTTTAGGCAAAGTAATGCTGTATTTTGTTGTATTCCTTTCCTAGTGTGCCTCAAAAATGCTTGAAAGAGTGTAGCATGTTTGACAAACCTTTGCCTGTACTGTCCTGCTTGGTTTTTATTACTTACTAGAATAAATGTTCTGTTGTTATTTATGTGTTTTGAAAGTTGTCAGTTCTTTTTCCAACAGGGAAAGTTGCTACAAACAGTACAGGACGCAGTTCTTGTTGATTAAACTAATAAATATATAGAGATGGGTATTTGATCTTGGCTTTATTTGCAGCTTTTCTAGGTACTGTTCCCTGTGGTAAAACTGTAGTTCCCTTTAATGCCAGAATACCTTTGAATTTGTATGTGAGGAATTAAGTAAGACATAAAAAAAAATTACAGAATCACACAACCTTTTACAAAGTTTGGTGCTCTGTATATGCAGTACAAAGTAACTGGTTTGTTCATTACTTAAATATTATTGAGATGCAAGAAATGCACATAAAAGGCCTCCCAGGCAGTCAGGGATCATCTTGGTTGACTTGGTCAGTATCTCTCAATAATTCTGTTTTGTAGAACATTAAGTTTTATAACCATTTGTTTGGTGAAATAGGTAACTTAATTGTTTCACTCTAATGCTATCTATAGATAAATACTGTTTCTATTGACTGATAAGGTATCACAAGTGAAAGAAATGCAAGTTTGTCAAATGTGGGATGACTGTTTTCCTTACAAATGTAGTAATCCAGGTTTTAAGTAGTTTTGGGGTGCTTAAATAAATAATCAGTAATACCCCTTGAGATGTTTGAGTCTGCTTGTGCCTGGCATTCAGAAGCAGCAAATGCTGAGTGTGTATTTGCATGACTTAACATTTATCAGATCAGTCTTGGTAAGCCATGCTCAATGATTACCTTCTATAAATACTACCAAAGTTCTTTTTTTTCTTCTCCCAGGTGCTATTCAAGTATTGGGAAAGTTCAGGATGCCTTTATATCTTATAGGCAATCTATTGATAAATCAGAAGCAAGTGCAGATACATGGTGTTCAATAGGGTAAGAATGATACAGGGTAATATACAATGATATATTCAATGATACAACGATATAAAGCCATGCTAATATATATAAATAAAGAATATCAGCTTTTTAATTCCTTGTGAACTCAGAGGGACTGTAAAGTCTTTTTTATTTATACACCCATATTGTCAGACTTGTCTGATTTGAAGTTTAAATAATGAGTGAATATTTGCTTTCTCAGTGTTTTAAAATACTGAGTATGTTACGTATCTGAATTTTGCATGTTAAAGTTTTATACTCTTATAACTGTGGTTTATATAATGCCAAGATTTATTAGGGGGTTGTGGGAGGGATGTGTATATTTTAGTTGCCTGTGTCTTGACTTTGTTATTAATTCTCAACTTCACTAATCTTTCTATTCAGTGTGCTGTACCAACAGCAAAATCAGCCTATGGATGCTTTACAGGCCTATATCTGTGCTGTACAATTGGACCATGGCCATGCTGCAGCCTGGATGGACCTAGGCACACTCTATGAGTCCTGCAACCAGCCTCAGGATGCCATTAAATGCTACTTAAATGCAACTAGGAGCAAAAATTGTAGTAATACCTCTGCACTTGCAGCACGGATAAAGTATTTACAGGTAAAACCAATGTTTTGAGCAGGGGAAATACTCTACAAACACACAGCAGAGGGGAGGGGAGAAGTCACACACGAGTTTAACTTGCAGTTGTTTGTGGTGTGTTTAACCTGTTTTCATGTGTACTGTAAGCATATCATAGCCTGTAATATTTTATTTCTTCATTTTTAAGTGGAACTTAATTCCTTATAAACCCTATTTTGCACATTTAATCAAAACATACTGTTTTACATCATTTTGCTTTTTCTTTGTATTTGTCTACATTTTTAAGTTCTCATAACGTATAGTGAGAATACGCAACACACTATCTTTCACTCTTGTTTGCAATTTCAGAAAAAAAGGAATTATGAGACCTCTGAATCCAGAGCTCATCTTTGTTCTGATTCTCACAAAGGTTTATATTCTGGTTACCCTCTTTATACCTAGCACCTTTCTAAACCCCAAAATTTTAAATCTGTCCTCTCTTTAAGACATAATTAGCTACAGCATTTAGGAAGATTTCATGGACTTGCTCTTACTAAAGTAGGCTTGTGTTAAATTTGCTTTTTACATAATTTTTCCTAGGCTCAGTTGTGTAACCTTCCACAAGGTAGTCTACAGAATAAAACTAAATTACTTCCTAGTATTGAGGAGGCATGGAGCCTACCAATCCCCGCAGAGCTTACCTCCAGGCAGGGTGCCATGAACACAGCACAGCAGGTGAGAAGTTGGGTTATGTTCTGCAGGTGCCCAGCTTTAAGGGTTCTTTACAATCTGTAGTGGTCAAGCTTATTTTATTGAGCACAGGATTGGCTTTTATTAAAAGAAGCCTTTGATTTATTGGCAGAGGGATATTAGATCAAGGAGCTCCCTATAAAGTGGGAGAAATATGGGGGTACCAATTTAGAACCTTTGTGGATTTTCATGATTTTAAAAGATTTCATCTTAAATAGAAGTGCTGCAGTGGTTTAATAATCCCGTGAAAGGTACACATTCCTCCATTGATGACCATATGGAAACTGATTTTTCAGTTATTGAGATCAGCTTCAGAATATCTACTCGGCCCTTTTAATGTATGTGGGCTGTTAAAATTATAAAATTGAAAGGAAAGCATTAAGAATATATAGAACCATATTTTTGTCTTCCTTCTGTGATTCTTAGGCTTGTAAACCTCATCATCCAAATACTGAACCTGTACTAGGCCTCACTCAAACACCAATTTCACAGCAATCCTTGCCACTACACATGATTCCTTCTAGCCAAGTAGATGACCTGACCAGTCCTGCCAAGAGGAAAAGAACATCTAGTCCAACAAAGGTATATATTCCAATGAACTAGAGCCCCCTACCAAAATTATATGGAAATATGCATTGAAATGATGCAGCATGCACAGAATTTGTGCTGTAAATTTTAATCCTTTGGCATCAAGGTGGGGAATGTTTTTAGAAATTTTAAAAAACATTTTTCAGTGGTTTGTTTAATCAGATTCCAGCTCAGACAGGAGGTGCATAAGGGCAGTGCAGATTGGTGGCACTATGTTGTAGTTGTGTCAGTGAAGAAGTACAGTTGTAGTCTGATGATTGAGAGGGAGACAATCATGTCATCCTGTCTATTGCCTTTGCTTATATTTAGAATTCAAGTGTTTCATCATCGTGTAGTAGTGTTATACTAGATAAGGTATTCAGTTTTAAAAGTAGCATACATTTAAGTTAATTGCATAATTTGATTTGCTTGTTTCTCCTTATGGTATTAGGTATAATTAACTTTTTCCTCAGACTACTCTGATACTGTTGAGAATGGTAGAATGAGACCTGGTTATTTTAGTACATTCTTACTATTATATATTTTTATATTCTTATTCTTGAAACAATTACTAGTTCTTTCATAAATAAGATAAAATCTAGATAGTAAAAGAAATTATGTTGGCCCTTTGGTAGTCACACATTTTAATGTAACATTTTCTCTCAGAATACTTCAGATGTTTGGAGCAGTGGCCATACAGTGTCACATCCTCCTGTACAGCAACAAATTCATTCTTGGTGCTTGACACCACAGAAATTACAGGTACGTATGGGAGATCTCCAGAAGCTCTGTTAAATACTTTTTTTCTTTCTTCCTTTTAAGGAAATAAACCTGGGATGTGTTCTAGTTTCACATTCCTGAAATTCAGTGTAAAAGACTTACCAAATAATTCCCAGGATGTAGTTCAAGTTCTTCTAATATTTGCGACCTCTCTGTGTGAGATAAGTTCTAGGAGTAAACTAAATGATCTCTAGCAGAAACTGAACACTTACATTGTCTGAATTCTATAATTTATAAAGTAAGAACATACAGTAACTCCTTTTCTTAAGGTGTTTTGAAGACAGATAAGCAAATGGTCACACTCGTGTGCAAAGTGAGTTTTGTGACTTGCTGTAATGTGGGAGATATTGAAAGAGGTGTAGAAGTATTGTGGTAATATCATCCCTTCCTCTGAAGTTGTTTCTTGTATCAAATTGCATAAACAAATAAGCACATTCTACAAAGTGATTACTCAAATGAAATCTGCTGCTGCTTTTCTGTATTTTGTGTCACACAATTATATGAAATATTAGATTCTAGTTTGGAAATCTTGTTTTGGGTGGTTTTTTGTCAGTAGGTTTTGTTGTCTCTTCAGTTCATTAGGGCATGCAGTGAGCTTCAGCAGGAATTCCATATATTGAAAATCAGGCCCTGCTTGAAAATTTTACCCATGCATTGCACATGCAAAGAGAAATAGAAGGGAGCACAGTGCAGAGGCAGAAAGCATTCTCATTAACTGAGCAGTGTTCCCCTCAATTCCAGTACAGTTCTTCAGCTGTTTCTCTGCCTGAACAATATTGGCTTTATTATACTGTATAATTTTCCCTTCCTCTTTCTCCTACTGCCCCACCCCTTTGGTTCTTTCTCAGTGATTTTCTCTCTCTCTCTCTCTCTCCCCAAGCATTCTCATATTTCCTCTGCTTATTTTATATTTTATTACCTCTTCCCCTTTTCAGTCTTACCCTTTTCCAGATCCAGTGTCCTCCTCTAAGCAGAACCTCAGTAGGCCTCTCTTGGGTAGACTGGATGTGCTTCCAATAGCTTGACAGGGTTCCAGTGCATATAAAACGAAAGCCAAAAATGTATGATGCAAGAGGAGAGTGAATAAAAAAGCCTTTATTGCATCTTCAAAGTTGGCCTTTCAAAATTGGCAGTTCAAAGGCTGGATGGATATGGCATGTAAATATACATGCATATATATGTGTGTGTGTGTATATATTATTTATTGTGCTCCCCTCTAGAGGGAATTCAGAATGGAAGGTACTGTTAATCCAGGGATTTTGGCATGAACCATCTTCATCTGCTTTTTAACTCATACCACTTAGCAGCAGCAGACTTACTCGTAGGGTAATGCAGGGTGCTGAGTATTTTAAAATGAGTACAGAGATCAGATTTTTGGTAATTGATACCTAAATTTATCAGTTGCAAACGAGATCAATATTGTAACTTAAGATATTGCTCTCACTAATTAAGTCATACAATTTTCTGTTTTGTTTTCTTTTTTTTTAACATTTTCAGGAGACATTTCCATGTGTGCCTATAGGTTTAATTCACTTTGTCATGAAAAGTATTAATAAAATTATTACAATACAAAATTAGCACAATGAAAAAGGGTGTTTAAATGTACATAATTATTATAAGAATTCTATATAATCGTACTTGAATGTAGTTTTCTTTTATGGTACCAGCACACTTAACTTTAGTGTGGCTGTAATAATTATACACTCAAATAATTTACAGTCTCTTTAATTTTACTAACTAGTAATAAGGTTTGTTTGCAAGAGAGTGCATGGAAACATGTTTGAGTCTGCAACAGAAATCTTGATTATTTTCAGCTTTACAAGTCTTGTCTTCATGGATACTTTTTAGTATTTTATGCAGTAAAGTTACAAAAAAATCCCATGCAGTTTTAATGATTATGAACCACACTGCTGTTTTTTTAGCACTTGGAACAGCTGCGTGCAAACCGAAATAATCTAAATCCAGCACAGAAACTTATGCTGGAACAGCTGGAGAGTCAGTTTGTCTTGATGCAGCAACACCAGCAGGTGAGAACAAAAATATTTTTCTGATCTACACCACTTTTGTCAATAATGGAGCCTGTTGTGTTTCTAGAATTCTGAAGAATTTCTGCTGTACAGAGTTCTTGTGCCCTTTGCTGCGTTATGTTACTGTTTTGGGGATAAAGGATAGTTGTGGATTAGTGATTGAAACATGAGTTTAGCTGTATTTTGTTATAGGACAGCTGGTTAATATAAAAGTTTTCAAGCCACACTTTCAGAGTAGAGTGAGTGGACATATCTAAAAGCAGTCCTGCTTGAAAATACTTGGCTGTATTAACAGCATTTTTCTTGTCCTGTCATTGTTCACCTCTCTCTCCCTCTCTGTCCAGCATCAGCAGTAAAACACTCAAAGAGAGACTGAAGGGCCAAGAAAAAAAGTGTGCTGATAGCTTTACTTAAAATTTACTCAGCATTTTTATGACTTTTCACAGTCATCTTGGTTCTCAAAAGCAACTGTGAGGATCTTAAAATGAGCATAAAATTAGAGCAGAGCCGTGCAGTAAAGTACACAAACCTTGCATGACCCTTCCTTTCTCAGTTCTGCGGCCAATGTCGTTGTGCTTTGTTCATGTTCCATTAGATGAGACAAACAGGAGTTGCACAGGTACGATCTACTGGAATTCCTAACGGGCCAACAGCTGATTCATCACTGCCTACAAACTCCGTCTCTGGCCAGCAGCCGCAGGTTGCTCTGACCAGAGTGCCTAATGTCGCTCAGCGTGGAATCCGTCCCGCCTGCCCCGGGCAGCCTATGGCTAATGGACCCTTTCCAGCAGGCCCCATTCCCTGCAGCACAGCAAGAACGCTGGGTGGTACAGACACTATTTTGATAGGCAATAATCACATAACAGAAAGTGGAAGTAATGGAAACGTGCCTTACCTGCAGCGAAACGCACTCTCTCTACCTCATAACCGCACAAACCTGACCAGCAGCGCAGAGGAGCCGTGGAAAAACCAACTATCCAACTCCACTCAGGTACAGCTTCAGTTTGCTCCTAGGGTGCACTCAGGAGCCTTCCTGGGCGTGGCACTGGTGGAAGGCTCTTATTTGTAAAAGCACATTTTGCCTAGGTGGTATAGATTCAAATAAAACGTAGGTTAAACCTGAGCACTGCTTTATGTGTTGTTGAAAATCTGTGTGTTAAGTGAGCTCCTTTCAGCATAAAGGAAATGATCATAAATCGAAGGATGCATTTCCACAGTGCTCAGCTGGCTAACTTCGTAGAAAAGTTTTTTAAAAGGGAATACTTGTACATACTTTCGTTGCTTCTTTAATGTGAAATGTTGTGATTTTGTTTTTCGTGTAGGAGGAATGTGCATATTTCATGGGAAGCTGAATGTTGTAGTTATTTTTGACATTACATTGTTGCCATGATGTAATCATTACCATATTTTGTTTCCATGTGATCTTTAAAAATCAATATGTAGGACTCAGCACCACAGTTACTTGCAGAAAAATATTATAATGCCAGTAAGAATCCGTAGGGATTCAAGTGTGTAAGGGTGTTTTGTGTATGTGTGTTAGAACTTGAA